>CM074505.1:24903676-25459777 GCA_037389245.1 Oryzias sinensis | reverse complement strand
CTTCTGTGACTTTATCCGGCTGAATCTTGGTCGTTTTATCTCTCCCGACTAATAGAACACGCATGGAAAAATCTCAAAGCGAAAGATATTTTCCTACAAACTTGGTGACCCCGGAACGTGAAGTCGGGGAAAACGGACCGAGCCGGTGACGTATTTTTCGTATTTTTGAGACTTTCAGTGTAAAGTCTGGGCACGCTTCCTCCCGTCCACTTGGTCGACTTCTCACGCGGCCGCATACAAAAACAGGTAAGCAGAAGCCTGCTGCAAAATTCTGCATATTGATTAAGTTATCTCATAGTTGAATAACTCAAATTGAACGAGATCTCGAGTGAGTGGGCGGTAGAGCTTCCCCCGAAAATAAATAAATAAATAGATAGATAGATAAATAAATACATAAATAAATAAGAAAATAAATAAATAGATAGATAAATAAATACATAAATAAGTAAATAAATAAATAAGTAAATAAATAAATAAATAAATAAATAAAAGTTGACCCAAACTTTAAAGGGATGGTTGACTGTTAGTTTGTGACACCTAGTGTGCAACAACAGTATAGAAAAGGTATCCTAGGTTTATCGGTTGTGTTTGAAGAAATGTATTTAAAATGCATAAGGTTCCGTCTGTTTGTCCTAAGAGACGCCCAAGGCGTAAAAACAGTGTAGTTTAGGAACTAATTTTTGCGCGTTTAGGTAATTTGGAAGACACTAACGGGGCAGCGGCCTCGACAAATTATTTTTTTAGATGGAGAGTGACCAAAGAAGGATTCGAAATTAACATCAAAGGAGAATATGAGGTAGATGATGCATTTTGTCCGGACAAAATACGACTGGGGTGGAACAGACAATACGACGACAGACGACGGTGACGATTTGACTTGACAACAGCGGTGCAAATGACTTGAATGTGGATGAATGGAATGGAATGTATGAAATTTTGGAAAGAATGGGATGAAAAAGTGTTTGAAATCTGTGAATTTTAACGTTATTTCCACATTTCCTTGCTTATTGTGTGTCTATGGCCGCAGCCATCTTGTTTACGTCGAATGAACCAATGACTGGAGGTTTTAGTTGCTTTCGAATGTGTTGATGTCTATGATTGGCTTTGTTCGTACCACGTGGCCGGCGAGCCGGCGTCCCCGGAAATCGTAATGGCGAAACACGCAAAACTTTTACAGTTAGAGTTTGGGATCTAATCTGCGGTAAAATCATGGCGGGGATCGTCGTTATCGAGCGTGGTCATGACCTCGGTTGTAAGACGTCGTTTAAAAACAAAATTCAGTGGGTTTTCAGTTCGCAGAAAAAGGTTTTTAAGTAGCGCTGCGCTTCCGATGGAAGCCTCTGCTACCACGGCGAGGATATGACACTGCATGCATGGCTGCAGCACAGCAGCCGGCTCTGTTCGAACGAAAACTACTTTCTCGGGAGGTTCCCCAAATCTTTTCAAAATATGGTAAGGTAGCATCGGTCTAAAACATTTTGTGTAAAATAATTTTGAAATTATTTCGGTTTTTGTATTTTGAATATCTTTCTCTCATTTATTTGTGTTTCCTAATTACCAAGATTTAGTTCAGTTTTGCTCAAAGACGTTTTATTGAAATTAGTTATAAGCATTTGGTTCTTTTATACTCAGACTCCCTTAAAACAGAATTTTTGCAATGTTTGATTTTGTTTGTATGTTTGTTTTGATATTTCCCAGATCGTTAGGATTTTTGTGAAGTGCACAGCTGTGAATGTTTGAATGTGAAGCACATGACTGGCGGTTTTGTTCGTTTGAATCAGAATCAAGAATATTTGAAAATTGTTGTAAGAGAAAGATGAGAAAAGAGAAGGGGAAATATTAACACTAGTTAGAAAAGACTCATTTCAGTGAAATGGTTTATTTTTTATGTGTAAGGTATCTAATTTGTTTTGTCTTTTGGTTTGGTTTTGAGAAAATTGTTAGAAGTTATTGTCTGCGTCTTGATTGTCTGTGTTTTAACCAACCTGTTGTGGTTTAGAGTGTGAATTGTGTTTTTTGATTAAATAAGGAAAACTTAATAAAGAATTAGGAGAGTAGAAAGGTTTAAGCAGTTCATTTTTCACAGAAAGAGGTTGGTGCTGTCATCTTCTAGGTGACAAAGAGCAGAGGTTGATGGGAGAGTGCAGCTCCACCCAAAACTATTTGAGGAGGTTTAACCGTTACCCAATGTTGTAACATTCATTTTACACTAATTGGAATTCCTAATTCCCATGATGGTTAGAATGAAAGGTGCACAATTTTGTATATAGAACATGGACAGTGCTCCGCAACAGCATTGAACAAACAAAGGCCTTCTATGACGGTGTAAGAGAAGTGTTTTAATTGTTAGCAGGTAAAAGAAGTCATTACACGACATGATGACCCCCCATGTAACCCCCCCCCTTTTTTTTTTCCCCTCTGTAAGCAGTTCCCATCTGTGGCATGGATGATGGTAGGATGATTTGCAGGTCATAAAAGTGCTGTAGTATAAAGGACATTTTGTGTGTTAGAACATTTACACTTTGTAGAATTTTTGCGATCAGCTGCCACAGTATTAACTGTGATGGTTAGTACTAAGAGGCACTCAGTTTTGGTTTGCATTCAAGTTTGAAAGATAAAGTTGTTACTGTATTTTACTAATTGTAGGTTCTGCAGCTTTAAGGAAAAGTTTGGATTGGTCAGATTGTTATTTTTAGCAATTATCTAGATTCTTATTAGGACCAGCAAGCCCTTCAGGACAAGTCGAACTAAGGGTGTTAATGTTAAACTGTAATGCTCAATTGATCTTGCTTTTTTGATAAAGAACTGAATAAATAGCTGTTAGAATGTGTCTAAGAAAGTGTATTTTTTGAACATTTTGCTCCGCACCCGTTATATTGGTCACAGACAGATTTAGGAATTTTTTCTTGAATAGGCTTTTATCGCTGATCAACTGACTTTTGCAGCCACGGTGTTGGCATTTAACCTGAACAGGACACTACTGATTTTTCTAAATTTTTGTCCTTAGAAGCACATAACTTTATGTTTGCAGGAAAGGCAGGCCAGATAAAGTGAAGTCCAGACCCCTCCTTAACCCTCATAAATCTTCATGCAGAACATTCTTCTGCCTAAGGGGTACGAGAGCATTAGCAGATGCTCACACCTCCCCCAAAAGGACCTCAGTTAGCCAGAAGGGGGCCAGTCAGAGGTGACTGACCCTGAGGTTAAGATAACTACTTCAATCATGTAAAGTATTACTGCACATTTGCAGGTAATAGAAAGGAGAAAGGGAGAAGTTGAGCAGCTGAAAAATCCACACATGATAAATGGTGTTTAAAAATAATAACATGAATTTTCAGTTTTGATGCCCTCAGATACAGCAGAAATGACGTGTCATGCTCAGCCATTCGTAAGTCGGGGACAGGAGAACATGGTGAAAACCCTGGGACACGTGAGCCACCCAGGAGACCCTAGCAGCATCTGGAAATGGCATCTGTGGCACTCCAAACCCTTGGGCATGTGATAGCCCACAACGAGGTACCCAACAGCTGAATGCACAGACCCAGAGGCAGAGGGTCTGGAGGAAAAATGAACAGTACCCACGACCACTCCAAGCCCCTCCTCCACCGTGGCGAGAACCACAGGGCGAGTCAGACAATACCACTTGATGATGCAGGAGCCATTGTTTTTTCCAAGATGAGAGGTAACCACTGATGACTCTAGTGGACACTACCTGCTCTGACAAATGAACAAATGACTCCTCAAAACCTGCAAAAGACCATCCGACTGACTTTTGACCAGATGGTGGAACATTCATGTATGCATTCACTAAACACGCCTGTGTTGGGACGGGACAGTCTTGTCAAAAACAGGAGCCAGCAGACTGGATACCATGCCAGACCCCACAGCCAACCCCCACTGCAGACAACCAGAGGGCCCTGAAACGCCAGGTGGTTTCATGGGTTTCAGGCGTGAAAGCCATGACTCCTGTCCTCAAAGCTCTATTTCCGCCTCCGAGTGGTCTGACCTGTACACTCTATGATTGACAGTACACGGTAATATTTCAGCAGGTAGAAGGCCACACGTGGCATTTGAACTACACTGACATATGTTAGCCCTGAGGGCGAGCAGCTTATTGTGCATTCATACACTCACAAATGCAATGATACTAGCTGTCAGACACAGCTGTATCCCACATAGGATTAGCACCCCCTGGTCATGAGGTTCTGCAACTCAGTCCTATGACTAAGTGGGGCATTAACAACACATTGGTAGAATTATGTTTTTTCAGGTGTTCACTTTCTTCCCTCAATAAAATGTACAGGTTAACCGTTCATCCAACGACAAATTCCTGAGTTCTGGACCATTTCTGTATTGACAAACATTGTGGCAGACAGAAGACAGCTCATGAAGATGCAGAGGTGCTGTTAAACACGCTCTCTGATGCTTCATGCTCCACAGGTTCATTTGATGTTGGTACATGCTCCACCGCTTCCCTAGTGGTGCTTCAGGTAATTGCAGGAGCACAAGTTTTAGACCTCAGTAATGCTGGAGCAGGAAGCAGATGGAGGGACAGAGGAAACTTTGACTGGTTTGTGGAACTCTGGTGTAGCATTCACATTTTCGTAGTACTTCTTTTAGACTGGTCTTGAAAGCAGATGGTAAAATTTATTGCATAGCATACGATTTAAGGACTGTTAATTATGTCACTATTACTCTAGTTCTACCCGTTCCTGATCCATATTGCATGTTGTCAACTTTAGCTCAACAATGTGTGTTGTTCACTGCCATTGATTTCGCAAACCCTTATTTTTTTATTCCATTACATGAAAATAGCAGACAGTTCTTCGCATTTTAGTACATAGGTGTTAATAAAATTTCTTGGCGTTTTCAGTCACTGTTTGCAGTCTCTCTGACAGTATATTGTGCTACTAGAGGGCAGCAGCTAGCAGCACTGACTGTTGCAACCTGCTTGTGAGTAATGAAAGATCTTCTGTTGCAGTTGTATGTTTGAGTTTTGAAATGCAACAGGAATTTGCACTTTAGCAGAAGGGAAGTCTCATTTTTAGGCAGAACTGTTTTTAGCACAGGTTTTTCAATGTATATAGAGCGTAGGATGTCTACTTTGCAGCATAAACATCTGGAAATAGTTTGGACATGTTGATTTTCTTGTGGTTGCAGTAGACACTTCTTTGTTTTGTGACACACATGGACCCCTTGAGGTGTGACTAACCTTATGGCAGTAAGGCAACGACAATACGTGGTTTCATTTCTTTATGTTGTTATCTTGCCTTCCATAGGAATGTGGACGAACAGCTTGTTCACCTTACCGGTGCACAAAACTGTTTGCTATATTTTTACTTTCAATTGCTCTAGTTTATGTATTTATGCCTTATCTTTGTTTAGATCTGCATGGTTTCACTCAACTAGTGTCCTGGGGTTTCCCCCAGGCCAAGTGAGGGTGGAAAGAGGTATTAATGATTCGTTGCAGGAAATTGTTTTAGTATTATCATGCTTTCAATTATCGTTTAAATGTATTTGTTTAGAAAGAAGGTTTAAATGTTAATTTTGATAGACCTTTTTACCTTTTTAGAGCTTTGTGTGTCTGTTCATCTGGTTATCTCATCCACAGCGAGGATGAAGGGGTTTTACCACACTGTCCTGAGGTGATAAGTAATGCTGGTGGAGTTAGAATCCACCACATGAGTCATTAGACGACAGCCCCAATAAACTTGTCTTTATCTTGAATTTGTATACTCCCACCTATGTTTTCCATGAAAACAGCACGAGGAGAAGCGGACTATGGAGAGGACAAAGTGGTGGACATTTCCATCACATCTCTTCTGTGCATTTTTATTCTTGTCTTGTCGTGTTTTGTCATTGTTTTATTTTATTGTCTTTTGTTCTTGTTTTATTTTTTAAGTTTCTGACCCTAACCCTAATCGATATTTAGATCCACAGCAGACTCATCTTGGGGAGACACCCCAAGCTCTTTCAAACGTTCTGTTGTATCACATGTGTCAGATGGAATAATTACCAGGCTCATTCAGAAGTCCATAGGGGGCCAGGTCCAAGCTTGCCAGAGCTTGTGGGACATGCAGGAGGAGGACACGAGTGGTTAAGGCCCTGAATGACTTTTTGGATTTTGTTGCAATACTAACTAACTAACTAACTAACTAACTAACTAAGAATGTTAACTAAGAATATTGCTATTCTTATTTATGTGGGCCATAGGAATCGCAGCTTCTCCGATGGGACCCCATGGAGGACATGGAAGAAATTTTCTGAATTACGCTTGATGTCATGTTTAACATTTCTATTTTTACTCTTTCGTTGCCTGTGTGATTTTTGTTCTGCCTTAACATCTCCCCATTTTTCCCCTTAAACTCAGGTGTCCTTCTCTTACAGGAAGTGTTGTTTTGATTGTCTTTGCTCTCTTTTATACTTTTATACTTTTTATACTTTTGAAATAAGGTTAATAATTACAATTTGCATTTTTGTAGTTTCTTTATTTGTTCCCTTATTACTTGTTTTATGTAATTTGTATTGCCGATATGCTGCTGAGATTTGGTGATTCATGAGTATCCCGAGGGATGGCTGCCAAAGGCAAGAATTTTTCCTGTCTGAATGTATACTGACTGTTTCTCAAAACTAGATTGAGCAATGCTCTGACAGGTTTTTTTACTTGCTCGCACATGGCTTGAAAACATCACCTTTGAAATACTCATTGTTTTAGATTGTGCGGGTATTAAGTCCACAGCTCTCAGGTCATGTGGATCTGTTGATATGTTTTGTTATTGTATAATGTGATGATGTGTTATTATTTTTGTGTGGCCTCACTTCGTGAGGCCAAGAGAGGGAACTGAAGGAAATTATATTTTTGGTCCTCACTTTAGAAGGGTTTCTCTGTCTTATTTTATTACGTTTTCTGTTTTACATATATCACCTTTAGTTTATTCCATAGCTAAAGTGTGTGCTTTTTAACTGAACTCCCGTGCATTCTGACCTCACATTCCTGAGATGTGACCTATGGACAGCAGCTGTCACTCATTCCCCTACGGAGGAGGGGGAGGTTGACCTCTCTGAGTACTGGTCAACACCAGTCAGCCGAAATGGAGCCAGCACGCTAATCTAAACCACGAGGAATAGATTATAGCTGTGAGAACTTCTCTGGATGTCCAAATCTCAAGAAGAACAAAAGACTGAACTTTGACCCAGAACCTCCATGGATATCCTGCTGTCAATCTGATTTGTTACGGACAGGAAGAGTCTGTCTTTATCACAGCACCAGGCGTCCCTTTGAAGTCATTCCCTGAGGAGAGGAACTGGTCACGGAGAATGACCCTCTGCGATTGGCTGAAGGAGGAGACGGATCATCGATCAGCCAATGCGAGTGTTCCAGGGTGGAGATTCGACGTCATGTTTTCCATGGGAGGAGGAAATTCGAATTGTCTTTAAAAGTCTGAACAGAGCATAATTTTATTGTCTTCTTCTTCTTCTCCTGTTGCCTTCATGTAAAGCGCCTGTAACTTCTTGCGTTTTGAAGGCCTTCTAAAATGAGGACCCAGATCTGTTTTAATTCTGTCTTAGAACTTTTGTTAGGCAATAAACCTTCTGTGACTTTATCCGGCTGAATCTTGGTCGTTTTATCTCTCCCGACTAATAGAACACGCATGGAAAAATCTCAAAGCGAAAGATATTTTCCAACAGTTGGCATGGGTAACCTCTATCCCCTAGCAGAAAGACATCAATCTCTCCTGTATAAAAAAAGACAAAAACAAAAATCATATTGCTTAGGTGCTACATTTAAGTGCATGTGTAAATATAGTGCATAGATTTACTTACCACATTCCAGTCTGTTGCTTAGGATAGACTCACGAAATATTCGTGAGTCATGAACAGAGCCGGGCCACTTTGCTTCAACATTGGTGACGATATGTGCAGCATCACATATAATCTTTAAAGAGGAAAGAATAAGACATTTCAAATATAGCATTGCTAGGTTGTTTCACCATCATAAACTGCATGTAACTCTATTTACCTGCACATTAATACTGTGGATTGACTTTCTGTTTACATAGTCCGCCTCATTTTCAGTTGGTGCAATGATAGGTATGTGTGTGCCATCAATGCATCCTACCACATTTGGAAAACCTGAAGGTAATTTTAATTATTAGGTCACTTTCAGGGGATGCAGTAAGACATTATTAACTAAACATAATTGTTCAGCATAGACACATTTGAACTGATTTGAACACTACAAACCAGCAATCCAGTGAAACTCCTCTATGATGGCTCTCAGGGGTTTGTGCCCAGGAAACACTATAAAAATGTGCAGAAAGTACTTGAGAGCGAGGCACACTTTCCGAACAGCTCTGCATACAGTGGCTTTACTAATATGCTCCGCATCCCTAATATTGTACAGAAAGCTTCCATTGGCAAAGAAACGTAAAGCTGCACAAAGTATCTGCTCGGATGGAAGAGCACGTCCACGATGGCTGATATTAGTAATGGAAGGCTGGATGAGATTGTGTATATATGTAATTGACTGCAACAAAAAACGGTAATGCTCAAACAAAAACGTATGGGGAAATGACAAAAAATCGAGTCTAGGTCTCAAAATCCTCGCACGAAGTAAATGTAATTCTCTATGAATTAATGCAGCCTCCTCGTCTATTGGGTCCTCCAAAAAAGGACACGCCATTCTTGTCACCTAGCTTGTCTCTGTGTGACGGAAATGTGGGCAATGAAGGTTAAAGCGACAAATACCGCTTTGTCTTTAAATAGGAGAGGGGACCTGCAGAAACCTTGAGTTTGGAGAATAAAACCTGCTCCCGACCAGGTTAGGTTCACAGCATAAGTAACCATGGACACTGACTCCGAGTATAAGTTACCTCTCTTTCAGAACTGGGTTTGACTTACTCTGCCTTCTCTGGTTTAACAAACCTCCCATTCTGAAACGGAAAACCCAGATCCCTGATTTCAGGGTTAACGCACTCAGAGTTTACACTTAACCTCCTTTCTGAAACAGGCCCCTGAACACCCAAGCCTGTTTTTATCACAGCTATAACCTACCTGGTGTCTCTCAACCATTTACAGAAACCTTTCTTCATTCACACCACATCTTTCTCCCTCTTGCGTATTCTGTTTTGAGCCCCAGATTGGTTTTTCTTTTGTCTTTCCATTTAAAGTGCGCTGTCATCAGATGATCACACAATTCAAATAAAAACAATCAGATGCGTGCCCCTAGTTCCACCACGTTCGATTCAGATAAGAAGTAATGAGATGTATACATTGAAACAATAAAAGTGTTGTGTGGGTGTTTAGATAGCTTCGGGAGGGGTGGATGGGACGTCTTATTATGTGCCTTTATGTCTGTGTGTGTTTTTGTGTGTTAGGGGGGTGTTTTTTACGTGGCCGCATACCCTATGAAATTTGGTAGTTGCACCTCTGCCAAGCACCAATCATTAATCATATGTTTTTCCTCACTGCACTTTGCAAAAAGTAAAAATATTCATTTTTATTTACACATCTTTAAACAAATGTTGACGATATGCTAAAACATCTTAATAAGACGTGTCTGCATTACTTTAGCGAGAAAAAGTCATTTAAAAGTAGATTGAAATGATCAGTTATAGCATTTTATTATCACAGTGTGTCCTCAAACTTATGCATCTTCCATCATCTGCTATGTGACTGTTATTGTTGTTTGAGGTGTTGTTTTTTTGGTAAGAGTTATTTTTGAAGGAACTCTGTGTACGTTCTCTAAATGTTCCAGTAGAAAAACAGTCCCCGCGTCTTTAGTTCCAGCCTCATTGACAGTAAAAACAGGCTTAGGGGAAAAACCGTCACGTTGGTAGGGTTTAAAAGTGTGTTTAGAATCCTTATTAAAGGAAACTAAAAATCCTCGTCTTTAAGATTTTTGTTTGGTTTTAGCCGGTTCTTCAGAGACACATCCAGTCTTCGGCACTTATATAAAGCTACATTTTCTTAAAGTGTGGGTGACATGGTCTATTTTAATAAGCCAAAATATAGTAAATAGTCTCTATTTCATGTTGCGATTGTTTTTAATATTTTTCGAAAAAGAATAAATAGCGAAAAACGCAATATAAACAACGAGGACGGCCGCCGGCTTCACGCATTCCGCCGAATTCTCGCCCCCCTGTTTGTGACGTAACGAAAGGAAGACAAGGCAGACAACATGGCTAGCACCGATAGCGAAGCACAGAGTGATGCTACCGTCTCTATTAGCGATTTATCATCAGATGAACAGAAAGATGAAGAGGAAAGTTGCGGAGATTATCATGATGATGAGTCACTTTTGCAACCGTATCGATTCGAACCCTTTTGCGAAAGTGAGGAGGATATAGTATAGCAGAAAGTAGTAGGTCTAGTGATGCCGATGACGATAGCCAGCATGAAGATTCGGCTAGACTCCAGTAAGTCTAAAAAATGTTTAAATTTAATTACTCCACTTACCCTAAAATATACTCAAAATGTCCCCTTTTGGCCTAATCTAAACAAAGGTAAACACTGGTTTTCAACCCAATTTACAAAATAAATATCACAAAATAAAAGTTTCCCAGATATTACTACTCTTTAGTTAACAAAGTCACTGTATACCATTAACAACTGTGGAACATTAACAGTTTTACCTGTTTGAAACAGTTTGAAACCTTTTCTCGTGCGCGCGAGCGCTCACACACACAGTTCAGTTTACTCACGGTACCGGCGCCTCAAAAGCAAAAGAAAAAAAACGTTGCAGAACTGTTGCTTCTCTTGCAAAACATTGAGTGCGTTGAAATACTCCAGTTGGATCCAAGGACAACAGAAAACACGACTACTTCGCCTCAATGTGATCCATGGTGATGCACACTAGCCTAGCTTAGCAGCCTCAGCTCCCGACCGACTCCAGCGCCGTCCTGTCCGACCCAGAAAACGGCTCGCTCGCTTCCAGCTCACCCGCCTTTCCTCGACTCAGAAGCCAAGATCCTCCTCCCAACTCTCCGTTCAAAATTCTTCGTTTGTGTCCCGGTTTTTGTCCCTTCGAAAACGCAGACTTCTCTCCTGCAGATCTGGAGGGGAAAATCCTTCGCCGTCCACCTTCTTAAATTTTCCCCTTTTCAGCAGCGTTTCTTGTTTTGGGAATTTTATACACAGATACACTTTCACTAGATGTATTGCTACATCCAACTGCCACACAACGACTTGGCATGTTGATGATTAACAGATTTAAACACGAGAGAAACGAAGACTACCTATTTGTTTACATGCTGTCCTAAGCGCAACTGCGAAAGGCAACGCCTTTCGTTACGTCACAGGTCATATCGGGTTCACTTCCAGCCTGCGCTCTAGCGGCAGATCCAAATCTCTGATTCCTTCGAAAGATGTCTATTTTTCATATGCTTCGGATTTTTTTCGACGCAAACTATTGGTATCAATAGAATCAGCGTTTAAAGGGCTTTTTAATTTGACAAAGTTGTTCAAAGCATGGCATCCACACTTTAACAGCGGGTCGATTCATTTCATTGTCCTTCTGCCGACGGACTCAGTAGACTTCCTTGTTCAGTCTGTCGTCTGAGAGCTGAGTTTTTGTTTCTATCTGTGGAAAGTATTTCATATTTTTCCTGCTTTTCTTCGGTCAAAAACAAAGTGGAAGCTCCAGAGTTGAAGTGAGCGCGCACAAATCAGATCGCTTCACATCGTCGCAGAGAGTGGTAACTGACGTTTATGTCGCATGGATTTCTATTGAATGAACGTGAAGTATAAACAAGAGTTTTCTGAGTGTCGACAAGTATTTATTTTACCCTCCCTCAGTGTTTTTCAAAGCTTCTCTTGTGTTATTTTGGTAAAGATCATTTGTGATCAGTCTGTGCTCTGAAGTCCAACCAGGTGGACGAGAGAGTCATGTCACTTCGCCTCAGGTGTCAGGCTATGGTTTTGGTTTGCAGGCCTAGAAAGCAGTTACAGGTACCCAGCCTTGGCCCAAATCCGCGGTTATTGAACATTGCTTTTGGGAAAAGTCATCTCACATAGTGGGATCCACTCCATTCACAGTGGACTCTGAAAACTCAATCGCTCGAGACAGGGTGGACTCTCTTGGGGCGGCTGTGGTGAACTTTATTTGATTGAATCTTCATTTTCTGTAAAAGATTTGCAGCTGGTTTAAACTTTGTGATGAAGATATTCCCTTTAACATCAAAGTGGGTGCTAGAAACTGGAAGCTAACTTCTGCCGTGTTGAACTTTTAAGGTGTGACGGATAAAGCAAAATAAAATGACACAACCGTAGTAAAACTGGTATTTTCTAAATATAATAAAAAACTTAAATCCATCATGTTTGCAACTTCATTATCTGCGTGTGTGAAACATTTGAAAGTCAGTCGCCGCGTATCAAGCAGAGCAGCTTCTGGTACATGAGAACATCTGTCTCAATAAATCTGTATTTGGAGGAAAACTCCCAGTTTTGTCTAAACAGGAGCTTTATGTTCCTTTGAAGTTGAAAGCTCTTCTTTGGTTTCCTCGCTGACTCTTTTCTCCTTAAAGAAACTTTCCAAATGGGAGACAGACAGATGTGATGAACAGAATCCAGCTGTTTTCCAAAATAAAACTTCTGTCAGTGTCAGAAAATAAACTAAGTAAAAGATAATGGCTGACGAAGTGTGCATTATCAGTAATTAATGCACACCGTGGAAGCCTGAACCCTCCGACATGAAGCGCATTCATTGCTGATTATGCACACTTTGAGGCCATCATCCCGCTCATGCCATGGTCACTTCCAAAAGAAAGAAATATTCATTCAACATCCCCTCTGAGGAATTTTTGGAAAAACCTTCATGGATAATTCTGAGCAAACATCTCTGCAGAGGAATTCTGGGCTTCACCCCCACAGAGCGTGCATCCTTACAGAGGAAGTTTGGGAATTACTGATATGAGCTTGAAACAGCTAAAATCCCATGCTTCCACTTCCTTCAGAGGGAAATCTTCTCAGACCCACAACTTCAGGAAAAAAAAGGTCAAAACGTGACCCCCCCTCCCCCAACCCACTCCGAAGCTGTGATGGATGAAAGTCCAGCTGTGGCGTTCACGGCCCTCCCCACGAAGGAAACAGCAGCTCTGACGGGATCCAACTGCTGTCTGCGCTGAGAAAAAAGGTCGAATGGAAATGAGGGATGGGCCTTACCCCCCCCCCCCCCTCCAAAAAAAACCTGCTTGTCTCGAGTGGAGCCGGGATTGTCTCACGGATCAGAAAGTCTTTTTTTTCCCCCCGTCGTGAGGAAACTCACTGAACAGCCGCGGGGACGCTAAACGACTGGAATTAGTCGTTATTTTGCCTGAAGGCGCGGGAGGACAGCTTGCTGCGGCACGGACTGACCCCCTCCCCGGGACGCGGCTCACTGCTGGGGGGCGGAGGAGACTTCGATGCGGCTCACCGCAGGTCCGGGAACTATGAGCAGCGGCTCCGCCAACTTCTTGCTGGTCCCCATCCCGGAGTTCCCGCTGCCGGACAGCGCGCCCGCCCGGACCGTGAAGATCGCGGTTCTGGGTGCCAGCAACGTAGGCAAAACCGGTACGAGTTCAGGTTCCGACCACCAGGTCTCAGAGACGCTGGGTCATGCGGTTTTAAGACATTTTCACTTAAGATACAGGCGGGTTTTTTTCTTCTTTTCCTTTTTTTGTTTTTGTTTTGTTTTCGCACGCACACCACCGTCGGCAGGGGGCGACAAAGAGCTGCTGTCATGACCCACACACCTTTAGTCTAATATGGGATTGATCAGAAATGTCACAGTTATGTTACAGGTAGACACGCCCACTCACAGAGCTGAGGGGGCGTGTCTAAAACTTACCCTCTTAATTAATAACTTGTGACAATGAATTAATGTTTTTTTCTGCGCTTTAATTAGCATTTTGTTGCCACAGATAATTTTCTATTAACGAATTAGAATGTCATGAGCATTTTGTGCACACCACCCAGCGACAGACTGGCGACCTGTCCAGGCTGCACCCTGCCTTAGGCCACGAGGTAGGCTCAGGACAAGGTTAAGAAGATCATGGATGGATAGATTTTGTGCACACCAATTAAAATTTTATTACCATTGGGCACAAATTAACATATTCTTAGCATTTCGTGGGCTCAAAATATTTTCTTGCACACAAATTTTTATTTTGTAGGCACAAATTAGCATTTTGTGGGTACCAAATTGGAATTTCTTTCGCCACAAATTAGCACATATTTAGCATTTTGTGGGCCCAAATGAGCCTTTTCATGAGCATTTTCATGGGCACACAAATTAGCATTTTATCAGCATTCTGTGGGCACAGATTATTTTATGCACACAAATTAAGATTTTTGTGGGCACAAATTATTCTAATGGCACAAATTAGTGTAATTTTAGTAATGTTGTGGGTGCAAATTAGTTTGTCCGCACAAATTAGTAATTTGTAGCCAATTAGCATTTTATGAGCTTTTTGTGCACAACAATTGGGATTTTCTTAGCATTTTTTTGTGCACAAATGAGCATTGTGTAAACACAGATTTGCATATCGCTTGCATTTGTTTTGGCACATTTTAGCATTTTTTTAAGCACCCTATGGTCCCAAATTACTATATGAACAAAAATGAGTTGTTTGTGGGCACAAATTAGCATATTTAATAGCAAATTATTAGCATTTTGTGCACATAAATTAGTATTTTGGGTTTGTATTATTTAGGCACAATCTGCATTTTCTTAGTATTTTGTGTGCACCAATTAGCATTGAATAAGCATTTTATGAAGGACTGTTTTTGTTCTTTTGTAAGGTTTGACCTGTGTCTGTCTTGTTGCCACTGTGGAAACCATCTTGAGCAGAACGGCAGAGGGAGGTGGGGACGCCTCCACCCTGAGTTTAGGCTAGTGGATGGAAATGTGAATAATCCTTGGCTTGTTTTTCATCCAAACCTCCTCCTTGAGCTTCACAATTGATGGGTCTGAGGTTCATGAGCAGCCCCAGCTGCTGCCCTCTTCCCTTTGTCTTTGTTTCAAGTGTGACTCAGTCAGTTTCTCCTCCACAGCTCTGATCGTCAGGTTTCTGACCAAGAGGTTCATTGGGGATTACGAAGCAAACACAGGTGACTGCGAGTGTGAGTGTGTGTCTGCGCTGCAGGAAACAGCAAACCTTCATTCTCATCGTCACCCCTCCCTCTGGGTCTGCAGGCGCGCTTTACTCCAGGAAGGTGACTCTGGATGTGGAGGAGGTGTCCCTGCAGGTTCAGGACACCCCTTGCGTGGCTCTCCAGGTACGTGTAAAGCCTCAAACGTCTCCTTCAGGAGAACTTGTCTGCCTTATTTGGATTTTAGTGCAAACAGAGAATCCCAGATCTTGTGATATCTTTTAGCACACACTAAAACTTTTTTAACATTCAAACTTCTGAGCGTCCTCATTTTAGTCTTGTCTGCCGTTCTAAATAAAAACATTTTTAGATTTTAGACATCAATTCTAATTGAAGTACTCTGCCCTTTTATGCCATGTAGTAAATTAAAAGTTTCAGCTCCTTTTCATTCCTGAGCTTTGCCTCTAAGTCTGCCTGTTTCCAGCAACATCTCCTTTAGTTGAACGTTTCTTTTTTTGAAGGATACAATTGCAGCAGCTATAAATGCATCCATGCGTTCAAACCATCTTCATCTCTAGTAGATCTTCATAGTTCTGCTGGCAGATGAAGTCTCCTGCAGAACATCATCTATCTGTGAACTTCCGTCCAAACGAGACTAAAGATCTGAGTGTTTCAGGGTCTGAAAGCTGCTGGAGAGCCACGTGTTTTACTGCCAGTGCTCAAACTCACAGCATTTAAGATCAACCCTAAGCACAATGGGGAGGATGGGGTCTCGGTTGAACAATCTGTCAGCCAACTGGTTCAAAGTCCAGGTTGGTCAGCCACTGGACAAGATGCCCCCCCACACACACACATTGGCCCTAGAGGTGTGCCCACTGCTGTGTAATGCTGGTGTGAGTCTGCAGCTGAGTCTAGCTGGTGTCATCTGTCCCTTATTGCTGTGTTCAGTGGTGGTGGTGGTGTGTTAGTATATGTGTGTGTGTGTGTGTGTGTGTGTGGGTGTGTGTGTGGGAGGGAGCAGAATAAAGAGAGCTGCTGATGTCCTCTGATCTGCTTCTCCTGACTGTACAAAGTTTCTGAAAGAAATCCCAGGAATGCATTTGAAGCAGGGAAAGGACATCGGCTTAATGAGTTCAACCTGTCATACGTGCACAGAGGGTGGTTGGGGGGGTTGCCTTTACAAGGAAACATTGACGGTATTTGAGAACTGGACTGAGTAACCCCCCCCTCTGGCATTCAAAACAGGAAGTACTTGCTGGTTCCAAATAAACAAAATCCTATAGACTTCTATAGAGAGATAAACAGCTGTTACTCAGTCATTCTATTGGTCTGAATAAGCATTCTTGCTCTGGTACCTTTTTTACATGTTCTTGATAAACGTCTTTTTCCCCATAATATTTGTTTTTTTATTACAAGTTACTCAAGTTATAAACTGACCAATTAGATGCCTCAGTGATGTTCAAAGGGTTTGATTGACAGGTTTTCCCCAGCCTATATTCAAGGGTAGGGTTGTGAATTTCCAACAAGCTCACTCCTAATTGGAGAGAGTGGTTGCCATAGAAATGAGGACTTAGACAAATTCAGACCAATAAATGCTTACTGACGTTTTCCAGCTCCACAGAAAAATGGCGTCTGAATTGACTCCACTTTGTTTGAACCAGAAGTAAAGCATATATTCTACGGGTGACGTCACACTCACTTAGTCCAGTTCTCATTTACAGTCAATGGGAGAAAAGGAAAAATTCTCAGGTGATAAGTTAAAGGGTCAATCAGGGGCAAGAAGTGTCTTCAATACAATCATTTACTTCTGTTAGTTCACTTTTGTGATCAATGTCAGCTAAAGTAACTAGAAAAAAAAAAGTGAAACAGCTGCAGCTTGCTCAGCCTACCTTATGATGCTTTAGTTTCCCTCAGGCTGGAATTCCACAATGTTTTCTTCATGAGAATCCCTAGCAAGAGTTTACAAAATCTATAAAACATCCATAAAAAGGGCTCCCAGGATCCTCATGAGGAGCAGATGAAAACAGCCCATCACAACCAACCATCAGGTCAGTTGCTGGTTCCTCATGTCTCCAAGAACAAAATAAGTAGTCTTCCTCCTCATCCATCTATGGGAACTCTCACACTAACCTAAAGCCCCAGTCTGATCATCTTTTGATCTATAGTAAAAGGGTTCCAAGTGGTCTTTTTCTATGATCTTGCTGTTTTTAGAAAATATTAAAAAAAAAATGTCTCGGACATAGTTTCTGCAGAGCGGCAGGAATTTGTTAGAAATTCACCTCTGAAGAGTGAGTGGGATTGTTGGCGGAGATGAAGTCCGCCCCCATTTCCTGTTACTCATCTGTTTATACTCCCTCCTGCTAACTTTTAGCTCCTCACACCCCCAAGCTAACATTAGTGGTGCAATAAAAATGGTGAAGCAATATCGCAGCCATCCAGCCTTACAGTCTAGAGCCAGATTCCAGCTCAGACAAGGAAAACAAAGACGTGCATGGATCTATATGTTTGCAAGTGGATGCATCATGGAGCAGAGCAGGGAGGTTGTGGTTTGCCGTTGTACGTCATATGTAACAACTACAAGCTTTTTTAAACTGCATATATTCATCTGCTCCTTTTTTACTTTGGTTTGAATAAAAAAATACTCAGCAATACCATTTTCTTTATATTTTTCCTCCATCATGAGACAAATACTAAAAGAACACTTTAAAAAGCCCAAAAACACAAGTTTCATTAGAGTGGATCTTTAACCCTATAAAATCATTTGTATCATATTTGTTACATGCATTTCTGAGACCCATATCTCATTAAAGTGATCCAAACTTTCCTTTTAAAACTATTGTATATAACTTGGTCCATGTTTTTTTGCCCTGTAGTACATTATCATTCCACTAGGGGCAGTAGAAGGGCTTTTCAAAATGGCTGCCTCCATGAAATCGCAAAAACAATTTGGGTGGGAAAGCATTTTGCTAATTTCCAAAACTTTTTATTGAGAAAAACTCATCTAATGTTATTCATTTTTTAAATGACTACTTGATGTATTAAAAAATTGCAACATTTGTTTATAATTTTTTTTAACCGTTACACCAGTAAAATAAAAATAAAACAGTTACATCATATTAAAATGTGTTACAAATTTAAGGCAGTGGGTAAATAAGATGCTTTTTTCCTGAACACTCATGTCAATGTTTTTGCTTCATAGACTAATATATAGTGAACATTTTTGGTAGATTTCATCAAAGGGTTTAAAAAACATCTTCCTTCCCAAAAAATAATTTTCTGTCAATTCTTTGATGTAATGGGCTTTACTGGGCAAAAGATAATTTCTCACTCAACCAGCTATCCTTTGATCCTTGTGTTTTACCGATTCCACTCTCCTCACACTCCCCAGAACAAAACCCATCACTATGGCTCATGTATTGTTTTATCTTAATGGAGCTATTAACAATTGGAATTGTATTGTTGCACTTTGAGATTTCGTCAGTGAACAATGTACTACAAATTGAATCTAATATGATAGATAATATAGCATTCAAAGTGTGAAACAGTTTTTCTTTGTGCTCTCCAGGATAATCCTGAAGGCCTGTACTGCCAGGAGCAGATCAACAGGTCAGATCCACAAACTGAACTCCGTCTTCATTTGCAGACTTCCTCTGACTGACCTTCATGATCTCACTTCCAGGTCAATCTACTGGGCAGATGGATATGTGTTGGTTTTTTCCATTACAGACCACAGCAGCTACAGAACCATCCAACCTTTATACCAGCATGTCAGGCGCATTCACCCCTCTGGAAACATACCTGTCATTCTGGTCAGTATTTGAGAAAACCCTTTTTCATGTTTGATGATCAGCAGAAAATGACACAATGACAAAAGAAAAATCTGGAAAACATCACATTGCCTGATTTTTAAAGAGTTTATTTGCAAATTATGGTTGAAAATAAGTAGTTTGTCACCTTCAAACAAGCAAGATTTCTGGCTCTCACAGACCAGTAACTTTTTCTATAAGAGGATCCTCTGTCCTCCACTGGTTACCTGTATTAATGGCTCCTGTTTGAACTAGTTATCTATATAAAAGACACCTGTCCACAACCTCAAACAGTCACACTACAAACTCCACAATAGCAAAGGTATTGTCAGATTTTGAGTGAAAACCTTCCATCAGCTAGGGCATTGAAGCTTAAACGGTGGGTGGGTCTTTCAACATGTCAACGATCCCAAACACCCGGATAACGAAGAAGTGGCTTCATGGAAGCGTTTCAATTTCCTGGAGTGTCCTAGCCGGTCTCCAGATCTCAGTCCCAAAGAAAATCTTTGGAGGGAATTTTAAGTCAGTGTTGCCCCAAAATGTCACTGCTCCAGAGGAGATCTGCATGGAGGAGTGGGCCAAAATACCAGCAACAGTTTGTGAGAACCTTGTGAAGACTTACAGAAAACGTTTGACTGCTGTCATTGCTAACAAAGAGAATATAACAGAGTACTGAGTTGAACTTTTGTTTTTGACCAAATACTTATTTTCCACCATAATTTGCAAATACATTTTTAAAATCAGACAAAGAGATTTTCTGGATTTGTTTTTCTGGTTTACCTATGAGGAAAATAACATGCCTCTCTCATCTTTTTAAGTGGGAGAACTTACACAAATGGTGGCTGACTGAATACTTTTTTGTCCCGCAGCCAAAAACTTGTTATCCTAGTTGTGTGCTTTAACCCATGGAAATACGCTGTGATCCTCTGCAGGTTGGCAACAAGAGTGACTTACTGCGAGCAAGGCAGGTGTCAGCAGACGAAGGCGAGACGTTAGCAGCATCACTGGGTATGCCGCTCTGTCCTGCTTCTGATTCAGCTCTGGGACACTGTTGACATGAACTTCCTGTCACCAATCAGTTCATGTTGAAGCAGAGTTCACACATTCACCTCTTCCATATCATCTTCTATGTGGCCCAAATGTTCTTGTAACAGAATGAAGGCTCGGTATCTGCTGATAATCAGAAGTGACGTATAAATATTTTGTGAGAAGTTCATGAAACTGAAGAGATCCAGTATTTTTCAAAACTGTGTTTTTCACTTAGTCCTGTCAGTTGGTAAAAATCTAAGCTGGATCATGGAGGTTCTTCACTTGAGTCTAGGTATGGATCCAATGGCTGGAACCCAGGTGTCTCTGAGGTTTGAGCTGGAATTCAGACTCTTTGGCCACCGATTTGCAACCATCTTGGTTGGTTGGGAATTCCACTCCCAATATTGTATAATGGATAATCATTGTGTCCTTAATTAGTGTTCACACTGGACAAGCAGGGAAGGGCTTCGTCTTCTTTTTTTGTTCTTCTGTTTAGTAGTGAATGTCTATGAAAGCGATTCTGTAGCATAATTAAAAATAAAAGTCAAAACCAGAAATGCTTTTTCATTTTCAAAATAAAGCTGCATCAAATCTAAAAATGCAGCTTCATTTCGAAAATGAAAAAGCATTTCTGGTTTTGACTTTTATTTTTAATTATGCTACAGAATCGCTTCCATACATGTCTTCCACATTTGGAAGAGGTTTGGTATAAAATGTTAAAGCAGTGAAAATCTGGGGAATCTTGCTCCAGGCTCTATTCCCATACACGTAAGGCTTTGTGACATATAATTCTATCCGGACACAAACCGCAATTATTCATTTCTCCTCCATGATCAATTCTCAAATGGCTGTGCGTTTCGTACGTAGACCTCGAAAAAATGTGTAAACGTGAGAGTTTTGAACACAGGAGCCTGAAACGCGCATATAACCATGTTCACATAGACTTTTCCTTGGAAGTGCTGACTCGAACCTTTGTTGCTGTGGGTGGTGTGAATGTAGTTATGGGAATGTTGAAGGAACCAAACCCCCACGCTGGTCCTCTTCCAGAACTGAGCAAATTCAGACGTAGGTTCTGATCAAGCTATCCAGATTCTACCACACTGTATGGTCAACACTGATTTGATCTCAATCCTTGCAGTGCTCTCCAGTCCTTATGTGACCTCTGCTCCACCCACAGGAGGAGTTTACTTCGAGGTGTCTGCCAGAGAAAACCACGAGGGAGTCCATGCCGCCTTCCTGCATCTCTGTCAGGAGGTGGGATCTTATCTCTCTTTGCTGATACAGCTTGTTTACCTTCAGCCTGACCAGCAGGATGTCCACTGTTTGGAATCTACCAGACTTATTTAGATGTTTTTCAGGAAATCTGATAACAGTTTCCTCTGACATCCTGAGTGTCATTCAGAGCTTTAACTGAAACCAGATCCTGTCATTAAACTAATAGAGTTCCTCATTCTACTTCTGTCTGTCTTTGCTTGGATCTCCATGGGGTTAACGATGAATATAGCTGAAGAACATTAGTCAGGGACTTTCAACAGACTTGTAGATGCTCTGGCAGAAACCACAGATCTGAGTTTTTGCTCCCTGTCCACCAGGTGGTCCGAGCACTAGGAGGGGGGAATGGAGAGAAAAGGAGGGGAGGCCTCCACCTGGCCAGACCCAAATCTCCCAACATGCAGGAACTGAAGAGGAGGTTCAGGCAGGTCCTGTCATCCAAAGTCAAGTCAGCCACAACCATCTGATCGCAGGGTGAAGTGGGGAGGACTATGGCATCCCGCCGGGGCAGAGATAAAAGTTTCAAGGAGAAGAAACTTTAAGGTCTCATGACCAGCTCCTCTGGGAGCACATGGAATTTGGGGACAGTAATGCTCCCCAGGATGGACAGGTCACAGGGTTAATCACGATCTGTTGTGAAGACAGAGGGGTTTTCAGAAGGTTCAGTGTTTCAGTGATAAGATCAAAGTTTCCAAACAAGAAAGACGTCTCCATGATCACCGTGTTCACAGCTTAGAAGACCGAGTCAGACTCACCCTACTCAACATGGTCAGATCCAGCTTCCTGTGCTTTCTGGCCCAAACAAGAAGAGACCTCAGAGAGGGACGTCACCTCAGCAGTCATCAACAAGCAAATATCAACGTTCATAGTGAATAAAAACCAGACAAGCCTCTGAAGCTGATTTTCAGACCAACGTGTGAAAAGCAGAAAAGTGGTGAAATATGTAGATATTTTTTTTCAGACTACATATCAGTTCCAGAACAATTGTAGTTTGAGCAATCAGAGTTCATGTTTCTGAAACCCAATGTGTTGGTGTGACTTTGAAGGCAAAGCAGCAGCTTTACCTCCAGGTCAGTGAATGCAACACAGATGAGCCTCAAACCAGCAGAAGCTGAAGTGGAACTGTAGCGACAGATTGTGGATGTGTGTGTACGTGCGTTTGTGGTTTAGTGTGTGTACATGGACATGTGTGTATGCTCTGTGGTTCTCATGACCTTTCCGCTCTCTTAAAATTTCCCAGAGTTCCCTGTTCAGACAAAGTCTTCACCATCTGGAATTTTTTTGTGACAGGAAAGGTTCACAGTTTAAGGCAACGCCTTTAAGGTCATTCAAAGAGTCATACAGAAAAAAGATCAAATAAAGAAAATCTACCAAACTGAGCAGTTAAACAGAAAATCATAATTGTAGAATTAAAGATCTGCTTTTAAAGATGTATCATTCTCAGGACCAAATTCTCTGGGTCAAATATCATCTGACACTCATACTGTATCCATTCAGAAATACAAACATTCACATGCACACACATACAAAAGCACAAATACACACATTCACAGATGCAAAATAATTTTTGCAATCTCACCACTTAGTGTATGACCTTTGACCTTTGGTGGTAGAAACCAGGGCGTTTCCTCAAACATTTTTGTGAGCTTAGAGGATCTGATCCTCCGTCTTGCTTAAATTATTGCGTTACGCAAAGAGGAAGATGATCACAACAGTTTAATCTAAGAGAAACCTTCCTCCTGTGTTTTGACCTGACCTCCCCCCCAACCTACCCGGTTAAAGAGCTGCTTCCTGTGTGCCTCTGGAGCTGCTCTGCATTCCTGTGTTCTAGTTAAACGGTAGCATCCCATAATATGACAGAGATGGGCTGCAGAACAGAGACAAATGTAAAAGTCTTCATGAACCTGCGGGCACACAAACATGCAGCAGTAAAATGTGAAAAAATTTGGAAAAGTGATTTGATCTGTTGGAAGTTTCAGCTCACTGACAAAAAAAACACCTCGGATGATCTACTGGAGTGTTCCTGAATGTCCCTTTAAGTCTGGGTCCACTCAGGAACCGCGTCCACAGCAGCTCAATGTTATTTTTGGTTCTAACTCCTGATGCTCATCTCACATCTAGTGAGATTGCTGTTTCTGCAGGCCTCCACTGGGAGCCTTGCTCCGATGTTTGGGGAGACGGTGATGGCGGGAGGGGCATCTCCCCCCCATGCTGGATTTCTACCCGGCTCAAGCCTATAAAGAAGTAAAAGAACGAAGCCTTGGTGGAATTAAAATTACATTGGAATAAACACAATCCAGCAGCAGAGCGGGGTGGTGGCGGAAAGGTTTTAAGTGTTCCTACAACCTAAGGGACAAACAGGGTGTGTTGATGATCAAAAGCATGGATGTTGGATCAATCCATGATGACGATTGTCTGCAGAGTCGGAGGATGCTGCGATTATTAAAAGAAACCTTCAGCAGCATTTTTTTAAACTATCTGTGGATCCAAACAACCTGCAGACAGCTTCAAACACTGATGAAGACTCCAGATGAAGATGGTCAACTTCATTTTGATGACTAAAAGACAAAGGAAGATCCAGGTAAGCAGCATGAAGCGCTGTTAACCAGACCACATAGATGCTAATCAGCTGGTTGCTATCAAGATGATCGTCATTTGGGTTCTAACTGATGGTTATCTGACAACTAAACATTGTCTTTTGTTGAATTCTGATCATCTTTTAATTTTCAAGGCGTTCCCAGTGGTCTTTTTATTATCACCTGTCAGAGTGGTAAAAGTTTATTAAAAAATTCCCCTCTGAGTTGTAGGCAGGACTGTTGGCACAAAGTCTGCGCTCATATCTCATCATCCATTTGTTTACACTCTCTCCCGCTAGCTTTCAGCCCCTCACAACCCCACCTGAAATAAGAGGATGCAATAAAAGTGGCGAACAGTATCGGAGCTATCCAGCTGTACAGTTATGATCCAGATTCCAGCTCAGATGAGGAAAACAAAGACTTACATGGGTCTATTCTGCAAGTGGATGCATCAGAATGGAGCGCAGCAGGGAGCCTGTGGCCTTCCTGTTATTACAATTTTAAAAAATTGAATAAAAAACTACTCAGAAACATCATTTTAAGCTTAATTTTCTTTATAAACGTCATCCATCATCAGAAAAGTACTACAAGAACATGTTAAAAAAAACAGAGTTTTATTGGAGTGGGTCTTTAAATAAGTCAATGACATCAGGACGTGCATTCGCACAGCTGGGAGGCTCATCTGGCACGTCGGCTCCACACATCTGATTCCTCTGGCTCTGCTTCTGATGTTTTTCAGGTGGCTGATGGATGAGAAGCTAAAGTCTGAGCTGAGACTTGAAGACAAACATCTGTAACCACAATTAACCCTTGTGCTTTCCTATGACCCCACCCTTACATTGACGTGTTCTCCCTACCATGACAAAGGTGGAAATATTTCATGTAATCAATGGACACCAGTGAAGATCCCAAATCATTGAAGAGAAAAGGTTCAGAGCACTGTTTAGTGGGTCTAGATGACCCAATTCCCAATGTTAAGTGCCAAGGATAGCAGTCTGATCCAGAACCTGTGGACTACAGCTTTTGTGAAAAAGAGTTTCTGCACTCTGCTGACCCCTGGCTTCCAACCAAATCAACTGCAGAGGATCCAGCTCTGATCGGAAACATCAAGCTTCACTTTGGGGTTCATGAGAGCACCAAAGTATGCTGCTCATTCTGAGGCTGTTCTCCAAACGGCTGGCAGAAAATGATCAAATCTTGAGGTTGAAGACGAACATCACCTCCAGCACTTTCTCTGCTGGTGCGAGCAGATTACAGGTCCACAGATCCTGAGTGGATTAAAATTAATCTGACAAGGCAGGTCACACTACTCCATAAGACAGACAGGAGCTGCAAACCTCTGCAGTCGTCTAAAAACAAATCCTGCTGGTCTTCTGCTCTGTTATCTGGCATCAATTCTTCCAGAAGAGCTCTGAAGCTTTGGAGAGGTTATGGAGCTGTCGCAGTGCTCCCCAAGGTCACATGGTTTTCTGTAAAGACATCCCATTTCTACTCGTCTGTGCAGCAGGTAACAGTAACGCTTTGACACCATGGCTGATGTTTTCCACCAACTTCCTCATATGCCAGTCTTTGATAGGAGTTATGGGTTTACACATAAAGACACATTTGTGTGGCGGCGGCTGGGTTCTAAAACCAATGGTTGTGTTGAATTGTTTGAGAAAAGATTTTTACCACGAAATGTCCTTTTTTAGTTGGTAATTTTATTTGTTGATGAGTATGATTATTTGTTATGCTGCTGCAGGCAACAGTCAGTTTGCTCTGCCTGGGAAGAAAGAACAATTTTTTTTCTCTGATGTCAAGTCTACTTCAGGATTTTACTTTAGTTTTTGGAGCTTTTCTGCGTTTTGCATCTCAGCAGACTGTAGACAAACACTAATCAGATGTTTTCACACCGAAACTCCTTCTTTCAAGTCCTGTCACAGCGCTTTATCTTCAGTAGAACAGCAGTGGATGAGAGAGGAATGTCTCCAAGACGGTGGTGTTCAAGGTCAATATTTGGACCCCCACCCCACCCCACCCCTTACATCAGAGCGGTGGACAAGCCACAAGAAGCCGTTTTCTTGTGCTGCCCACCTTGCCCATCTTGTGCTGCCACCGTGCTAAAACCCAGCTTCACAGAATTGTGAGGATGTTCCTTCAGAGGTGATGCAGGCAGAAACTCTTTATTTTGTAACCCAAGAGACAGAAAGGAAAAAAACCTGCAGTGAAAGGATTAGGGGTGTAACGATTCATAGACTTCATCAGTGAATCAATTTCTATTCCTAAAATCCAATCATATCAAGTCTGAGGCAAGTTGTAATTCCAATTGAGCTATTCCCTTATGAAACCATTTCTAAATGAAAAAAATCCATTATAATCAATGTTGGAAAATACCTAAAAATGACAAAGTGCACCACATTGGACAACACATGTGATGTCAGCAAAGAAATAAGTCCATCATTCCAGTCCAATATGTGGAAACACTCTGAATTTAGCACAGACATGTGACCACACAGTGTGGTGCAATGTTCTAATAATGTTCTCTTTGGATTATTTGATGTGGAAAAACAACAGTGGGCTGAAATTTAGGAAACTAATGCAAATGGATTTGCCATTAATTCTTGTTTACATATTTGTTTGTATACTTATTTAATTTAAACTTCATTATCCTGTAAGAAATCCAAGGAATCTGGAAAACTTCACCTGCACTGTTCAGTACCAGATATTTACCACTGAGTCACACCGGTTGAAGCTTTGGCTAAAGATGTCGTGGATCAATTTTAGGTCAGTCAACCGAATAGTTAAAAGTGAGCTAATAATGATTGTGAATCTTATCAGCAACCACAAATTATGATAGGAATAGAAACGTTAGAATGAATCGCTACACCCCTAACAAGGACACTTGTTGGGGGTGCAAAGCGGTGTAAAGCTCTTCTATTAAAAATCTGATGAAACCATTTTTTTTTATGTCTTCATTCAGGGGGGGTCAAACATTTATGGTCTCTGCTTCCATTTTTCTTCTGAACCGTGGAGGTGGTGTGGAGTGAAATGCCTCATCAGGGACCTGCCCTCTCCTCTAAACCTCCAAGTCACACCCCTCCTGCCTTAACTTCAGGTGACCAGTCCGAGTCCTCATCACCGCAGCTTCACCTTTGACCCCTTCTTACCAGTGTACCCCTCTTTTTTTCCAGTTCTCTCTCTTTCTCCTTGTCCTTCACCGAAGCATACCCTCCTCAGGCTCCTCCTGGTTCTCCTACCCCCCCTGTGTTTGCTCCCCTGCTCAGCACAAGCAGCGTGGTTCCGGGTCGGGGTGGTTGGACCATGGGGGTGTGACCCAATCTTTGCCAAGGCCCTTCCGAGCACGGCGGCGCAGCTCGCCATCACCCACATTAACAGAGACCCCTCACTGTCATCCGCTGGAGCCTTTGACTTTGCTGTACTGCAGGTACAGGAGCCCCAATCCCCCATCTACAGCAAAAACACATAAAGGTTCACATATGTGCATGATTTAACCCTTGTGCTATCTTAGATGACCCCATCCTTACATTGACGTGTTCTCCCTACCATGACAAAGGTGGATAAAGGTGGAAAGATTTCATGTAATCCATGGACACCAGTGAAGATCACAAATCATTGAAGCAAAAAGTTCAGAGCACTGTCTGGTGGGTCTAGATGACCCAACTCCCAACGTTAAAGTGCCTAGGATAGCACAAGGGTTATGATTACCACAAGCAACTTTGTGTAACTTTAATCTTCTCACCAGTGACACAAAACCTGCCAAAAATGAGTAATGTACCTTTTAGTTTGATTCCATTGTAACAATGATTTCTGAAATAATGTTGTCCTCTCATGTACTTCATCTTAGTCATTTGATTTTATTAGTACTTATAGATTTTTTAATCGATCTGCACTTGTGTTGGTAAACTATAAGATCAGAAGTTAAGCACCAGATGATGATCATTTATTAGAAGAAAATAACAAAAGTTAAATTAAGCATAATAGGAGTGGGATTATATAAATGTGCTTCCTCTCAATCTAAGCCATAGGTTAAACTACTTTTGACAAACTTAAATTTAATGGTTTGGATGTGTCATATACTGTAAGCATCATAGCTAATAGGTCTATTTATGATTAAAAGTAACTATAATCGAATCATTTACATGATTATGTGTATGTATTTATATTTTCCCATTAATTACTTATTATACAAAGTTTAATATCTTAGTATAGATATATATTTCTGTTGTTTGTCCTGTTTTATTTTCTTTTTCATTACTTGAAACAAACTATATCCAATTCCAACTGGAGCTAACTTAGCAAAAAGCAGGCATACATCAGTGGCATTGTGAATATGATGAACCAGATTTCTTTATTTTTAAACATCCTTTTGAGATTTTTTCAGTAACACTCATTTAGGCAGAGTTGGACCATTTTTTCTGCTTGCTACAGCCAGAAGCTGGAGAAATAGACCCCTAATTGTGATGGGATGCACATCTTCTGGACAATTTCTACAAGAAAAGATCCTTCCTAATTCAAGATGAAAGCTAAGACATAGTGTTTTAAAGACACAAACAGAGG
The DNA here is from genome assembly GCA_037389245.1 of Oryzias sinensis. Taxonomy (NCBI): domain Eukaryota; kingdom Metazoa; phylum Chordata; class Actinopteri; order Beloniformes; family Adrianichthyidae; genus Oryzias; species Oryzias sinensis. The sequence continues at coordinate 25,431,468 of CM074505.1, read as the reverse complement.
GTTATGCATACGGAAAAAAAGGTCATTGCTGAGGCTAAAACATGGACCGTTATTATAATGAGGCCTTCTTTACAGGTTAAGAAGCAAGCCATGATAGTGTACCCTCATAATAATGCACAGACTTTGACATTTCCTGTGACATGGAGCTCAACAGGAAACCAACTTCTATATTGATACAGACTTCTACATTTCCTGGTAATAGAGACACTAGATGCATTTCCATTGACTATGAAATTGCACTAATTGGATTCACGGTAATTATTTCGCCTTATAGAAATACGACAATTTAGACAAAACTTGCACATTTTTCCGCTTGGAGAAGATTGTTTTTGAGACATATCAAAATTGACATATTTTTCAAAACTGCAATGTAAAGACTTTGTTCGAATTAAATAAGTGAGATAGATGTATGTGCTACTTGGTATGAATTGGCTGCGCTAAACACTGTACACCGGGTGGTGTACAGTGTCCCACAGCATCACGAAGCTCATCAAAAGTTGTTGGATCCACAGCTCCTCTGTAAAATCGCCAACCATCAGCTCGCTGCGCGTGATGTGGTCTGAATAAGACGCCGATGTCTCCTTTGATAGACGATGGTGAGCGCTTGTGCCGTGGCAGAAGTTTGAATGTATCTGCTTTAAATCAAAGTATTGTTCACATCCGTCGCCATGGTGCTGAATGACACAGCGTGAGTTGGTTTGTGTTTAATTGCATAATTATGATTTAAGACAAACAGTGTAGCCGCAAAATTGTGTTTTTTCGACATTTCTTGGAATTTTGATAAAGTTTTGTGCATGTGTGTAATGAAAAGACAGCCAGACAAATAAAATGGTGGGAAGAAAGGTTCTCAAAATGAGAACAAACATTTTTTGATGCGATTTGTACTTTTGCAAATCTTTTCTTTTATGGCTTCTTTGCCATATGGCTGCCTCTTTTAGGGGGTAATCATCCATAAATTTCAAATCAGATGCCACACCCTTTCCATTTACCCGAGCTTGGACGCACACACAAAAGCAAAAGAACCAACCAATTGCAAATCAGGATTTTTCTTTCACAGCTCTGTTCTGATTTATGAGAGACAATTATCAATTTCTCCTTACTGATGAATTTTCAAACGGTTGCCAGTTCCGTGGATTAATAGGGAAGCCATCCACACAACGCTACCAAATCCGAGTCTCCAATTGGTCAAAGTTCGACCTTGTTTAACTTTCTACATGCGTTCAGTGGACAGTCCAAGAGCAGTTGTAGGAACTCGTGTAGGAATGCGTGAGCGTTTTGGACATGATATCCCCAAACGTTTACTTGAAAGAGACTTGAAAGAGGTCACTTGAACGCCCGTTGCTGAGGGTGGTGTGAATGTAGGTTCAAACTGAAGGTAAAATCCAAAACAGAAAAAGAAGAATGGGATGAACCTTTTTTATCCAAAAAATGTTTTCAAGCAAAACCTTGTCAGCACGTGCAATACTTTGGTTTGTTTTAGACTGGGTTAAAGCTGAGGTTGTTTCGGGGGAGGGGGGGGGGGCTATGTGTAGCTTTCTAGCAGACCTTGATGCTGAGTGTTGGATGACCTAATGGTTTTCTGCAGGAACCTTGTGAGACATCCAGGGCACTTGAGACGTTTGTCGGGTTCCACACAAAAGCCTCTGGGTACATCGGACCAGTCAATCCAGGGTACTGTGATGCTGCCTCCATGCTGACTAAAGGCTGGAACAAAGTAACCTCATAAATTATCATAAATATTCTATTTTAATCATCCTTTTGATGAAAAAATTACAATTCTAATCTTTGACAATTACCTATCTCTTAAAATATATAATATTTTCGCCCTATGTTTGTTTTCTGTTGTGTTGAAGGCTGTGTTTCCTTGGGCTTGTGTTGGTTATGAGTTGGATGATGTTCGGAGCCATCCAACTTTAGCTCGATCCTTGCCGAGGCCCACTTGGGTGCTACACAACCTTTTGAGCTACTTCAGATGGGCTCACATTGCCATAATTTCTTCCTATGAGGACATCTGGGTAGAAACAGCCATTAAGGTTAAAAATAAAACCACTTATTTTAAGGATTTCCATTTGGTTGTCAGTTTTGAGGCCATTGGGATTTATTGTGTCCATGTTTCTTTCTAGGTAGCTGACTCTTTGAGAAGTCATGGTATTTCCGTAAGGCTTGTCAGTTTCATGGAGAACACGCCTCATGGTATCAGACAGACTCTATCCAAGGTCCATAAGATGCAAGAAATACGAGGTACAACTATTTGACAAGAGTGAAGATCATCCCACTGTGCAAAAACATTTGTGGCCTTTATTGATAAAAGGTGTGATCATGCTGGACACATTTGGTTCACTTAAAGGGAACCAGAGTTCATTTTTGTTCTGATTACATAGGCGACGCATCAACCACTGCTCTTGGATACATCTTCCTAGATGGTCTTGGTTTGTTTCCAAAAGGACTGAGCTCCGGTTCCAGAGAATATTCTCAGTCTGATTAGACTGCAGGCTCAGAGCAGAACAACTGGACCAAAACGGCCAATTTAGCCGGTCATAAAAACTTATCAGCGTACCTTCTTAGCCGTCTTCTTGCCAGTGCCTTGCAGCCTGCCTCCACCGTACCAAAGTAGCAAGTAAAAAGTGTTGGACCTGACATTGACACAGACGTTTGAAATAGGATTGCAAAGCATAAGACTTCAATTATTTTATCTTTGCCCCGGCCACATCATTTCTGGCCAATGACAGAAGAGACCTTAAGTCACATGCTTTTGTTTACAAGCTTTAGGTAAGAGCACAAATCTCTGTTTGACGGCAGTCTAAATAATGACCAAATTCAAGGTTCAGGATTCCATCTGGACCAAATTTAGTGGACGGGGTCCAGACCAACAAACAATACACCCAAAATCTCAACTGAATAACAAAGTACTGCAGATCCAGCCTGGTTAGATCAAAGCAGTTTGTATGTGTTTTTTCATAATGTTAAAATAAATATTAAAAGTAATAATTTATAACAATTAATAAAATGAACATGAAAAATAAAAATTAATAAATACATAAAAAAACCAATCTTAATATAATTAAATAGATAAGCTAAATATGAGACAAATTTAAAAATCCTGCAAATAAATTGTACTGAATTTTTGTGGTCTGTCTATGAGGTCTTGGTCAGACAGATCCTGACTTGTGGTTCTTGTTCCAGCTGTGATCCTCTGCATGCACTCCGTGTTGATTGGTGGCTCGGCGCAGAAGCTTCTCCTGGAAGCAGCCTATGACATGAAGATGACTGATGGCTCCTTGGTCTTTGTGCCATACGATACTCTGCTCTACAGCCTGCCCCACCGCAACATCACTTACCCGGCCCTGAAAAGTAACAGCAAACTGCTGAGAGCGTACGATGCTGTTCTTACCGTCACCATTGACTCTCCACACACATCATTCTATGAGACCTACAGGGAAGTCATGGAGAGGGGAGAGGTGCCAACGACTCTGAAACCCCATCAGGTAACATTTAAATAAAAGAGTTTTTCCTTGAGCAAGGCATCTGAAGATGTTAACTCTGTGCATGCAACAGGTGTCTCCTATGTTCGGTACCATCTACAACTCAGTACTTCTGATGGCTCATGCTATAAAGGGAGTTCGGGATTCTGGGGCATGGATATCTGGAGGAAACCTGGCACACCAAACGCGTAACCTGAACTTCCAGGTAAAGAGGAAACTGTGACAACACTCACAATGCTCTCATCCCTCTCTCAGGGTTAAGTTAGCGGTGAAAAACACATGGTTAGGGTTGGAAAGATGTCAAAAATGTATCAAAACTTTCCTATGAAAGACTGCTGTGGACAAACATCTCATTTACATTACAGGGCTTCAGTCATCACATCAAAACCAGCAGCTCTGGGGCAGTTCACCTAGACTACCTCATCCTGGACACAGATGGATCCTCCTCGGAGCTGTTGCCAACATACAGGTCAAATTGGGGAAACTTGGGCAGATGTAATTCAAATAATCCATAGTTCCACTGCTGCACACAAGTCACAAATATGTTAATTTTTCTTGTTAAACTCTTACTAACAATAATTCATGGGTACCTCTTTGCAACCATAAGGCAAATATTAAATTCCAAGAGAGTAAATGTATCTTTCATTTTACAAGATTTCACTAAATAATCTTTTCTGAGATAATTAATTTTTATTTATCCACACAAACAACTCCAGATTTACCTCAGATTTTTCTGAAAAACAACAGAATTGACATGGAGATTGGTATGGTTCGCTTCTTGGGTCGGGACATTCACTTCCCACACGGATATGGACCCAGGAGAGATGCTGCCTGCTGGTTCATCCCTGGAGTCATCTGTTCAGGGGGTGAGGAGAGGATTTAGTATCTTTTTTCAGACTCTCTCAAAGCCTGTTTTCACTAACTTAGTTCAGCTGTTTTCCTGTTGCAGGAGTGGATCTGTTTCTAACTTTTAGTACGTTCCTCGGTTCGATAGCCGTGGCCCTTTTCCTCATCGCCCTCTTGTACTGCATCAGGTATAAAGTCATTCAGAAACCTAAACATGGTCTAGGACTCTCTAATTTTTTCACCCACAACGATGATGTGGTCTGTGAATGATCCACAAGTGTTTTTCCTGTTCATTGAGGTGCTTTTTAAATGAAATATTCATAATGAGAGATATTAATTAGGGTTTAAAAAGTGTAAAACTTTTGTGACTTTTGTCCTTTGGTTTGCGGCTCTTTGTCTTTCATAGGCGACGCATCAACCAGATTCGGTTGGTCAGAGGTCCCAACAAGATCCTGCTGACTCTTACCGATGTTACGTTCATTAACCCTTCACTAAGCAACAAGGTCAGCAACGTCAAACATCTCATTTTTTATCTAGCAAAATCTGTAGTTCAGTCAGGCTGAATGTTCTTATCCAAGTGAGACTAACTCTTACATGTCTTAACCTTACACTGTTTTTGAACCTTAAAAACATTCTGCTGCAGAAGCTGAGTCTGGACGACAGCCGGACAAGCGGTGGGCGGAGTCTGTCTGAATGCAGCCAGAACACACCTCTCTCCTCTCAATCTCCAGCAACTTATGAAAACTCCAACATCGTCATTTATGAGGTCAGCAAAACATCAACATCACAACCCCAACTTATTTTAGATATTCACTAACGAAAGGTGTCCAGAACAGCCAAGTGACATGTGTTCTGCAAATACCAACAACATACATATTACTGAACTTGAGTCTATGTAACAACTGTAGATCTTTCACAAAACGCCAACGTCATCTAAAAAAATTAATACTAAATGTTGGTTAAAGTAGGACAGAGATTTCATGGCTGTTTATTGCAACAATAAAAATACATGAAGCCCCTGGAAGGTGTTCTATTTTTGGAAGACTCGGTTATTGGTTGGTACCTTCAGGTCCTTCATCACATCTCTGCAGTTTTTCAGTTCCTCCAACACTAGCTGTGTGAGAAGACACCATTACTGTGAATCACTGTTTCCTTCTAACAGGGAGACTGGGCCTGGCTCAAGAGACTGCCTAATGGAAATTTTGGCAGCATCAACCCCAAGACGAGTGATGTCTTTGAGCTGGTAAGTTGGCATGTGGCTTAGATTCATTTTTTCTGCACACATCCAGATTTCAACAACCACAGCATTCCAATTTATCTTCAAGGGGAAAAAACTGACACCAAACAGTTTTCAGTGCACAAAGACCAGTCTATAAATAAAACTTTGTTATTGGAACGTAAACCCTGGTTTGACAATGAGTCTGTCTTTTAGCTTTCACCTTATTTCTGTGATAAAGTTTGATTGATCCCAAAGGCTATGGTGTCTGGGGCAAATCTCTCTAGTGGAGTCTTCCATGGCAGACAGGCCCTTGGTTACAAGCCAGACTAAGAGCAGTTCAAATGCCCCTTTTTAAAAAAGAACTCAGTCAGATTTACACCACTGAGGTCCAATCCTGGAGCCAGGCCAGGGGTTGGGACTTCAGGCGAGTGCCCATTGTCTGGGACTCCTCCTACAGGACATGATTAGGCTTAGCTCAAAGAGACTACATGGGATTACTATCCCATAAGACCACCACCTGTATTAAAGTCCATAAGGAGCCGGCGCCATGTGGTTTGGGTAGCCATTGAGGGTGGGTGCTTTGACCGCCCTAACTATGAAAATGGATTCTAATTATTGGAACATGGAATGTCACCAAACTGAGAGGAAAATAACCTGAGCTTCTGCAGGGGGCTGAGCGGTGCCACCTAGGGATGGTTGGGCATGCCACCATGCACAGTTTGGGCTTTGAAACCCACTTGAGAACAATTGAACTTTCTTCATCTCTGGAGTTTTGAGAGACAACAAACTATAGTGGTTTTGGTCATTGCTCTCCTGCACAGCCATTCTGTGTTCAGGTTCATCACACTGAATAAGAGGCATCTATTCCCATGCCTTGAGAGGGAAAGGTTTTACTCTGTGATCTCGCCTTACAAGCCAAACAGCAGTACAGGGGACCTGGCATTGTTCAAGTCTCTAAAACGGGTACTAGAAAAAGGCACTGACTGGGAACTCCATTGTAGCTACTGGGAGACTTCATAGCTCATGAGGGCAATGACAGGAAACCTAGGAAGGAACGGACAGAGGATAGGCCTCAATTATCTGAATTTGAGCACAGCTTTATAAATGAACTTTTGTACACAATGTTTGAACACAAGGTTGCCCATCAGTGCACATGACATCTGGAGACGCTAAGTAGATGGTCAATGATTGACTTGTAGTTGGGCCATCTGTTTTGGACACTCAGGAGAAGAGACAGTTGGAGCTTTTAACCAATAACTGCCTAGTTACAAGTTTGATGCGCTGGCGAAGGAAGAAGCCAAACAGACTCAGCACACCAAATGTATACTGAGTTTACTGGGAATGTCTGGTTGAGCCCAGTGTAAAAAGGGCCTTCAACTCCCACATCTACAGGAGCTTTAGTTAAGTACCAAAAGAAGCTGGACAAATTGAGTCCAAGTGGAGCATGTTTTCCGCTGAGATTGTCAATATGGCTGTTCGAATCTGTGGCTGTTACCTTTCCGGAGTCAGTTAAGGGAGGGTCCCTCTTTTCAGGAAGGGAAACCAATGGGGGTACTCCAACTTCAGATAGCTAAGACTACTTAACATAACTGGGAAAATGAACTCCAATGGACTTGAGAGGGGAGATTGGCTAATAGTTGAATGTCTGTATCAAGAGAAATAACTGCAATTATAGAGGAAGAACCATTTTCCAAAAGAATTCTTGGGTTGTGTTTAGGTATTTGGTCTTGACTGACTCATGAGAACCATATTGATTATATTCATGCTCAAATTTAATATCAGTGCACTACATTGTTTGAAGAGATGCTACTTCAGAAGATTCCTTTAGAAATATGCTCAACACTTCAACACATGTACGAAGGGGTTTTTACTGAAGCACTGTATACATTTTTTTCATTTTTTATCGAGATGAAATCCATTGTTGTCATCTTTAATATTGATGATCACCACATCTCCTTTCAGTGTCTACCATTCCTAAATAAAACAAATGAGAAGGAAATTTTTTTTAGACTGTGATAGTCACACTCTTCCTCCTACATGGGGACATTTTTCAGAGAGAAAAAAATACATTTTCTTGGCTGCCTCTGTCTGCAGATGAAGGACATGCGTCATGAGAACATCAACCCGTTCCTAGGGTTCTTTCATGACTGTGGAGTGTTCGCCATCGTAACAGAGTTTTGTTCCAGAGGCAGCCTAGAGGACCTCCTCCTCAATGATGATGTCAAACTGGACTGGATGTTCAAGTCCTCTTTGCTGCTGGATTTGATCAAGGTGAGATGATAGATAAATGGATAGATCGGTTCTGCTATATTGTCCAGAATAACCAACAGTTTCTCCACAGAAACCTCTTGTCTGACATTGTCACAAGATTTAAATTTTGACAAGAAAGCCAAACTTCCTGATAAGCCTATATTTGCATATTGAGTCCCAGTTCTTGGGTGTAAAGACGGTCTTTTTATTTTGGTCAACCATGAGGGATTTATTGCAGTTGACCATTATAACCATATTCCACCTATTTCAGTTGGTTGGTTGTGTGGTCTGACTTTTCTGTAGTAAATAAATCTCTTCCTTGCGATTACTAATGTATCCAATTTAATGGTATCTTGTTGGATCATCATGATTGAAATTAGTAACTTTTAAATGGATTATTTTTATGTACTATCGACATGATTCATTCACGTAAGATTTACAAACATAACATTTTCTGGTTGAAATGACAAGTTACTTTTTCGTAAACTTAATTGGCTGGTAATTTCCTTTTTTTGAGTGCACTGCAACAAACCGAGGCATGGAGAACTAAATGATGAATAACAGAATAATCGAGAATAAAGAAGAGAGGGAGCGTAGAAGTAGATGAGAAAAGAGGACAGAACCCATAGTTACCCCAGCTTCAACTTCTAGCAGCCTACTAAAAGTTAAACTAAAATTGTTATTGTTATTAAGTTTAATTTAAACACATTAATATTAAGTCAAATAACCTCTGAATACTAACTAGTCTTACAATAAGCCTGTCCAAAGAGGACTGTTTTCAGGCTTACTTTGAATGTAGAAACTGTGTTGGCCACTCTTACATGAGCTGGGAGCTTATTCCATAAAACAGGGGCTTGGTGGCTAAACGCTCTACCTCCAACTGTACTTTTACTAATTCTAGGAACCATAGGAACCACAAGCAGTCCTGCATTTTGTGAGCGAAGTGTTCTGTTTGGGTGGTAAGGGACTATGAAGTCCTTAATATAGGACGGGGCCATACCATGTAAGGCCTTATAGGTAAGCAGGAGGATTTTGAACTTGATTCTAGAATCAACTGGGAGCCAGTGAAGTGAAACTAACACTGGAATGATGTGATCTCTTCTGTTAATTCCTGCTAACAATCTAGCTGCTGCGTTCTGAACAAGCTGGAGACTTCTCAAGGAACTCTTAGGACACACTGCTGACAAAGAGTTACAGTAATCCAGCCTCGACGAGAAGAGCGGCACTGTCCAGAGTAGGATGGATGCCATCTCTCCGCATGAGACCGGGTTTCCGCCAAAAAGTGCTCTAATTGTCAACAAAACCAACACCGTTTTCTGGGCACTATCTAGAAAGCCAGCCGTTAAATGATGAAAAGCCGCTGTACATTTCATCATTGACTAAGTTCGAAAGGGGACCAGAGAAAATTACAGTGTCGGACATCGTCTTAGCCAGTTTACACACCAAAGCTACGTTTAACTTAACCACCTCTGATTGTCTTCGTCGGGCATCATTACCGCCTGCGTGAATCACGACTCGACGGAACCTGGACTTAACACCTGACTGTAATCACTGGGAGCTCCATGTTTCTAACTTCAGAAGAGCCAATAACCAGAGTTGAGGGTTCAGCGGGTGTGTCGCTGAGGGAGGAGTACTTATTACTAACGTGGTGTCTCGGGTGCTCTGAGTTTTTGTGTTTAGCACTATGTTTGCTCCCAAACGCTGCAGACCCCTGTGTATTTCTTGGCTGCTGGGAAGGCGCTGGGGTGCCAACTGGGTTAGCCCTGGCAGCGCGGCCCACACAACGAGTAACGACCTGGCTAGCCGGCTTAGGTTCCACTGTGCGGAGTCGTGCTTCTAACTGCTCTAGCCTGGCTTCCAAGTCTAACATAAGACTACACTTAACACACCCACCGCTGTCTTCACTAAAGGAGGCAGGATCCTCACTAAACATATGGCACATGGGGCAGGAAAGAGGGGGAATGGCGGAAGGAGTGGTGGCCATGCTAGGTTCTAAGCTAAGGCTAGCGGTGTTTAGCTAAAGAGAAGTGGTTTATTTAGCAAACTGAGAAAAGTGAACAGCAAGCGGTTTAACAGTAGTGTATTCGCTACTAAAAGGTTCTAGATGTGAATATTAAACCAGATATCACTTAAAGTAAGCAATAGTAGTAAGGCTAAAGCCAAACAAGAGAGCAACTGTCAAACACGACCAGCACTGGAGTACGCTCACCCGGAAATGACGTCACAGGAAGCCAGTAGCCAATCAAAGGTAACTTGAGTGGTATCAGTCTGTAATTATTCAATTTACTCAATGGGTTGGGAAACAGACAAATGGGATCTTCTCAATGGGGTGGGCACTTTTCTCAGCCTTAAGCTAAGGTAGGTCAAAGACTTTCTGCACAAAACTTTTAACAGATGGGGGGAAATGTTGAATTCAAACACTTTCCTGAGGTTAAATCTCTTCAAAACCTGCATTCACACCACTCTCAGCAACACATGTTCAATCCACCGCTTTCAATGAAAAGCCTATGTAAACACAGGTATAAATATGTGTTTTGGACTTCCGTATCTAAAACTCTTGTGTTCATGCATTGCTACGCGCATTTTTAATACTATTTTAAGGCTCTACGTACAAAACACACAACCATTGAACGCACATAAAAAGTAATAGCAGGCAGACTCTGACCAGTCAGGATCGCAGATTTGGTAGTGACGTATGGATGGCGCCCCTTTTCATTCTCGTAAGTGCCAATTGTTTGAAAATTGATCATGAATGAGGAGAAATGAATAATTTTGGTTTGTACGTGGCTGGAATTCTCTGACACCAAGTGTGTCATATGTAGAAATAGGGCTGTGAAAGAAAAAGCCTGGCGACAGGGTCACGAGATTTGCACCGCTTAGACATTTCGCCCCAAGCCTCCTCCAGTAGTATGTGGCAGACATGGACATAACAACACAATGTGTCACATGCCCAGTATGAACTATGAACTACATTTTCCCAGTTAGTAGTCTGACAATCATGTGGGTCAGATCTTCTACTGTAACTTCTTACTATCTGGACTTTCCATTGCAGTTCAAATTTCAGAATGTCTATTAGTGCCTTTCTCACTTCAGGATTCTCCTGAAGGACTGTGATGTTGGTGACAGTGAACAAAGGCGTTCTTTCCTTCAGGGAATGAAGTACCTTCATCACCGTGGAGTGTGCCACACCCGTCTCAAATCTCGTAACTGTGTGGTAGATGGGCGTTTTGTCCTCAAAGTCACAGACTACGGCTATAATGAGGTCCTGGAGTCCCAAAGGTTTCCTTACGCTGAAGAACGTCCTGAAGGTGATACTCTGTCAGTCTCAATCTGCAGAATACAGAGGAGGAAACTTCATTATCATATCCTGGAGTAACTGCTTCTGTCCTCTTCAGAGTTGCTGTGGACAGCTCCAGAAGTCCTGAGGAGTGGGCAAGCAGGGCTCCATGGAACTCTTCCTGCAGATGTCTACAGCTTTGCCATAATTATGCAAGAGGTGGTGATCAGAGGGCCTCCTTTCTGCATGCTGGACCTGTCTGATGCAGGCAAGACTGCACTTCTGAGTTCACACTTTCAAATGAAGCTAGGAAGTCAAAAACAAACTAAGATTTGATGGAGTTAAAAAAGTGAGATTATGGATGGATTCTGGAGACTACTTTTCCTGAAGTAGTAGCTTTGTGTATACACAGAACTACTAGTTAGTTGTTAGGAGTAATTGTTAGCTGGGGTGTGCCACAAGGGACTGTAAACATAATTTAACCCTATTTGTGGAATAGAGTCATGAAAATAATAAAAAAAATAGAAACATGTTTGATTCAATCTGACCAATCCAGAGCATCCTTGATCTCAGAGAAAATTCTTAAATTTTGATACTTCCATTTTCTTAACCCAGTTAATCCCTTTTGGGGGAACAGGGTTACTGGAGCCCCCACTGTTGGGCAGAGGCAGGATGCAACTTGGATGGGTTGTCAGTCCATCTCAGGGCCTGCATTTTCATTTAAAAACATCTTCCATGCTGCTGCACAGCTTACTGAGTAATTTTCCATGTTAGGTCTTCAGAAAATATCAAGAATTACTCATAACAGCACACTTGTGGTCTTGTTTCGACCCTTGACCTTGAAAAATGCAGGACATTGTTGATTTTCTTGTGTTCTTCAGAAATTATAGAAAAGGTGCGCAGACCTCCCCCCCTGTGTCGGCCGGTAGTCAGCCCCGACTACGCCCCGATGGAGTGCATCCAATTGATGAAGCAGTGCTGGACTGAGACGCCAGACAAGAGACCCACCTTCGATGACATCTTTGACCAGGTCTGCTCCACAGAGAACTAGCAGATGATGTTCTTCTTGGGTTTTTTGTGCTCAGCCAATTCTTTTGTTATGTCAGTTCAAGAACATTAACAAAGGGAGAAAGACCAACATCATTGACTCAATGCTGAGGATGCTGGAGCAGTACTCATCCAACCTAGAGGAGTTGATCCGAGAACGAACGGAGGAGCTGGAGATTGAGAAACAAAAGACAGAGAAGCTGCTGACGCAGATGCTGCCTCCGTGGGTTATGCTACTCGTGCACACTCCGCATATACACATGCTATGCATTCACATTTCACACATTCACGTAGTATTCATGGTCATTTTGTCAAATTTTATGAGAGTGTTTTGGGTATCATCATGTGCACACTTTTCCAATGCGCTTTTTACTTGCATACTGCTTGACATGCACAATCCTAAGGCTGATGTATCTCTGCATACATGCACACTCCTACAGCTCTGTGGCAGAGGCTCTGATGGTGGGGGGCACAGTGAAACCGGAGTACTTCGACAGTGTGTCGCTTTATTTCAGCGACATCGTGGGTTTTACCACCATCTCTGCCAACAGCGAACCCATTGAAGTGGTTGACCTCCTTAATGACCTCTACACGCTCTTCGATGCTATCATTGGCAACCACGATGTTTACAAGGTGACAGCATCTTATGAGGACCTCTGACACTTTGGCAGCTGAATGTACCGATACAACTGTTGTTGCTTTTGCGCTCCAGGTAGAGACCATTGGGGATGCTTACATGGTTGCTTCAGGTGTTCCTGTCCCTAATGCCAACCGCCATGCAGCAGAAATAGCCAACATGTCTCTTGACATCCTGAGTGCCGTGGGAACCTTCAAAATGAGACACATGCCTGATGTCCCGGTCAGGATCCGGATCGGCCTCCATACAGGTGTGAAGAGAAGCCACAGTGTGAAACAGTGGACTGTGTTTAGGGCTGTCAGGGGGATCAATAAATTGTCTTTGGAAGTGATACAAAGGTGTGTTGTAGGTCCATGTGTAGCAGGGGTGGTGGGTCTCACCATGCCACGCTACTGTCTGTTTGGAGACACCGTGACCACCGCTTCTCGGATGGAGTCCAGTGGGATGCGTGAGTATGAGGAGACAGCCTTTTAAAGGGTACAAAAAAGAGAAAGAAAATTCCATTTTGGTCATGATAATAATTTTGGGGACTGAGGATAGCAAAATTCTGGCTCTGCTGTTGAGGTAAAAATCTCTTGGATGGATTATCTCAGCAAAGGAGAAGTGCTCCCTATCACAGGTTTAGACAGATTTGTGAACAATATTTAAGAGAAATTGTTATTTTTTGTTTGTAGAAAATGTTTCAGATCTTTGATTTCATCTCATTACAAATGGGTGCAAAAAACAAAAGTGTTATATTTGTATGTCTTAGTGTAGTTTCCAGAACTGGGTGTTCAGGGATTTGCGTGACATCAGCCGCTATGTTGATAGTATCTTGTGTATGGCCATGAGGTGCTTATTGGTGGATTTCCTCATAAATCTTAGTTGTGCAGCTCCTTAAAGATTTCTTTTGCATATTGTAAGCTTTTAGCTATACACAGTTAAAAACTGAGATTTGAACAAACTCATAGCTTGATCTTGAAGTCGTCTGTGACCTTGGGCTAGAACTCTGTGTTTTGAACTGAGCAAGCTCTGACATCAGGGTGTGGAACCATGACAACAATAACATCTACATTCATGGATGAAAAAGACTAAGAAAAGGTATACAATGAGGAAGGTCGGGAAACCCCCAGTTCCTCTTAGAATAACCACCCATCTCTCTGATTCTACAGCAGCATGACCAGCGGTATGGCGTACGTGAGATAGGTAAACCTGACCTATGAGCTTTATTGCACAGGAGAGTTTCTAGTCGTAAAGGCAGCGACAGTGTCTGGATCCTCAACTGAAACAGGAAGATGATTCTACAAAAGAGCAGTTTGATGGTTGGTGGTTTTGCCCCCCATTATGGTTTAGGAAATTCCAGAAAGGACTGATAACCCCTTTGACTGAGAATAAAATATGGGCTCATGGGCTCCTTTTGGACAAGATAGAGCTTTCATTTTGAAAGCTGCAGAAATATGCTCTTCCAACAGTTTTTTGTCATTTGTGTTTACACAGAGGTCACACAAATATGAGTCAGGATCTGTTTGTTACTTCTCCTCAATGACTTCCTAAACAACCACATGGTAATGAAAATGAACTTTCACACATCTGTTTTCACTCACCTCCAGCTTACAGGATCCACGTGCATGAGAGCATTGTGAAGGTTCTGAAGGAGCTCAATCTGGGCTACAAACTGGAGCTTAGAGGCCGAACAGAAGTCAAGGTACAAACTCAAAGATCACAGCCTCACTCTGTCACTCTGGTTTTCAGACATGCAGCCTTTAACTGTCATGTTTTCGCAGGGGAAGGGAACAGAGGAGACCTACTGGCTCGTGGGAAGAGTTGGATTCACCAAACCTCTACCGGTTCCTCCAGAGCTCAAGTCTGGGTATGGAAGCATTTCCTTCATTCTCCTCCAACACTAGTCTTCTGTGTCTTCCCCATTCCCCTCTAGTTTCTGAGTTTTCTCAACTTCTGAGTCCTGCACTGAAATTATTTTAAATCATGCTATTTATTTTAAATTATTAAACTCAATTCACATACTAATTTGAAAAACAGCGATTGACTTTCGTGTAGCCACTGTGGATGTCCTGGCACTTTTAAGAATGATTATTTTCTTCTGGGTTTGGTTTGTTGCCAAGTTTTTATTTCCATCCATCATTTTTCTTTTTTTGTCTTGGACCTCCCTTTCCCTCCTTTTCCAAATCCACCAGGACAAGCATGTCCAAAGTCCGGCCTGTGGGCCAAATTTGACTTGCTATCAAGTTTATTCTGGTATTGTTTTCATGCAGCTGCTGCCAAATAATAAAATGCGAACCTCCAAATTAATATATTTTAGATTTCACCAGAAAATGGCTTCAGACGTTTTAGATCCTGAGGTTCCAGCAAATACAATCTGCACAAATGTGCAGAGAATCGGATTAACATTCCTCATTAGCAGAGTGCTATAAGGCAACTTAGATTCTACAATTTCTCAATATTTTCTAAATATGATTGCATTTGCTATTATATGTCTTAAAAGAAATCGTAAAGTATTTTATTAATTGTTCATTTTCATTTTCCAGTAATAATTGTAAGTTTTTTTAAGTTTCACATTTAAATATTTTGCTCTCTAACTATTGTTTATTTTACAAGACTTTGAAATATGAAAGGTAATGCAGTTTTGCAAAGAATTGTTTACATTTCCACTACATGTAATTTAAAACTTTTGCATGGTTGCAAAGCGCTTCAGATGGCCTGTGTGGACCCAAGGTGCTTCATAAGAAAAATGTATTTGATGTGTCTAGATTAAGATGAAAGGAAATGTGCGAAAAAGCTTTCAATTTTATTAACAACAGCTCTAATTGCTTTGAATTAGAAATTTAACATTTTTCTTGGTGTCAGACTGGACAGCTGGCCTTGGTACATTTTACTTTGCCAAATGAGGCAGTCTTAACTAAAAGTTGGGATGTCAGACCAGCAGATAAATCTTTATAGTTTCCTAGCTCTTCTTGTTGGATGATTTAAGTTCTTCCTGAATGTCTGAGCTTCAGTCTCTAAGGAGACACAAGCCCAACCTGAAGATATCTCATTTCTCCCATCCGTTTTCGGGTTCTCATGATTAGGATTGGTGGAGGGGCATGGGTGGACTGGTAAACAGATTTTGCCTTCAGACTTTGATTTCTCTGCAGCACAAGAGTTTTAAAAAAAGTTCTCTAAAGTGTAGACTCGCTTAATTCTTCATGACTGTGAACGGAGCATTTATCTAAACACCTCCCCCTCTGAAAGGAATGGGGGTTTAATTCATTTCCTACCCGAAGAGGACATTTCACTTTTTTAATGGCTTCAGACTGATTCTCCTTCCTCCACTTGGCTGAATGGAGAAATTCTGTCCATAAAAGTTGTGAACAGACTATAAGGACAACCCAGAAAGAGTCCAAATCTAAATGTAACAAATCTGACTGACTGCAGGCTGGTAGAACCAAGCTCCAGGGGCTCTCGTGGATTTCAACAAGGGGAAGATCTGGTCCAGTTTCCAAGAACCAAACAATATTGTTCCTTGTTAATCTGAGGTTTAACTACAACCAGACCCTCTTCACAGGACTATGGCCCCAAGTCTGCACGCTCTTCTTCCTTTGTGTAAAATGGGGTAATGAAAAGATCTTCAAAGTAATCCTTTCATTACCTCTGACCTGTGGTTTTTAGTGTTTTGACCTCATGACTACAGCTGTACCCAGTTCCCTTGCCCATGGAGGCAGGGAGCGATCTAGGTCAATGAGTTATATCACTAGAGGAGACACGCCCGCTTTAGAAGCCTGGCCGACGGTGGCGGTGGCACGACGCCCACATGACAATGATTTCAATTGCTTTTAGTGGTGTCTAAGTAGCTTTTATATACTATATATATTTTTACATTTATATATATTTATACATATATGGTTAGCGCTCTTGCCTCACAGCAAGAAGGCCCCTGGTTCAAGTCCCGGCTGGGGGACATGAAAAATACATCAATGGGGGACCTTTCTGTGTGGAGTTTGCATGTTCTCCCCGTGCATGCGTGGGTTTTCTCCGGGATCTCCGGCTTCCTCCCACTGTCCAAAAACATGCTTCATAGGTTAATTGGCAACTCTAAATTGTCCCTAGGTGTGAGTGTGAGTTATTTAGAAAAACCCAACAATAAGTCAATAATAATAATAATAATAATAATAAATCAATAGTAAGTAAATACAAACAATAAATAATAACAACAAATAAATAAGCCAATAAATAATAAAAAATAAGTCTATTTATATTATTATTAATAATAATAATAATACTAATAATAATAAAAAATATTCAAAAGAAGTCCAAAAGTCAACAATAGATTTACCCTAAAAAAACAACAAAAAAGAAAAAAAATATATTTATACTAATTCATGTGAGTGATCAGTTTGTTTTCCACAGATGCTATGGTGTCGGATTTCAAGCAAACAGTCTGGCCTCTTATCAAAAACTGTTTCCAAAAATGATTTGAACAACCAGACTGTATTGCTAGTTGGTACCACAGTGATCCATCTGGGTTAGCTCTTTTGATTGCTAAGATCCACTTTTGAATCCATTGGAAACCTGCAAGAAAAGTTCAGTCACTGAGTCAGAAATGTATAAATCTATATTACTATAATAGCCTAGTATGCTGTATACAGGTTTAGCAAAATAAAATGTACATTTATGTCGACAGCGAATTATATGTACATCATGAAGCACGTTGATAATAGCCCTGCAGCATCATGCATGTCAACATGTGTATGATTAATGAAGCCCCTGCAGCATTAAAAGAAAAAAATTATAATTCTTACCGGTGAAATGATGTACCTTCCTCCTTCATGGACTCATTTCTCTGATTTTGGCAGTTGAAACCCGCACAATGAACTGGCATTATGCACAAAATGTGTTCACATGCATGCACTGCAGTAGTAACTTGACCTCACCAAGATGGCGGTGCTCTCCTCCCATGGGGAACCACGTGATGTCTCCTCTAGTGATATAACTCATTGATCTAGGTTTACAAGAGTTGTTTGTTAAAGTGCCAGGTCTGTTTTCAAATAACAGTAAGTTCTTTATCTGATATGTGGAATTGCAGAGGGACGCCATGGTCAAAGGTCATTTGATCAAGGCCCTGCGGTCTGCTCTCCTTTGGTACCAAATCCTTGTAGACTTTAATAGTTTATTCTTGTCAGGGCTGCTGGATCCAGAGCTCCCATCATGCCTATTAAACTCACTGTTAATGAGCTGGATCTGGTGAGTTAAGGATCTGATTGTTTGAGGAAGCCTGCTTCAGATGACCATCAGGAATTTTGGGAAAAACAAAGCAGAGGGGAGAACCTGGGAAACAGGATTGGTCAGCCCTGATCCTCATGAACTTGTGCAGACTTGTCATAGTGTTAGTCCAACCTCCCTGGACGGTGGGTGACTTCTGCAGGGTTCATCTCTGGTCAAAACCACAAACAAAAGCTGAAGCATGTGCACGAGGATCTCCTGCAGCTCCTCGGCCTGAAGCTCAGCTTCGGTAAAAGCTGGAGACCTTTGCACTGGCTACATCTACCAAATCCTTCCTGGCTTCTTTAAGAAATCCTTACAGTGCAGGACTTCTATGTGTGTGTGTGTGCTGTGATCATCCTGTTCACTTCGTCTCAACAGGCAAATGGCCCATGGGCTGCAGATGGCCGAGATAGCCCAGTACAAGAAACGGAAAGCCGAGAAACAGCAACAGGAACAACTTGCAAAGAAGAAAAACTGAGGTAGTGTTATGCATTATAAAACAATGTATAACATTACTGACTTGGTTGGCGCCTCATGTCCTTTGCCCAAAAAAGTTTGGTGGGGGTGGGGGGCTACTGACTCTGGTGTTCCTGTTTGCTCTTTATAAACACAACTGACGGGGAAGAAGCCGGTCCAACACTGGGGTTTCTGTCCGGAAAGGCAAACTATTGTTGTGACAAAACTCAGTTCTTCTACTTTACAAGTTTATATTTTCAAATATGTTGCATCAGCTGCTGTCGCTCCCAATACAAAAATACAAAAATACGGCATTGTCGTCCGTCCCACAAACGGACATGTTGCAGGCAAGTCACACAAGCTGCCATGGCTGTTTGTGTTTGATGGTGTTTCATTGAACAGTTTTTGGCTTTTTTTTACTTTTGGTTTACGGGTTTCAGTAAATGTTTGTGGCCATTTCATGTCATGTGTCCTGATGTTTGTTGCTTTTGTTGGTTATTTATGGGTTTTCCCAGGCCAGTTGGTAAGGGTCTGTAAGCATTTGAGTGTAAGTTAGTTGATGACCATGGCCCATTCTTTGACAGTTTGTAGGTGGATGTAGATCCTTGTGGGTGTTTGCAAATGTTTCAAACGGTTTTAGTGGTGAAATTTGGGAAACATTTGTGACTCCTAAGTGTCAGTTACTTAAAGGCAATGAGAGTAAGAACTCAACGGGTTCTGAAACCCATAAACAAAAGGAAAGGATACAGAAAAATGTGGCCTGTTTTGCACCAATCTAAACCACAACTCAATTACATTTTAGCATGTGTACTGCAATTTCACAAGAGCAACAAAAAACAAACAGCCAGATCAATTAATTCTGTTTCAGTTTATACCCTCCATTCAGTTTACACACTAATGTCCATCATTTTTCAGCAAATGGAAAAAATCTGACCTGTTTTCAGACCAAAGAGTGGATTTGCATTGTTTAATCCAAATCAATTTCAGTCTCATTACATCTCAGTTGTGCAACATCACCCTTTCATTGTGTGTTTATGCTTTCAAGTCACAGCTATGCTGACATCATCTAATCAAAGGAAAAACAATGAAAGATTAAAGCTCCACCGCACACAGATCTCTATTAGATAGCTCATCTTGTAGATGTCTACTGGACTTCTCACTTAACTTTATTTTGCTACTCTATTAGGGGTCTACTGTAAGTGTTCTAAAAGATAATAGACTCCTACATGTCTACTTATAGCTATCTAATACTGAGATTTTTCAATGTCTATTAGAGTTAGTTTTAAAACATTTACTAGCCATAAAATAAACACTGCAGTTTTACATTTAGCGTTATTTGTGATTTGGTTCACAGACAGCAAGTAATCACATAGTTCTACACTTCAAGATGTAGCAAACATTTCTGCTGAGACCTATCAGGGGTAAAAAAAGTGTCAGAAACTTGCAACAAAAAAACAATCCAACATATTTATGCAACTGGATGTGTGAACAGCATATTCATTCAGAAGAATCAGAACAGCACATCTTCAATTTTTTAACAATCTTAGAAACCGATTTCCAACAAAGACGTTTTAACCCTTGTGCTATCTTAGATGACCCCACCCTTACATTGACGTGTTCTCCCTACCATGACAAAGGTGGATAAAGGTGGAAAGATTTCATGTAATCCATGGACACCAGTGAAGATCACAAATCATTGAAGAAAAAAGGTTCAGCACACTGTCTAGTGGGTCTAGATGACCCAACTCCCAATGGTAAAGTCCCTAGAATAGGGTTAAACACACAAAAATCTCCTAAAATAATATTGCAGATGGCAGCAGAAACAGGGTGCACTAACCTGTGCTAAATCTACTTGAACGAGTATACGTTGAACAGTTTCTTTCAATTCAATTCAATTCAATTTTATTTGTATAGCCCAAAATCACAACAACAGTCGTCTCGATGGGCTTCGAAGTAAAACATGAACTCAAAAGGATCATGAATACAAAGAGTTCAATAGGAAAATACTAAAATGAACTAACAAACTGACTAAGCTATACTGCATCCCTGCCCTTAGACCCCCCTTCGCGGTAAGGAAAAACTCCCAAAAAAAACGGATTCCGGAAAAAACGAAGAAACCTCAGGGGTGCCCACATGAAGGAGGGATCCTCCCCCAGGACGGACAGGCGATGTACCAGAACTCTTAGAGAAGAATTAACTTATCTAAATCTACAACTACATATTTAAAGTCCAGCAGACGAGCTTCATCCAGCTGTGGTTGGGGGGACAGTCAAAGGCGCGAGTCGAGCCGGAGACAGGAACCACAGCCAGGTGTAGGAGCGGGAGCAAAGGCGAGGTACTCGGTCCGGTACAGAGCAGAGACGAGCCAGAGACGAGCCAGAGGCAGGATCCACAGCCAGGTGTAGGAGCGGGAGCAAAGGCGAGGTAAAAGGTCAGGAACAGGAGCACGGATGAGCCAACTGGAGTCTGGAAGCACTCCCACTCCCCAGGAGGGGAGAGGGAAAGAGTGATAATATACGAATTGCACTGCACCAAACAGAGGCATGGAGAACTAAATGATAAATTATGATCAAGAATAGAGAAGAGAGGAAGGGTAGAAGTAGATGAAAAATGACAGAATCCCGGAGCACCATAGTTACCCCAGCTTCAACTTCTAGCAGCCTTTTAAAACAAATAGTTATTGTTATTAAGTTTAATTTAAACACATTAACATTAAGTTAAATAATCTCTGAATACTAACTAGTCTGACAATAAGCCTGTCCAAAGAGGAATGTTTTCAGTCTAACTTTAAATGTAGAAACTGAGTCGGCCTCTCTTACATGAGCTGGGAGTTTATTCCATAAGACAGGGGCTTGGTGGCTAAACGCTCTACCTCCAACCGTACTTTTACTAATTCTAGGAACCACAAGCAGTCCTGCATTTTGCGAGCGAAGTGTCTTGTTTGGGTGGTAAGGGACTATGAAGTCCTTAATATAGAATGGGGCCATTCCATGTAAGGCCTTATAGGTTAACAACAGGATCTTGAACTTGATTCTGGAATCAACTGGGAGCCAATGGAGCGAAACCAACACAGGAGTGATGTGATCTCTTCTGCTGGTTCCAGCTAACAATCTAGCTGCTGCGTTCTGAACAAGCTGGAGACTTCTTAGGAACTCTTAGGACACGCTGCTAACCAGGAGTTACAGTAATCCAGCCTCGACGTAACAAATGCATGGATGAGTTTTTCAGCATCACTCTTAGAAAGTATATTTCTGATTGTAGCAATATTACGCAGGTGAAAAAAGGCAGTTCTACACGCCTGAGATATGTGAGCCTTAAATGATAAATCCTGGTCAAATAAAACCCCAAGGTTTCTAACTGTGGAATTGGGGGCTATACTTATGCCATCCAGGGAGACTATCTGAGCAGACAGAGCATCTCTGAGGTTTTTAGGACCAAGTATAATGACCTCAGTTTTTTCTGGGTTCAAGAGGAGGTAATTAATTGTCATTCAGGTCTTTCACCAAAGGGATCTCACTGAGACACCACCGATCGTTCGTTAGCATTGTTATATGTGTCTTTATGTATACTGTCCTCCGTTGGATTATCGAAAGTTTGAAAGACACCCTCCAAAGCACCCAAAACCATCATTATTCCACCTTCTAAATTATTCTTCATTATGTTTAATTACCCTATTGAATTAACCCTAACCATCTTCAAGAAAAATGGTGGCTTGCTCACCATGCTGCCCTGACATGCTGTTGGAAAATTGTCTGCTGGAGATCTAAATGGCGATGTACAATCGACCTCTGTCAAATGATGGATGCGTAATATTTATATATATCTGTAAATGTCAAAATAGCCACGATTTAGGTATTTAATAGACGCATCAGTGACCAGTGGAATAAGACAGCTGACAAACTTAGTCAGAAATCTTTGAAATCTCATAAAATGTTCTCTCATTTAAAAATGCTGGCAGAGATCTTTACACAGTTATGGTGACTTTGGTAATTTACCCTTTGTCACCGAGTTTGGCAAGCAGCACACTGCATTCCAAAATAACACCAAGACCCCATGAAAGGCAAAACATCAAAAGAAAAAAAAACAAGAAACGACATGAGGTGGATCACTGTTAAGCACACAAGTGGAGCTAGAACACGCCTGAACAGAGTAGTTTTTATATTCTGCTGCTGAGTCCAATTTGAGTCATGTGATTGAATGGGGGGGAGGGGGGTCAAAGGCACTGTGGTGTTGTGTATTCCTGTGTGCTCCCTGTCTGACCCTAAAGGTAGATATCCTTTAATTCCCACACGTCAAATAACTTGTGCTTCACATGTTTTACCTGTCTGTGAGTTCTTGAGACAAACATTAAAGTAGCTAATAGCTGCTTTTGTGCTAACACTACTCCCCGTCTTTTGGTTAACCCTCTAACACCGGAGTTGTCGCTGACAGGACCTAAATAACAAATGCTCTTTGACATACTGTGCCTCTTTGACCACTTGTCTGTGTCAGCTGAATCTGACTTTGAGAATGCAGCTTTACGTATGGGCATTACTACGTAAAAGCTGTTTTGCTCCACTTCGGAATCCACTTGAATTACATTAACAATTGAGGAGTTACGGTGGCCGAAAGAATGTCAACACTGGAGCTAAAGCTCTGCTGTTAATGGGTCAAAAGGAACAGTTCGGTGTTTGGGTGTTCCTGCATGTCTCGTACTTTCGGCACGTTTTAGAAACAGAAAAATTGTGACTGGTACAAAAATAGATAAGATCTCCGTTCACACTGCACTCGGCAGCCCACATTCAAGCGACCACTTCCACTGAAGAGTCTATGAAAACGCATGTATGTTTGTTTCCGCATTCAAAATTTGGGGCTCTACAAACAAAGCGCACGTTAAATGCGCTTAAAGGTTAAACCAAGTTCAACTTTGACCAATCAGGGATTTGGATTTGATAGCAACATATGAATCACGTCCCTTTTAATTCACAAAAGTGCCAACCATTTGAAAATTAATCATGAATGTGGTTTGTGTCCGACAGGAATTATTTGACACCAAGTCTTTCACAAATATCGGAACAGAGCTGTGAAAGAAAAAGGCTGGAACAAAAATGTACCAGATTTATAGCGTTTCAACATTTCACATCAACTGCAGATGGCAGACATTCGTTATTATTAGGTTAGGGACTGTCCAGTGTAAACACCATATGCTAAACGCGGGTTCGAGAATGCATGTTTAGCATGTTTAAGAACGCGTGTCACATGCCCGGTGTGAATGTAGCATCAAAGAGACGGTGGAGAGACTACAGCCTGCCAGAAATGCTGAGCTACTCCTCCAACTTCTCTGTTGTAGCTCACATATCTTTTCCTTTCTGGAGTTAATCTTTGCCCTCCCTCCTTCCCTCCTAGCATGAAGGCGCCCCGAGACATGAAGCAGGTGTTTCACAAGGCAGTGAAGAAGATCTCTCATGTCCGGGTCGTGACACAGCTCCACATGCCTGAAGACGATGCAAACGTTATGATGACGCACCACTGATTGCTGGACTGTCTGTTGCTGCCCCCATCCTGTAAGTCAGCTGACGAAGAGGAAGGATTACTGGTCTATGCGCCACAGGCTCGGACCGAGGAGATGGAGTCTAATGTGGAACTATCAATAGAAGCTAAACATGCTGACTCAGCAAAGCAGGGCTCAGCAGAGAGAAGCAGCAGTGAGGGAGCTTATCCTCTCCTTCACTTTGTCAGGAGAATGAGGGTCAGCTTCTACAAAAATGTGTGTTTTTTGGATTGTGGGAACAAATGTGAGTGAAAGTATGTGAACAGAAGAAGGTCACATGTTCAGACTGCTGCTTAAATCTTTTCAATGAATCTTGAAGATTGTGTTTTTGTGAACAGAACAAACCTCATTTCGTACAGACGTGAAGGCAAATGCTGCTGTAAAAACATAAATAAAGTCAGTTCCAACAGAAAAAGGTCAAAGTTCATTTTCCTGGAGGTCTCACAGGCAGCCTGCAGCACCATATAGTGGAGAAAGGCGGAACTACAAGATGGCTGCTGCAACAAGTGGAGTCAAATTAATCCAGCTGATCCCTTTCGTGCACGTGTGTGTGCACGTGGTCTGTTTAAATTCCATAAGCTCACAGAAGCTTACCACGCAGACACATAAACAAACAGCAACAGAAACACACACACAAAATCACACACAGACAGAAACACACGCACACTACGCATACACACTAACAGAAAACACGCACACAAAACACACACACAGAAGGAAACACAAAACAAACACAGACAGAAAGACAAACAAAAAGGCACTCACACACAGATGGAAACACACACAAAACAACCACGCACACAAATCATGCACACAGACAGGAGCACACGCACACATAACGCGCAAACAGACAGAAACAAACACATACAAAAACATATACACAAACAGGAAGACACAGAAAAACCACAAAAACATAGACAGAAACACGCACACACGAAACATACACACACAAAACCCACTCAAAGACAGGAACACCCAGATAATAAAAGACACACACAAAACACACACACACCTTCATACATGCACAAAGACAAGTCTACTGACATACACAACAAATGCACACACAGACACACACAAGCACTCAAAAACAAGCGCACACTCACAAACACCCAGGAATGTTAAGGCATGCATAAACATACACACATACACTCTCTCACAAACACACTTTAACACACTCTTACAGAAAAAAAAACATTTTCACAAACGGACAGATTCACAAAAACAGACACAAACACAAAGATATACAAAACCAACTACACAAAGACATATAATCACTAACACATAAAACACATGCATTAAAACAAACAAAACAAACACAAAAGGATAAAAACCCAGACACACACACACACAGTAAAACACACACACACACAGTAAAACACAAACATATATAAAAACATGCACATGCATAAAGAAAAAAAACAAAAAAACACACATAAACTAATATTGACACACACTGATAATTCACCACACACAGAAACATTCATGCATGCGCACATACAAACAAACACACACACAGGAACAAACACTCTGAAATCCAAATCATACATAAACAAATATACAAACCAAAAGTAAAAGAAAATACCGAAAGCCCCCCCCTCCCCTTTTTAGGGGGCAATGTGACCATTCCACCAGATTCCACCTCCTAAATTATTTCCTGCCCTTTACTCTCACTGATACCAAGATCACTGTCATCTCAACTTCCCAGGAGAACAAGGGGTTCTGCACAAAGTTAAAGGTTTGATTTCCACAGGCTTGGCTGCACCAGCACCCCCCCCCCCCTTCTGTATAAAAGGTTCTCTAAGAAAAGGCTTGAGTGGATTGTTGGATGTAAAAGGAAGCAGAGGCCTGAAGATCCAGAAGAAACATTCCCTGAAGTGCAGCAGAGCATGGATACCCCCCAAGGGCAGAGGAGGTATTCTTCCTAGATTACGCTCCCCCCCTGCTCCTGCAGACAAGGCTTCCTGAGTCCAGAAAAACACACACAGCATCGTTCTGAGAGGTCGAGGGGAGTTCAGTAGACGTGTAAGGTCTTTGCACGTGTTCATCTTCTGGAGGAACTCTCCCTTCCCACGTGATTATATGACAGTGGTCCAGACACTCCAACAAATCCCACCAACAAAACATAAAGATCACAACAACTATTATAAAGGAAAAACAAATCATAAAAAAATAACATCACAATTAAAATTCTACAAACCTAAACACAATTACAAAAATAATGTAATAAAATACGACAAAACATGCCAGAAAAATAAAAATAACTGCCAGAAATCAAGTGAATTATTTAAATAAAACACAATAGGAAACCAGAAAGGATAGGTACTATGGGACATCACTGATTGGATGAAGATGTTTGTTTTCAACGTTTGAGGTTTTCTCAAATGTATCTCGATGTCGGCATCTGAAATGATGGACAAACGTCGCCATCCAATCAGCAATGTCCCAATTGTACCTACTTTCTCCGGATTCCGTAAAAAAGAAAACACATTTTGGAAAGCAATTGTAATTTCCACAGATCAAAACAATTTTTTAAAGTCCCACTCCAATCATTAAAAAAATCTATATTCAAAGCGTATATTCAAAGTGATATTTTAATTATGATTATGTTATTTTTAGCCATAATAATAATAATAATAAACCTGTGTTGTGTTCTAGGACATATTTCTGTAGTTCCTTAGAAATTCACCATTTGAGTTGTGGGCAGGATTTGATGCAGGTAAGTATGCCCTCTTCCCATCATCCATCTGTTTACGTGCTCTCTCGCTAGTTTTGTTAGCGGTGCAACAAAAATGGTAAGCAATTTCTGTGCTATCTAGTCGTACAGTTTTGAGCCAGACACCAGCTCAGACGAGGAAACAAAGAGGTGGATGTATCAGAATGGAGCGGAGCAGGGAGCTAGTGGCTCTTTGACTATAGCCTGCTATGTCACACCTACAAGCTTTTTCCAGCTGCATTTTTGTCTGCTCCTGATTCACCAAAATTTGAATCAAGAAATACTCAGAAATGCAGTTTTAAAGTTAATTTTAAGTTAATTTTCTTCATATATGCCCTCTAACATCAGAAAAATGCCTCACAATTTTTAACAGAGTTGGTATTTAAATGAACCAAACAGGTAACTGGAAAAGGTAGGTTATATGGGACATCGCTGATGATGACGTTTGTCCATCATTTAAACCGAAAGTGAGACTGGATGTCATCAATAAATTAGCAATGCCCCATTTCTTTTTTATTTCTTGTTTCCCAAAACATTTTATTTTAGTAATGTGTGATTTTAATTATGTTAATTATGTTTCTGAAATTTGTTTTAATTTTGTATGGAGAGATTGCATGAAAAGTGCAATGAATAAAACTTGATTTGATTTCTAATATGTAATATTGTTTCCTGTTTTTTTTTTTTTACCTCTTTTCATTTACCATAATGTCTTTTAATTTTTTGCCTTAAGTGATATGGTGATATAATTTGCACAACAGGGCCACTGTCTGTATGAAACAGAAACTGTACAAAACATTTATGCAGAAAGTTGTTTTAAAATTTGTGTAACAAGCATATAAGAATGAACCACAGACATGCAGAAACATGTTGAAATAGCTGAACTCATAAGAAGAACGTAGTAAACAGAACAAATACAAACAAGTTCTTCTGCTTCTTTAAACCAGATTATTTATTTTCATATTTAATGCTAATTTAAAAATGTTATGCCTCGTAAAATTTAGCTTTAAACTATGTAACTCTTTGTAGTGATGTAAAGAGGGGGTCGCTGCATTGGTCAACAACAGCCTGACAAGGCCCCGCCCATCGGGAGACTTGTGAAAAATCTCTGAAATCTGATTGGGCTACATTAATGACGAACTGGTGGATCTCGTCTGCCAATTGGCCCGCAGACCTGTCAGACAACAGCTGAGGACCAATCAAAACTCCGTATTTTACATCGCCCCGCTCTCTTGGTGACGTATGGGTCATGTGATGTTTGTGGCCCGCAGAGGAGCTAACTGAGCCGCGCTCACGGACGCTCGCCGAGGCGGTCATGTTGGTCCCGGTGGGCTTTAATTCTTGAAAAAGTAAGGCGGAGGAGCAGCTGCTGAACGGCAAAAACCCGCATTCAGTGACTCGGGAGCGTACCGCACGTGGATCAGCACCGGGACAGCGCGGCTCACATTAGCCGGCCTAGCCGGAGCCGCGAGCCCGTCTCCCAAAACAAGAATGGGGTCTGGCTCAGCGCGGGTTCGCCTGCTGGGAAAGTGACCTTTGGTTTCTGTGATGGATCTAACGAGCCACCCGGAAGGAGGGGGCGCCGTGATGATGGTGGAGGCCCCGCAGGGGGAGCCGGTGAGGAGAGCCGCGGTCACCAACGGAGCGGGATCGGTGCGGGAACCCCCGTCCCCGGTAATCGGCACCGGCTCCCGTTTCCACCCCCACCACCACAGCCTGCAGCAGCCCTCCCGGGAGCCGCAGCCTCATCTGTTCGGGGAGAAGAGCACCGAGTCTCCGGGCCGGAGAGCCTGCCCATCGCTCGGCCAGCTCCCCGCCGCCGAGGAGCCCCCCGCGGCCGGCGGTGCCCATGTGTTGGCGGCCGTGCACGTCGCGAGCGCCTCTGACGCGGTGGAAGACATCCGGAAATGCGGATACCTGAGGAAGCAGAAACACGGACACAAGCGCTTCTTCGTGCTCCGGGCCGCCGGGCCGCTCGGCCCCAGCCGCCTGGAGTACTACGACAGCGAGAAGAAGTTCCGGAGCAGCCTCCGCCATGCCGCGGGGGCCCCCGGAGCCGCCGCGGCCGCGCCTTCCCCTCCGAAAAGAGTGATCTTCCTGTCCCAGTGCTTCACGGTCAACAAGCGGGCGGACTCCAAGAACAAATACCTGATCGCGCTCTACACCAAAGACGAGTACTTCGCCATCGTGGCCGAGAGCGAGCAGGAGCAGGAGGACTGGTACGTGGCCGTCAGCGCGCTGATGAGCGAAGGCAAGCGTGGCCATGTGGACTCTGATGACCTGGATGATGGGTACGGTACCGTCAGTCCCGGTACCGTGTTCAAAGAGGTGTGGCAGGTCAATGTGAAACCTAAAGGACTAGGTCAGACCAAAAACCTGACCGGCGTGTACCGTCTGTGCCTCTCTGCCAAAACCGTTCACCTGGTGAAGCTGAACTCCGACAACCCCTGTGTCAATCTGCAGCTGATGAACATCCGGCGCTGTGGACATTCAGAGAGCTTCTTCTTCATTGAGGTGGGCCGCTCCTCTTCAATCGGGCCCGGGGAGATCTGGATGCAGGTGGATGACTCTGTTGTGGCCCAGAGCATGCACGAGACCATCCTGGAGACCATGAAAGCCCTCAAGGCTTTCGCGGAGTTCCGGCCCAGGAGCAAGAGTCAGTCTTCGAGCTCCAACCCCATGCCCTTCATCACCACGCGCCGCCACCTGGGCAACCTGCCTCCAAGCCAGACTGGGCTGCAGCGCCGATCCAGAACTGAGTCAGTGGTCGGGACCCCTCCATCCAGTAAGAGCTCTGGGGCGAGCGGTTATCGCTTCCGGACCTCCAGCGAGGGAGAGGGAACCATGAACCGGCCGTTCCGCTCTGCCACGGGGAGCCTGGTGCACCTGAACTCATCGCGGGCCCTCCATGGGCGTCAGGACGGTACTGGCGGCGTCTCTGGAAGTGGGGGAGCTACAGGCAGTTCTGGCACCAGCAGCGGGCGCTACACTAAGGCCATCTCCGGGACATCCTCTTCCTACCACGCTCGCTCATCCTCCCTGCCTGTCTCCCACTTCCCCTCCACCAGCAGCCCGGTCAGCGTGTCCTCCAGCAGCGGGCACGGCTCCGTGTCCGACACGCTCACCCGCCCATCCAGCGCCTCCATATGCGGCTCGCCGTCCGACGGGGGCTTCAACTCTTCAGATGAGTACGGATCCAGTCCGGGGGACTTTCGGTACTTTAGGGTGAGGAGTAACACGCCCGACTCTCTGGGCAACACCCCCCCAATCAGAGAGGAGAGCTGTCTTAATGATTACATGGCCATGGGCTGGAACCGAGATGTTTTTGGTGGTGCGGGGGACGCTTCCCGTGAGGAGAGCACGTCAACAGCCGATGACGATCGCTTGTCCTCCTCATCTCTGAGGAGGAGGACGCACTCTTTCTCCAGAACTGCAGGGGGGGCAACTGGAGGCTGTGGTGTAGCGGTTTATCAGAAGATGACCCAGACCAACCTCTCATTGGATGAGGGCTCGGATGTGGCGCTGCCGTTTGGCGCCGGGCTGCTCCGGGGAGGGCCCTCCTCCTCCACTTCCTCGCTCCGCTCTGATTACAGCTCCTGTTCGGAACACAGCCAGCAGAGCCGGCCCTCCACCCTCCCCAGGACTGAGGCTGCTGCCGAGCGCCCACCCCTCTGTGCCCAGGAGGATAGCGGCTACATGCCCATGATGTGTGGCGTCGCTGCATCGCAGCGAGACACCCCCCCTGACTACATGCCTATGCAACCCAGCTCCTACCCCCAACACAACTCCCATTCCCCCCAGTTTCACAGCCGTTCACCCCACCGACCCACACAGCCGCAGGCCTCCACAGACGCTCAAGGCTACATGATGATGCTCCCTGGGGGCGGGGGCTGCACGTCTTCAGTGCTGCAGGCCTCACCCAGTCCTCCCAGTAGTTCCAGTTCATCTGCTGCTACTGGAAGCTGCAGGGGTGGGGGGGGCGAGAATGGAGAGTACATGGACATGTCTTACAGCAGCGGGCACAGGCTCTCAAGTGCCACAGGTGGCCCCCCTGAAGGAGTCCCCAAGTCTTACAGCCCCTACTTCTCCCTCCCACGCTCTTATAAGACCCCCACCAGAGAGAGGGATGGAGAGTATGTACCCATGAGCCCCCCTGCCAAGCCAGTGTCCATACAGGATAGAAGGGCGGTGGGGGGTTCTAGCACCTCCACCCCCTCCCACCCCCCACCACCTTACGGTGCCCACCACACGACCGCGGTGCCGGCGGAGCGGCACGTCCTGAGGCCCACACGTCTGCCTCTGGGCAGGAGGAGTTTCCACGGCCCGCTCCCGGTGACTGAAGCCTCCACCTCAGTGGCCCCCCCCAGCTACTCTGAGGGTCCTTCCAGTCCTGGGGAGTACATCAACATTGAGTTTGGGGATCAGTTTCCTCACCAACAGCAGCCTCCTGCCTATCCTCTCTCTGCCCCAGATGAAGAGACCCCCCTTGGACCCTGCTGCTCGCCCCCCCAACCCCAGGACTACATGAGTGTGGAGGTGGGGGGTCTGGGAAAGAATCAGTCGCCCAGGCCTAGCCTTGTTGCCCCCTGGAACCCCCCCAGCTATATCAGACCTTTAGCTAGTAACCCTGGGGCGCATGATGGGGGGCACTGGAAGTCAGTGGGAGAAGATTACACTGACATGACCTTTAACCTCAGTGGGGGTGGGAAAGCCCAGAGCCCTACAGCTATGCTGCAGCATCTCTGCGTGATGGAGGGGCATTACAAACACCCCTTCTCCTCACCCGTTTCTCCCCCCTGCCTGAACCGGCCATCCATGCAGCAGTCGGAGCCCAAAGTGGTACGAGCTGACCCCCAAGGCAGAAGAAGACACAGTTCAGAGACGTTCTCTTCCAGCTCCACCCCCGCAGGAGAAGGGCTCAGCTCCTCCCCCCCCAACTCCTCACAGGCTGACCCCACAGCCCACTGTGAGTCTTACCTGGTGGGGGGACCAGCTTCCAGATGGGCCAACTCAGCATCCTTTGACTGTGTGTGGATGTCTGTGGAGGGGGTCAGAGACTCGCCAGCTCCCCATGACTCACCAAGAGCCACAGAGGCCCCGCCCCCTTCCTCTGCCGCGGAGGCCGGATCCGGCAGAATGTGCAGGAACACGTCTGCCGGCTTCCAGAACGGACTCAACTACATCGCCTTGGAGCTAAGGGGGGAAGGGGTGAACGCGGAGGCCGTGGCGTCTGGAGCGACCGGCACCAACGGGGACACAGCTGGGGAGGGAGCGGTGCCTCCGCCTGAGAACGGAGCCTATGCCAGTATAGACTTCACCAAAACGGACGGAGTCGCCGCTGCCAAGGGTGAGTGGCGTCCTCTGTCAGTTCACCGGTTTTAAATAAAGCTTGAGTAGCTCAGGCCAAACCTGTAAAAAGTCGACTCGTTGGTCTCATCGAAGGTTAACTTAACTAGTTTTAACTTAATCAAATTCAACCTTAACCCAAGGCTTATGTCAACTTAACCCTTTAACATCAGAGCTTTTGACTTCTGTAACTCTTCAAACATTTACGGCATTAATGTAATTCCAGCAGATTCTAATCAGAGAAAACCAGCTCATATACAACAATACAATCCATTAAAATACAATTTAGTAAAAATAAATGAATAAGTTCTTTTCAGTACGTCCTAGAACAAGAAGCACGACAGAAACACACATGGACAGTTCAAAGTTGACTGCATAACCTAACAACATAATGAGCCTCTTCCTCCTTATCTTGGGTGTGTGGGTGAGTTGCAAGAGGAGGGGATGGTCTTTGGTGGCACAAAAATAAGCTGTATCTCAAAACTTTATGTGTTGAACAAAAATCATGGTATGCAACACTTTAGAGTAGGGCACGGCGATATGGAATTTTTTATATGACAATATATATATTTTTTCATATCAGGAGATAACGATACATATCACAATGTAATCCAAATAACAATATTTGTCAAAATTGAACACACTGCTCATAAGAGAAATGTGTAATCTTCAGCAGGTCTAGATTAAAATATTTATTTCATGCCATACTTTAACGATAACAGATTCACTGAAGGAGCACGATGCAACTCATTACAGTGAGGTTCAGATGTAATACAGGTCTAGAAGGGGCGGGGCCTGTCCACACACACCCAATGTTATAACATACCTGTTGGCTCCAAAAGATGCTCACATGTCAGGATGTACACAATACAAATAATGTTCACACACACGCATACTTATGGCTTCAAACCAACTAGTGTGAAAGATTTCATTCAAATATTCGATTTCAAACCGGTTCATGGAAATACTGTCTGACTTTAAATTGACGGTTGTGTCTGAATTCCTTCACTGCTAACCATGTAGGACAAAAGACAAAAGGACGAAAGAAATTGACCAAAAAGAGAGCAAATAAGCACGACTACGTTCACGCAAACGTTTACATGCCATGAGCCGACTGATCCTCTAACTTTTCTCACCAAAAAGAGGAAAATGCTCGCAACTGGCGAGTGTTAATTTTGGATCCTTCAAAATAAAAGTCTATCGCGATAGACTACTTCCCGGAACATCTCTGGTGCTAAAGGGTTAAATTGTAGAAAAGGATAGAATCAAACTTTATTGATCCCACAACGGGGAAATGAACTAAGGTTATCTTAGGGTTACATCTTTTATGGTTCCACATTTTTTAACTTCATTGCTTTAATGTCTGTTCAAAACACAAAGTTGCAGAGGATACAATTGATGTGGTATGATGGGCAAATGAAAAGGAAAAACTAGGTCTTGGTGATGTAGAAAAGTTACGAGAAGGAACGGTAAAAAGTTGTTGGAACAGGAAAAATGTTTGGCTGGGGAATAAATGGTTTTGTTAACTCTGCAGCTGATGTCTGACCACTACAGATTTTTCTCAATTCAGTCTTTTTTCTTATTTGCGAAGCTTCCTTTAAATTTCTTTTTGTCATTGACTGTTGGAAATGATGGCCTGCAGGGGCTTAGACTGCACTAAACACGCCCCCACCCCCATGAGGGTTGTGTCCTGCAGCTTGGTGAGCAGTCAGGGTTTATGTTGGGTCATACATGGGCTGAGCCACCCAAAAACATGCCCCGTTTTGTTTGTGTCAGCACGATCGCAGCCATGTTTGAACTCTTTTATTTGTCTGCCGTACGCCGGCCCCCTCAGAGCCTTTGATACCGTCGTGTTCATTCATGTGAGGCTGCAGGACCTCCTGCTGCACAGCGGGGACCGTCATGGCCATTCTGGCAGCGGACAGTCTGGGTTTCGGTCGGCCTCCTTTCCACCGAGACCCTTCCACTTTTGGTTTAGATCCAGGTGCTGACTCTGCACCATTTCTGTTGTTTACTCCCCCTCCAAAGCTTCTCCTGACTCCTCAAACTTCAGAAAGAACTGCTTTTGTCCTTTGACAACCTGAATAAACTTGAGCCAATTCTTCATTTCCTTATGCATAGGATATTTATGTAGGTGACGTCATAGCCGTTGAGAATCATTAATGAACCCCTGGTATGTTTGGTGCATTCAGGGACACACCAGTTTGTTTGATTTGATACACCACATGTAACCTGATTTCTTTGAAGAGAAGTGAAGTTGCAAAGAAGCAAACTTTAATATATGAGTGGACCCCCCCCCCCCCCCCAAGTCTGGTGGAGGGAAAGGGTAACGTGGCGCATAAGATGGGGGTGAAAAGCTTTTCTAAATTTACAGCTCTATTTCCAGACTGAAGTGGATTCAGGGTCCACTCGTAACAGAAAACTCTGCGTGTGTAAACAGCTGTGTGTGTGTGTCCGGTAGTGTCTTTTTTTCATGTGTTAGTATGTGTATTTGCGTGTGTATACACGAGTGTGTACTTTTGGTTTGTGCGTATGTCTCTGCATGTGTTTTATTCTTGTGTATTTGGCATGTTTTTGTATAAACGGGTGCATGCTTCTGTTTAAGTGTGTGTTTCTGTTTGTGTGTCTGGGGGTATTGCCAGTGTTTGTGCATGTATGTGTGCTTGTTTATGTGTTGGCGTGTTGATTTGTGTGTGTGTGTCTGTGCAAGTGGATTGTGTGTTTGCTCGTGGTTGTGCATGTATCCCGGGGGGTATTCCAGGAAGCATGTTTAAACTACCCTGTCTTTGAGCCTGAACTCTGGCTGAACTACCTGAACTTGTTTACGGCATGTCGGTTCCAAAAAGACCGATGAGTTAGCGAATTACGCCGAATTTGGTAACCCTGGGTTAATGCTCGTGGCACAGCAGGTACATAAAGACATTCTCAAAGGATCGCTGATTTCCGTAGTCACCATGGAAACGCGTGGGGGGAAAAAAGAGAGCGCCATACTTCAGTGAGATGGAGTTTGAGATTTTAATGACGGCGAATGAAGATTATATGCTAATCAAAAAGTAATACTGCTGCATCATCAGCAAAAGAGAGTTTCTGATCTTATTTCCAATTACATTGTGATGTATTTGTACAACTTGTAAAACTTAAATGAATGAATACAATTGGTACAAGTAATTGAGCTAAAT
The DNA here is from genome assembly GCA_037389245.1 of Oryzias sinensis. Classification (NCBI taxonomy): domain Eukaryota; kingdom Metazoa; phylum Chordata; class Actinopteri; order Beloniformes; family Adrianichthyidae; genus Oryzias; species Oryzias sinensis. The sequence goes on along the minus strand of CM074505.1, from coordinate 25,396,251 downwards.
TCTTATTCAACCTAATTTCTATGTTCATCCAACTCAATAATTGTTTATACAACTACAAATTTACATATTTATCTAACTAAATGTCATATTACTCCAATTCAATTAAATGTTTTTCCATCTTAATTTATTGTACTTCTGAACTCATATGTCTAGTTAGAGGCTGCAGATTTTCTCATTTTTATAACATTAAAATAAATATTACAGTGTCAATTTCCAAAATATACTATGCATTTACTTATCATGAATCTGACTTTAACTTCAGTTCGCCACATTGCTGCACTAGGGCTGCAACAAAAGTCATCATCCTCCCTCTCCTCTCTTAACTGAAGCAAATAATTAAGTTAGATCAACAATGTAAAAAAGTTTAATTTTCCAACATCCATATTTGGTCTTATCACTCTCTCATGGTGGAAAAAGTATTATCTGAGCTTCCTCATCCACTAAATCATCTTCAAATGGACACATCATGCTGCTTCACCTCTCTGAAAACAAACTAACCTTCAACTAAACCTGCTCCAGACCAGGGAGGTATTCCAGTAAGCACGTTTAAACTAGCCTGACTTCTTTAAGCCTGAACTCTGGCTGAAATCACTGAACTTGCCATTCGGGTACATGTCGTTCCAAAAGACCGGATATGAGTTGGCGTATTACGCTCGACTTGGTAACCCTGGGTTAACGCACGGTACATAAAGACATTTTCAATAGATCGCCGATTTCTGGAGTCACCATGGAAACGAGTCTGAGATTTTAATGACGGCGGATAGAAATTATAAGTCCATCAAAAAGTGGCCACGTTGAAAAATAATTTAAATAATTTAGTTAAATTTATTCAAACTCAATAATTGTTTATATAACTCAAATTTATGTATTTATCTAACTAAATGTCACATTACCCATTAATCTTTTTCCATATGAATTTTCATATGTCTAAGTTTGAGCGGCAGATATGCCTATTTTTATAACAATAAAAGAACGGGGAAAAAATGCACTGTGTAAAAATTTCATTAAAGGAATTTATTTCCACTATAACAGTTACCTCCATTTCTGGAACTGAAAGCTGAGGTTATCCACTTCCTTAGCCTCAAACTTACCGTGGTAACTCTCATAACCTGCCTTCTGGAATACCCCCTAGTGCAGGGTTCACCAACCTTTTTGAGACCGAGGGCTATTTCATGGGCACCAAGTGGTATGAAGGGCGCCACTAAAAAAAACCCCTACCCCCCCCCCAAAAAAAAAAAAAAAAAACACAATTTGAGGACTTCCTTTTGTGTGCCCTATTTTTATTTGCTCATTTTACACACAAAAACATGCATGAATTATCTAGACCCGTATTAAACTCAGTTGCAGAGGGAGCCTAAATTCAAAACAGACTTTAGGTTGCAGCCGAAACAGATAAATATTTATTGAACACACTAAAGCTGAACTTTTAAACCTTTAAAACTTTAACTTAATTTTAACTTTTTAAACAAAAATGTGAATAAAAACAGACAGGAATATTAATCCTCACATTAATGGATTACCCAACCACCTCAACCTATTCTCGAAATCTTTACATTACATGAATCATAAGAATGTCCAGAAATTGTGTAATTTATTTGATCTATTTAAACTTTTGTAATAGACCCTTACTTTTGATTATTTTTTAAGTTATATTTGTTTACATATTTGGGTTTTCTTTGTCTACTTTTATCTCAGAATTGATATTGTTGTCATTGACAGACATGCCGTACTTGTTTGTTGAATATTTGCTTCAATAAAAAAAAAAAAAAGATTTATTTGGGTGCATTCCCTGCGGGCGCCACAAGGGGTGCTCGCGGGCGCACTGGCGCCCGCGAGCACAGGGTTGGTGACCCCTGCCCTAGTGTGTGTCTGTGTGCCTTTGTGTTTTTGAGTAACTGTTTCTGTGTTTGAGTGTATGTTCAGATCTGTGTACATGTATGTCTGTTTTTGTTTTTTGTGTTTGTGTGCATCTTGGGTTTGTCATTTGATGTGTATGTGCATTACACATTTTCATCCAATGTTACTTCTGTGTTTGTGAACTATTTATAGTTTAAATAAAGTTGTAGGAATTGACTGTAAGAGAATTGGACTGAGTGTGATGTCACCTGTAGAAACCCACCCTGGCTAGTCAGGAGTGAGCTTGTTAGAAGGCCACACCCCTACCACTTGAAGGTGGGCAGTACGAAATCTGTCAAAGGCCTCAACCGTTTGTCGTGAGACCACCTACTTTTGTTGAGGAAACCTGATTGGTCGGTTTATAACTGAAATAACTTGCACTTTAGAAAAAGGATATCATGCAAAAAAAAATTGGATTTGCAAGATGTTAAATAAATAGCTAGACTGGTTATTCTGACAAAACTGAGTAATAGCTTATTTCTCTATAGAAGTCCATGGGATTTCTAATTCTTGGAGCCAGCGGGTACTTCCTGTTTGGAACACCAAGGGGGAGGGGTCGCTCAGTCCATTTCTTATGTACAGTCAATGGCTGTAGGTCAGACGATGCCTAAAGATGTAAACTCTCAGTGATGATAAATTTGGCTTCTCCTTAGAAATAAGCCAGCAGCAGCTTCAGAGATGTTTCTGGAGACACTCAGAGACTCTGACATGAAGCTCCTCCTCCTCTGACATGAAGCTCCTCCTCCTCTGAAGGAGACTTTGAGGCAGAAGCTGACATGAGCATCTGCAGTGGTCCTGGTTTAGAGCCATGGAGATGTGAGGATGCAGAGTTTGATTGAAAGTCAGCTGATCAAAAACACATCAGAGAACCCAAATGATCAGGAACAATTAGGGAGATGATGGATTTGTTCATTTAACAAAAAACTTAAAATTAAAGGGAAATCCAGCTTTCAACAAAAACGTGTCATTAAATCCCTCTGTAAACGGGGAAGGAAAAATGAGAGGAACAAAAAAGAAAAGTGTTTTTACTAGACAGGTCGTCGTCCTGATCCATTGCATCCCCATCACACGAGCCCCCCCAGCGACAGGGGGGGTCCACATGTAATTAGAATCAGGGTCAGATCCTTGACATGTAACAGATCCTTCAGAAAACGCAAGCGGGTCAGTTAATGCGTCAGCGTGGAAACGCACACGCTTGTGTCCTGCTGTACCTGTCCCTGAGGGTCAGCGGGTTTATCTGACCCATGGCAGACAGACAGCAGCTGCATACCAGCCCCCCCATCACTGCTGTTCCCCCCCTTTGTGTCTCATTGTTGAGTCTGACAAAGCCTGGCTCTGCTGGAATAACCCAGCTCCACTGCCCGGGTCATTCCGGGCCATAGATGTCAGAAGTCAGGATGTACCAGGTTTGTTGTCTGACCATTAGGTTCATGTTTTAAAAGTCAACTCTGATCTGCTCGAGAGCCCCCACCTGGATAGGGTTAGGAAGCCTCCCCCCCACACGATGCCCCGAGCCTGCTGCTAACCTCTTCTCTCTTTGTCTCTCAGACTGAGCCACAGGGGGCGCTGTTTGCTCCACCTCCCTCCAGCCATCACTGGGACCTCCGATCCCGCCTTCGTCATCCTCGCCTCGCCAGTGACCTCTGCCCCCCCTCCCCCTCCCACGGAGAACGTGCTGCCTCGTCGAGATGGAGGAATGTTTGCTGTTCATTTCTTTTTTAGTGTTTTTCTTTAGTTCTCATTTTAAAGGCCCCCTACTGTTAACAACCACCAGACTTGTGGGTGAGACCGGGGGGCGGTTAGTATAATTGCAAATAATTTTTTTATTTGACCCCCCCCCCCTTTAACAAAAAGGGATGTTGAGCAAAGGCTTTCAGTCTGTGATGCATTCATTTTCTTAGAACTCTTCATATTCATGGTTTTCATTTCACTGTAAAGAAACTTTTATTTTTCTATTTAGTCCCCCCCCCCCTCCTACACACAACAGCTGCGGTACGTTGGTCATTTATTTGTGACTGCAGGTACTGGGGGGGGGGGCAATTTCCTAATTGACTGATGGTACAGAAAGTACTGAAGGTTCTACTTAAGCCTCTGATGGTGCTCAGCGGGGATGGAATCAGAACAAGGTGGGGGGTGGGTGTGGGGGGGCGACGACACACCCCAAATCTAAGGTCCGGACACTATGGTACCAAAACCTGTTCAGAACCAGGCTGCTAATGTTCTGTCTGATACGTTTACATCAAATTGCTGTACTTTTGGCCCAGATGGTCTGTGAGGATACAGCTGCAGGTCAGGAACCCCTCCCCCCTCCCCCCAATGAGACTTCTGTGGGCGTCGGCTCCATAATAGCCCCTCCCACAATAGGGGCAGGCCCCCACTAAAGGCCTGTCCCTTTCTCTGTTCCTGTCAGGCTCTGGTCGGGTTTGGCTGCTGTGTGAAGGTATGGTTTCTGGGGTTTTTTCTTTGGGGGGGGGGGGGGGGGGTACCTGTGTTTTTTTTTTTTTTTTTTTTATTTTGTTCGGTACTTTCAGAAACATGTAAATAAGGAGTCGTTGCCTCTCCCTGTCCTGGTTAAGCTCTGCCCCATTCTGTTCCTGATTTTTCTGTTTGGTTTCATCATGGAGGGAGGGGGGGCAAGAGGCCATCTGCATAGTGTTTATATTTATCTAAACTTTTGCTTTGGATAGAGCTATTGCAATAAAATGTGTTCATGTAAACGCTCTGTTCCTGTCTGTTCTTGGTTTCTTGTCTTTGTCTAATCTGGAACAAACATGCAAGAACGACTTTAGATCTCTTTCAGGTTACAGTTTTTGGAGTTTTTCTGCATCATTTCAAAAGACTACTGCAGCTTCAAGGAAAATCTGGACAGTTTCAAACTTTTTAAAAAAAATTAATCTGATCACATTTAGATGTCTCCTGAAGTCCAGAATTAACCTGGGTTCCGCTCATCATCAGAACTCTGTTCTTCAGGAATGCAGACGGTCAAGGATGAACTCATGGAAATGCTGGTCCATATCTTTATTTTACCAATGAAATGAAGTTTGACTCATTGAAGCCAAAGCTTCATCTATGAGGAACCTGCACATGCAGATGCTCTGCTGGAGGGAGGTTGTAACCTTTGTGCTATCTTTGGAGTTGGGTCATCTAGACCCACTAGACAGTGCGCTAGACCTTTTTTCTTCAATGATTTGTGATCTTCACTGGTGTCCATGGATTACATGAAATCTTTCCACCTTTATCCACCTTTGTCATGGTAGGGAGAACACGTCAACGTGAGGGTGGGGCAGAAAGTAGTCTATTTAGGTATACTACAAGTATGCTTACTCGATACTAAAAGTCAGGCAGTTTACTTTTTATATATTATCTATATGTTATAAACCTAAAAAGTTGTAATTACGTCTGAATAAGTAAACAGTAGATGTCTTACACTACACATACATGGTCCATACTCAAGTACAGTACTTTCTGCTCTAAATGCAGAATAAAATCCAATAAAAATAAACGTTTCTTTTTTTTTGGGGGGGGTGGAGTAAATTGACGCCGTTCACGCTCTTACAATAGACATGATGGACATGATATTTATTTCAGTCTGAAAAGTTTATAACAACTTCGGAGTAACATGAAAAAAAGCAGAAACAACACAGTTTTAGCCCCCCCGACCCCCCCCCCCCCCGTCAGACAGTATTAGATAGCATAAGAGCATTTATGTTAAGAAATAAAAAACATCTCTCCCCCCTCAAGCAGTACAGAGTGCCTCTGTTAGTTCACCTGAGCAAACCTGAACCCTAAGCTCCAGATTTCACTCCATGCACACTTTTGTGCCCCCACCCCCCGTCCCCCGCCCGCCACATGAGGTTCAGCATCCGTTCTCTTCAAAAAGAACGAAGTATAAGTGACTGCAGTTGATTTGATGGCTCTGTGTGGTCAACTATAATGAAATACACAACCCCCACCCCCCCACCACGCCAAATACACTTAATATTTTTGCCTTTTTTTCATATATATAGTTTTATATATAAAATACTGTTTCATTCATGAAAGCTCTGTACAATAATGAGTCCATGTCTGACAGAGTGTGTGCGTGCATGTGTGTGTGAGCTAAATACAATTGTCACAGCAAAGAGCTTTGTCTACCTCTGAGCTAAGGCGAGGAGTTTTACATCCTGTACACGAGATCTTCTCACAGATGAGCGTATGTTAACAGGTGGGGAGATGGGGGGGCGGGGCATCAATAACACTAACATAAAAAAAGAAAGAAGAGCACAGGGATGAGGAAGCAGCAAGCGGTCTCGTCAGTGCGTCTGTCATCCTGATGTTGGGAAGTCAAAGTGCGGTTTAGTAACCGTGGAGATCGTTTGCTCCTCATCAAAGACAAAACAAAAAGAGGGATTTGTGGTCATACGTCCATCATGGCACCATGTTGGGGGGGGGGGGTCTTTTCATTCTGAGGTACTTGTTAGAGACCGAGGTTATCTGTAAGAAGGTCTGTTCACTCAGTCTTCAGGATCAATTGAAGCTGTGTTGCACAGTAGCACCATTGTTGTTCTGGAAGACGAGCCATTTTTGGAATTCCACCTCAGCATCATGGCAGCAGGTGGGGGGGGGTGGTGGTGGATGTGCCCCCGCCGTGTCCTCCATCATACCATCCGACTGTCTTTGCTCAGGGCGGAGTGAACTGCCCGCTTACGACGTCCTCTTCATGCAGACTGCACACCGGCTGATGCGCGAACGCAGGTTCCCCGCCTTCAGCGTCTCCGGCTCGGGCTTTCTGCAAGTGAAGAGGAGGGATACTCTTCGTCATGTTTTACTGACTCACAGATATCTGAGAGGAGACGACTCCCCACCTAAGAGGGTAGCGGGCTGGCTAAAAACAACAGATCTTGCAAGACAGAAAATAAGATCTTTTTCTTAAAACAAGGTTTTTTTTTACTTTCTTAAGATACAGTTTTTAAAACAGGCTTAGTATAAATCATCTGAAAGGTGCCGGTAAGGTTTTCTTACTTTTTAGCAAAATAAGATATTGATTTTTGTTTTTTCTTGTTTTGCACTAGGTAAATCATTAATTGAACTGAAACAAAACTGTGACCCAAAAACCGAGGTTTGAACTGAATTGTAGAGAAAGTGAATTGAGGCATCCCTAGTGTGCGCATGCTCACCTGAACATCTCTGAAAAGTCCACGGTGGCCAGCCAGAAACTGTAGGAGTTCCCGTAGTAGTTGCACGTTCCTCTTCCGTGGCACTCTATGAAGGGGGAGCTCCGGAAACTCTCCAGGCAGGAGCCAGGGGAGGCCAGAGCCTGACCGGAGCCCTCTGCACCTGCACTGGTGTGCTGAGAAAAGAGGGGGGGGTCACAAACAAGCAGATGAGAGACACTAAGAAAGACACACTTCTACAGCATGGAGCTCTGGATGGAACCTCAGAAAGTGCTTGCACATTTTAATGGCAGCACACTCCAGCGTACCATCATGAAGGAATATCCGATCCACAGCGTCTGCCAGCTCTGAGGACACTCAGGGATCTGGATGGTCTGGCTGTGGATGGCGATCACCATAGCCGGAGCTTCACACACTGAACACCTGCACAGACATCAACCTGTTCACATTTCTGGATACATACACAGCCGCTCTGCTGTGCTGCTGCTGCAGTAACCTGCTAATGTGAGGCTTGATGGTTTCTCCTGTGACGGGGGACATGGGCATTTCGTTGGGGGTGGACAGCCAGTAGGAGTAGTCGTTGCGGGAAGCAAAGTTGCAGACGTTGTTGATGTTGCAGAACATGAAGGGCATGGTGCTGAACCTGCGCAGGCAGCTGCCGGCTGTGCCTGAAAAAGAAATCATGTATGAGTCTGCTGTAGTTTGACTTCAGGTTTCCTGGGGCAGATGGAGCGAGCCAGCATACCGAGGTCCTGCCCGTGAGCGCGCTCGTTGCCCTGAACGTACAGCAGTGAGTAGCCGTCATAGATCAGGTTGGTGCCGTCAGGGCAGAAGGGCACCTCTTGAGCCTGGCTGTGTCGAGTGATGAGGAAGCCATGGGCCGACGCTGAGCCTGGAGGACCGCTGGGACCCTGTGGGCCATCTGCACCTTGAGGACCAGGTCTGCCCGGCAGGCCTGCAGGTAGAAATCCCTGATAAGGTCTCTGAGCTGAGGTGTTTAGACAGGCGGCTCTGCTTCACTCACCAGGCTGCCCGGGAGGTCCAAGGTCTCCCTTCAGGCCAGGTGGGCCGTTGAAACCAGGAGGACCGTCCAGACCGGGATCACCTGGATCACCCGGGGGACCTGGGGGGAGGAGGAAACACCTGCTCTAGCTTAATTTGGTCTTTAAAGTGTTGTATTGGGGACACAAACTTTAAATGAATTCAGCTGAAAGGCAAGGAATAGTGAACCTTTATCGTACTTCAAATAAATGCAGTCCTGCCCACTGTCCTTCAATACACTCCCCACCTGCACCTCCTGCTTCATCTGTCTCCCCCTCCCTGGGGGTATTCTCTTCAAGCAATGCAACAGCACCATCCGCAGGTCTAAACTAGTATTTTCAGAAAACCCAACCATGTGTCTTATTTGCTTCCCCCAAACACACCAGACCTTAACTTTATTGTCTGAAATAAGGCTCTAAAAGGTGCTGCCTCTGCAAGGTAGAAAGTTCCTGTAAAAGGTTCCCAGTTTGAATCCCGGATTGCTCCTTTTGTGTGGATCTCCAGCTTTTTCCCCACAGTCTAAGGCATAACTCTTAAGGCACGTTCACACAGCATTTGCCTGATTTGTCCCTAGCTTTAGGTTCACTGGTGAGCGTGGGTCTGTGTGGTCCTGTGAAGGACCATGAGGTCCTTACCAACAGGGGGGCTACAGAGAGCACCCCCACATCCTGATTAGGATGGAGCATAATCTGTGTGTTCAACAGGGGCAAAGATCTTAAAAGCCATAAAGTGAGGAACTGGATGCTTTAAAAACTGCAAAACCTTCTATCAACCTGAAGGAAGATTTCCTTAACCTCTTCAAAGTGGAATAAGTTCCAGCTCCTTCCACACTCCTAAGCTCTGTTGACATAATTTAAAAAAAAACCTCAAAATAAATCTGTAAAAACAGTCAAAACATTCTGACATTTCTGGAAAAAAAATAAGAACAAACAACAAGAATGATTAAGCCTCAGGTGGTTTTCAAAGCATCTCTTTTGTTCTCTAAACACATGACTAAACTAAAAATCTGTTTATTCCAGTCCTGATTCGCCCACCTGGCTCTCCATTTTGACCTGGAGTCCCAGTCTGGCCTTTAGGACCAGGACTGCCGGGGGGACCGGGGGGCCCTCGCACTCCCTTCACAATGCCAGGAGGGGGTTGTACAGCCGGATCACCAGGTGGACCTGGTGGAAGATCGAATGTTGTAAAGTCTGTATTGCTCAGTGAAAGCTCACAAGAACGGACTCATTTTCAGCTAAAAGCCGAGGTGTAAACTCACCGGGTGGTCCCAGATTCCCAGGATCTCCAGGAAAGCCACTGGGACCCTGTGGACCCTGGTCGCCTTTTGGTCCTGGAAATAAAACAAGAAATAGTTCTTAGTTTAGCTTACTTAAACAATCACAAGTTAAAGTAAACAATTATCCACCAACCAGGAAAACCTGGAACACCAGGCACTCCAGAGTCTCCCTTCAAACCAGGAAGACCACTACTTCCAGGGGAGCCCTTATGAAAAGCAGAAGAAGGTGGTTATATCAGGATCTGCTTTAAATCTCTGAGCAAAAAAAGAACCTTTCAGTCTGATGCGACAGACAAACTTACCGGAAATCCTGGAGTACCAGGATCACCCTTCTGTCCAGGGAAGCCTGGCTGGCCAGGAGAACCAGGAAAGCCCTTTTCACCTTTGACACCACCACCTCCTGGGAGCCCACGGGGACCTTCGGGTCCAGGTAGACCTTAAGATGCAAAAGATGAGAGAATCTGACCTCTTCCAACATTTCTGACTCATACTTCATGTTTAAGCAGTGTGTGATGCAGGAGCACACGGAACGTTGTATGTGTGTGCACAAAGAGTATTACTCCACACCCCCAATCAAAATCAGAATAAGATCAGCAGTAGGCCTGCACAATATACCGCAAATTTATCGTTATCGCAATATCCAGCTCTGCAATATGCATATCGCAAAAGATGGCGAATATCGCAATAAATCGCAAACCCAAAATGTGTTAAAACAATCTTCTAACAGCTTGAAGCATTTAACGAATCAAATAAATCCCTTTATGCTTTGACCAATCAGATGGATGCCTTCCCATTGTTGACCAATCAGATGGAGGCCTGTTATGTTAGATGTTTGTCCCCCATGTCGATGAGGGTCATTTGGAGTATAATTTTTAAACTGTTGCAATGAAATGGGAATGATGTTTTTGTTTATTTTTCTATTTGTTTATTTACCGCAAATTTATCGTTATCGCATTATTGATCACTAATATCGCATATCGCAAGTTTTCTCATATCGTGCAGCCCTAATCAGCAGAAAGTTTGAACCACAATCTGTGCTTCACAGCGATCAAATGTTGGCTCTAACCTGCAGGACCTACGAATCCCACAATTCCCCGGAAAAGTGGAGCCGGGTTGGTTCACGAGGCACAGATGGAGAAGCAGGTTTAGCCAGCAGCAGAACAGAAACAGTCACAGCAGAACATAGCTGCATTTTAGCTTTCAGAGCTCACCTCTTCATCATGACCGCTGACAGGTATCGACTCTGTTACCAACAGGAAAGACGTCAGATTTCATTTTTACACAGGAATCCCAGAAATAAGACTAAAATAAATCAGGCACTGTATTACTCTATTAGATCATTCTTTCCCATGCACTGTGGGTTATATTGGATAATTCTGAGTTACTCTTACCTTGTTTTACATTAATATTCAATGTTCAAGTTTACTCTAGATTAGTATAGGTCACATTTGTATTTCTATAGATTACTGTGACACAAATTACTCTGTAGTGCCCTGGATTATTCTAAATTAATTTAGATTCTTCCGGTTTTTCTAAAGTGGATTTGGGTCCCCTGGATTATCGATTCCTGTCAGAGACGAGATGATGAAGCTGATACTGAACTCTGGAGGTTTGATTTGAAACATAAAATCCACACGATCGCGACGGCATAAAGGCAGAGAGGAAAAAAACGCATTTATCATTTGTGGAGTGCAGAAAGTGTGATCAGCTGCATGCAGGGATCCTGGAGAACCGGGAAGGTTCTCTACTGCAGAACTTGAAGCAGCAGAAAGGTTTCTGGAGTTAGTTTCTTCTCAGGTTGTTTTATCATCCGAGTCAGAGTCAAAGTCTGCAGCATAAACCTGTGATCCAGATTCTGTTTTATAAAAGCATGCATGTGATAGAGCACATGGCAGTGAACATGATGGTGGATGTGCCTTGTGCACGTGAAGAAGTAGGTGACGGTGCACGTGGCAGACCATGTGTCTCGTGCACAGTTCGAGCACTGACTGGGGTGACAGTGCTGCCTAAATGCAACAGAAGTCAAGATGACTTTTTTCTGACCTGGGACGCCTGCAGGGGTGGACACAAAGGTTGGTCACGAGGAGGTGGGGCAGCACCACAGTGGGTGGAGCCATGGCACAGGAAATATGGAGCAGAGTTTTTTAAGCATCATTTCATGTCTCCTTGTGTTCATCCTCACACAGAAATAGAGCATTGACTTAAAACCTCAGAGGTCCTTCATGAATAATTATTCTGAAGTAAACAGGAAGTCATTTCTGACTGGCTTAGCGGGGCTGACCACTGCAAACGCACAGCTGATGAACAGAATGAAGCTCAGTTTGGTGACAGAAGAAGGAAAAGTCTGAAAAAAACTTTAAAAAATCCTGTGGATCTTCAGAAGAAAATGCTTGGCACATGAAACTGTAGGTAGAAAATTTGTGAGGGATCTGGCAATAATGCCTCCATGAACGAAGAAGGAAAAGATGAAACAAGATGTTTTTCTCCTCATCTTCCTTCAGGACCATTATCTGACAGCTTCAGTGGGACTTCACTGGGAGTTTTAAGGGCTCAAAAATGTTTTTTTCCTGTTTGCTGTCAACCAATCAAGGGATGCACCTAGTTTTCCTGGGTTCACACACACACCCACACACACACCTACACACACCCACACACACACCCACACACAAACTGTACCAGGGGTGCTCATTACTTTGAACCGGCAATCAGTAATAATATTAATAATTAACCTTTTTATATAGCACCTTATAAGATAAAAATCACAAAGTGCTTCACGATTAAACAGAGTAAAACACTTAGTATAAAAACAGAATCAGAAATTAGCTATTTTAAAAAGGTGTGTTTTTAGCTGCTTATTAAAAGAAAACACTGAGTCTATAGATCTGAGGCTGAGAGGAAGGGAGTTCCAGAGGGATGGAGCCACTGCTGCAAAGGCTCTGTCTCCTAACAGCAAGCAGACCCTGGTCACCTGATCTCAGGGACCTGCTGGGAGTGGATGGTTGCACAAGGTCTTTTATATAGACTGGTGCTTGGTTGTAAGGAGCTCTATGTGTTAAAACCAGGATTTCAAAATGCATTTGGAAACGGATGGGGAGCCAGTGCAGCTGGATTAGTAACAGTAACAGATCAGTAACAGGTGCGTAGCATAGAGAGCTTCCCACAGATCTGACTTTTTCAATAAAAAAGGATAACAAACTTTCACAATCCCCATTGGAATGGATGGGACCAGCAGGTGGACTAGGCATAACAATATAATTAATGGTGTTAAATAGCACCTTAGCATTACCCCTGCTTTTAGAAATGAGATTGGAAAAGTATGGAGCCCTCGCATCACTAACAGCAGGAGATGAACATGTAGGTGAGTTCTTTCCCACTTCCATTCTGCAAGACTGTTTTAGATGGTGAATACTGTCATTTATCCAAGGAGATACCTTAGTGACAGCTGCAAGTCTAGTCTTCATGGGACAGACTTTATCCAAATTGGAAAGACAATAACTGTCCAAAAGACATAATAAATAATTAAGATCAATGCACAGAGAGAAAACCAATGGAAAAGAATCAGAAAAATCAGCCGAGAGTTTAGAATGTTGATTTCTCTGTGTGCAGTCAAGAGGAAAAAAATATAATGATGATGGGAAATAAAAATCCCCTCAGAACAGATGCACTCCATATTTACACCTAAAGTAAGTGTGCCACCTTTAACACGCACATGTTGAATAAAGTTAAAAGTGTCCATGACACTGCTAAAACTTCTCACAGTCTCAGTCTTGCAATCTCACTTTTTATGATCTAGATTAATGTCTCCTAACTCTGGTCTTTGAGGCACACTGTTCTGCATACTAGCAATGCTACTGAGATAAAACACACCTGATTTAGCTCATCATCAACCTAAAAGGAAACATTACAGCTTCTGTCATTGGAGCCTGCGGTGTTTAAGCAGGTTTAACAGAAAACCTGTAGGACAGTATATCCTGACAACCAGGAATGGGAAACAGTGATCTGAAGCTACATTCACATCACATTCGGCAGCGCACGTTCAAGCAACCACTTCCAATGAAAAGTCTATGTAAATTAGCATAAATGCGTATTTTAGGGCATTCGCATTCAAAATGTTTGTGTTCGTGCGTCGCTATGCAAGTTTCTACAAACATTTCCGAGCTCTATGTGGAAAACCCATGGCCACTGAGTGCGTGTTTAAAGTTAAACTAGTTGAACTTTGACCAATCAGAGACTTGAATTTGGTAGTGAGATTTTCATGGCGTCCCTTTAAATTTGTGGAAATGCTAACTGTTTGAAAATTAATCATGGAGGAGAAATAAATAATTGCAGTTTGTGCCCGCCTGGATTTATATGACACCAAGTCTTTCAGATGTCAGAATAGAGCTGTGAAAGCAAAAACTTGGCGCAAGATTCATGAGATTTACTCCACTTTGAAATTTCACACCAAGCCTCTTTCAACTGTGGGTGGTGGACATGCGCTAGTATCGGGTAGTGACAGTCCAGTCTGAACACCATGGGATAAAAGTGCATTCTTGAATGTGCATCAAATGCCTGGTGTGAACATAGCTTAACAGACGCAGGACGGCGGAAACATTCTGCCCTCCAGAAAGCTTTCTGCCCCACTACAACGTGACAAATCAAATTGCTGTTGTTCGCAGACACCACTGGTGTTCAGTTGTTTTTCTTTTCTTTATAGATCACTCTCAAAATGTAAACATTTGTTTTTCTGACAGTATGTGCGCCTCTAAAGACCAACCAACACCTGATCAGAAACACAAGACAAGACGCTGGTGATAAAAATTACATGGGATTTACCTTCTCTGCCAGGTGGTCCGGGTAGTCCCTGGAGACCTTTAGGGCCTTGCATAGAACGTCCCGGGGACCCAGGATTACCTGGGTTACCAGGAACACCTGGGGCACCATTAAAGCCAGCCTCTCCTTTTGGACCAGGAAAACCTGGAATACCAGGTGGACCAGGAGGACCTAGGTCTCCCTTCGCGCCTTAAGAAGCAGCAACAGAAAGAAAAGTGAACACGAACAACAAATACATTCACAATAAACAAAGGGAAGCAGCGCAAACTCACCCGGGATACCTGGGAGCCCAGAAGGACCAGGACCACCAAAACCTGGAAGTCCTGGAGGGGAAAATATAAACCAATCAAACTAAAGTAATTATATCCAAGGAAAATGCACACAGAGGACAATTTATGACATACCTGGCTCTCCTTTGATTCCAGGGGGTCCTGGAATTCCATCCCGACCTGCTTGACCTTTCTCTCCACGGAGCCCTGGTGGCCCAGTCAAACCTGGCTCTCCCGGTCTACCTGGACTACCTAGGGGACCTGGAATACCAGGTTCCCCATCTAGACCCTTAGGGCCTGTGGGACCTGGAGATCCTAATAGACAGAAGTACAGTCTATTAGTGAAGATTTTTAGGCATTTTCAATTAAGTTGAACTCCTAATAAAAAAGAGAACAATTTCAATTCCAATAAAAAAGACAACAATTTCAAATCTAAGATGTTCTTTTGGAGGAAGTGAAACTGAAGGCAATGGTGATAGGCAGGTTTCATTAATAATTTTCAGATCTTATTGAAACCATTTCTAAACCTTATTCTGCTCAACAATTACCTATGAATCCTGGCAGACCTGGCTCCCCCTTAGCACCTGGTCCTCCTGGTCCTCCCGGAAGTCCAGGTAATCCTGAACTTCCTTTTGATCCTGGAGTTCCTGGGAATCCTGGCTGGCCTGGTTCACCCTACAGGAAAAGTTGAAGCATGAAGAAAAGAGTTTTCCAACCTCAGACACGTCAGCTGCAGCATCTGCTACCTTCTGCCCCTTTATTCCTGCAGGTCCAACACCAGCAGAGCCGGGTTCACCTTTGCTTCCTGGGAAACCGGGTGCTCCTGGTTGACCTGGTAATCCTGGCCTTCCTGAAGTACCTGGCAGACCTTTCAGGCCTGAAGGTCCTGAGGAATTATCCCAGAAAAACATAAAAGGTTGGTGCTCCAAAAACATTTATGACAAGTGACTGTCCTTTCTGAATGAATGAGGCTTTGGAACTGAATTCAGGAAAAGTGTTTGTTAGAAAATAACATTTGAAAATAGTATTTTACTACGTAGTTTTTAACTAAAAACAAAAAACAAAACAAAATCATAAGTTAAAGCTAAGGAGAACATTGGATATTTAGGGAGGTTAGAATAGCAGCTGGACAAATCCAGTGCGTCCTCCTTAAGCTAATGATACATGTTTGACAATGATAACACAACACAAAAACCCACTTATAGACTTTCCTGAGGGAATTTCAGGACAAAACCTCTCACTAACCTGGAATTCCCATATCGCCCATGTTGCCCTTTGGCCCTGGAAATCCAGGACTACCTGGACTTCCAGGTAAACCAGAATCTCCCTTAGGTCCTGCAAAAAAGAGAATCTAACTATAAAAAACATTAGCTGAATATTTCTGTCAATGTATCTAAGAGCAGTTAGTTCCAGACCTTGTGGTCCCGGTGCTCCAGGGCGTCCATCTGTTCCGGGAAGACCAGGGTCACCGGGAAGTCCAGCGATGCCTTTCTGCCCTGGAAAACCTGCAAGGCCTGAAGACAACACATGGCCAGAATTCATCTTTACTGCAGATGCAGCTAAATTATCTCAGACAAGTTTTGCACAAAGTCTTAAAATACCTGGTGGTCCAGGATCTCCTTTAACTCCTTTAATGTCCTCCGGTGGCCTGGCGAATCCTGGAGGGCCTGGAATACCAGGATCTCCCCTGTCTCCTTTTGGACCAATGGGGCCTTGTGGGCCATCTCTTCCTGGAAAGCCTGGATCACCTATGATGAAAAAAAATTTAGAAGTTCCTTCTGTTGTTGGATGTGAAACTTGAGAAAGATCTAGCCTAGAAGAGATGTTAAAATTAAGGCTCTTCAGGTGGGACATGCTCTGCTGTACACAGAACTCCTGTTTAGACTAACTCGTGAACTGAAAATGCAAGAAGATTGGTAAATTTTCACATGTAAGAACTCTTGGAATGAGTGCAAATACCTTTAAATCCTGGAGCACCAGGAATTCCTGGACCCCCTGGTCCTCCAGGAGGTCCAGGAGGACCCATGGGACCCAAGTCACCTTTCTGACCTGAAACAGTCAAACAAGTGTAAAGAGCACATCACAAGCTTAAAACTGCAGGTTAATGTGTCATCCACAAATAAAGGAATAAACAGATATGAACCTACACTACCTGTGAAGCTCAGGGGACAAAGGGTAGGTAACCCCCCCCCCCACAATCAATCAATCAATCAATCAATCAATCAATCAATCAATCAATCAATCAATCAATCAATCAATCATCGTAGGTGTTCCCAGATGTACAGCTTAGATGTCCTCAGGCAACTAATTGGTCCACACACCCTCACAAAGTTTTTCTCTGGAATAATTTCCTTCTCTGAGAAACAGAACGCAGGGGGTGGCAGGAAGTGCTATTCTCCTTCTGCTTCTTCACTTCCTTGAAAACCCTGAGCGGTGTATAAAACCTTCTGTTGTCCAGCTCAATTTAAGGCCCAAACCATTTCACCCAGAACTAACAAACACCAAACAAAGCTCTTTTGTGACATTTTAAAAGAGGCGATAGTTGAAAGTGACTTTAAATAACGTCACTAAATCTATGATGAAAACATCACTCAATCTAAACATTCAACCTTTTGAGCCTTAATCACATGCACACATTTAGGGGGTTGACCCGTACAGGTGCTGCAGGTTTTTGGATTATCCGAGCCCATAGAGGGTCATAGAGAGGAAAAGTGCAGGTATGCCTCACAGTTCTCTTGAGACCTGTATGGCCATCTTAAAGGACATCATGAAAATGGAACGTACAATTGTCGTATGTGTTGTTAGTATATATTGTGAAGTATTTGGTATACAAATGAAAGGTTTACGCATGGGTGATGTTGTCCGATGTTGCAGTTTAAGGGTGCCCTTAAACTGCACTTTAGTTGCTAGTAAGGTGCAAATACTGGCTCCTGTGACTGTGCGTTAAGGCCATACGCACAGGATGTGGAGGTTATATATAACTGCCCATAGGACTCCTGTAGAACGCTCACACAAGTAACACTTTGATTGTCTAATTTCCTTAATCCTAACACAAGATGCACGCACTTATCCCTTGAAAAGCACTAATGGACTTCTTGTGCAGTGCAGATGATTCGGTAGGTTGAAAGCAGGAAAAATCTGTACGATGTGCCAGCATTTCACCTACTTACCTTACTTATTACCCTTGGATCGTTTTTTAAGTGTTCCCTTAAAACAATACGAGCAGCATGCGTAAAAAATGAGGGCTCTACAAGCTTACAGAGCAATCAACAACTTAGATTTATCATGTGGGCAACCTGCGTTTGCCCATTTTTCGTCCGCAGAAAGCCTACCTGTCAGGGCAGGTGTGACTAAGGCTTTAAATGTCACACAGAATTTATTAGAGAAATCTTTCTTCCTAGTGTTTTTCAGTCCATTGAGAAAGAAAAACAAGACAGCTGCTTCAGGGCTGCAATGTATTATATTTTACCGGGAGCTCCAGGAAAGCCATCGCGTCCAGGACCTCCAGGTGGTCCTGGAGATCCGACTGGTCCTTGGGTACCTGGGAAACCAGGACTTCCTCTTTCTCCTGGTAGACCTGGCATGTCTCTACCTGGAACACCGGGGTCTCCTTTTGCTCCCTTCACTCCAGGAAACCCTGCATCAAGAAATGAGGAATTCAGTCTGAAGTTATAGTGTCACATTTTCTCTAATGCATAGACCCCAAACAGTCTTGAAGATTTAACTTCACAGAATCAGAGGGAGCAGTATATTCAAGGTAGGGGTGAGGTCACACCTGGAGACACATTGGATGGAAGGGTGGCAAAGTGTAAAATGAATCTATCTAAAATGATGGACTGTGCCGTCTCTGCTGATCATCAGTGGAGACATCGGTGGATTAGTGCAATTAAATGCAAAGACAGCACAGAACTAAAGACGCTCTGCAGTTTCAGCAGTAGTACCCTAACTTGGTTATCAGCTGATTTTGTGTACATGCTGGATCAATTGTTCCAGTGATTACAGCATCACTGAAATGCTGACGCTTTAAACAACACCAGTTATAATTTCATTTTTTTTTACAGTCATGAGCATAAGAACACCTTATAAAGTATAATCAGACATCACAATAGAGATGGTCCAGGCTCTTATTAGCCTTCAGATCTTTGGCTGTGTAAATATCAAGAGCATGTCACTGTACTAAACATGGGGTAGAATTTCTGGTATAAGCAGCTCAGCAAAGACCGATTTCTGATATGGGTCACATAGTCCAGTTGAAACACCTTTAACTCCTTGATTATCTTTCTAATTCCATTTAAATATATTTATCATCGTTATTTTGAGATTTTTTTTAGCTGATTAACACTGTAAAGCGAATGTTGGGCTTTTCTACACATAAAGACTCTCGTATTTATGTATTGGTACGCAAGTTTATATGACTGTTGTCGGGCTTTAAGGACAAACGTGTGGCCATTGAAAGGGTGTTGGAAGTTAAACTAAGTCGCACTTTGACCAATCAGTGACATTTATTTGGTAGTGACACATTGATAGCGTCCCCTTTAATTCAGGGAAGTGCCAACCGTTTGAAAATTGATCATGAAGGAGAGATTAATAATTGGGGTTTGTGCCTGGCTGGAAATATATGACAAGATTTGCACTGCAAGCCCATCAGGAATGCAATGACAACACAAATATGCTGAAGAACAACCTTATGCACATTCAAAACTGTAGCAATCTGCCGCCTTTTTTGAATACAACAGCTCTCCATGACCTACCAGGTGATCCTGTTAAACCAGGAAATCCAGGAGGACCTATGGGCCCAGGGAGACCAGAAGATGGGGATCCAGGTGGTCCCCGAGGTCCAGGAATACCGGGTGTTCCAGGGTCACCTAAGCAAGGACAAAAGTAACTCACACCTCTTTCAGATTACTGACTGGATCTTAATTATTCTCCTGAAAAGTTTTAAATGAATGCCAAAGGTTTCCTGTCAGCCTCAAGATTACCTTTGGGACCTGGAGTTCCATCGAATCCAGAACGTCCTGGCTGGCCAGGACTTCCAGGAAAACCAGGATCTCCCTTTGGTCCAGGAAAACCCTTTTGTCCTTGTAATCCTGGTTGACCTGGAGGCCCGGGAAGTCCAAAACCAGGCTCCCCCTATCACAAACACACACAAACTTAGATTTGTTTTTGCTACTGCATCCATTAAACTTTTATACATGATCCCACCTTGGGTCCAGGGAGCCCTGGCTGGCCAGGGAATCCATCTACTCCAGGTCTGCCTGGTTCAGCTGGTGCACCTGGCTGACCTGGAATACCTGGGAATCCTGAAGCAGAAATGGGTAGATTGAGAAAGTCCAAATGGAAGTTGTGATTAGACACAAAGATAGAGAGAAGAAAAACAGAAAAGGATGGTTGAAGAGCAGAGGTGAAAGATATAAGTGAGCAGATAACCTTTTGGTCCAGGAGGACCAGGCAGTCCACTTCCTGGGACTCCAGGATCACCCTTCACACCTGGTAAACCAGGGAAACCAGGCTGTCCAGGCTGACCTGGGGAACCTGATGGAGGCAGAACAGTGTTATCACGGTTGACCTGAACAGGAACCTGCTCTGTTGTGAAGACTGCATACCTGATGGACCTGGACGTCCTGGGTCACCATCCTGTCCTCTGGGTCCTGGTAAACCTTTATCGGCCACTGCTAGACCCGGTTCACCTTTAGGACCTATGAGACCACATTGGACGGCACGGTAATTTAAAGGTGAGCCCACAGAACCAGCTCTGATCAACCATGACCATGCAAACCAACCCTCATCTACACTCACAGACTAGATCTACGTGTATCTTTTTACCTGAAGGTCCAGAAGGTCCTGGTCTTCCAGACACACCCTGTACACCTTTTTCTCCTTGTGGTCCTGGAGGTCCATAACCAGGGGAACCAGGAGGACCTCTGTCTCCAGGGATGCCAGGTACACCTGGTTCACCAGGTGGCCCTGGCTCTCCTTTCGTCCTTGAAGAACCCTGCATGCGGGGGTCAGACATGTCAGATAGGACACAAAATGTGGGTTGTAAACAGCTGACACTCAAAGCAACTAACAGGGACTCCTTTGGGCCCAGGAGGTCCAGGTTGTCCATCCTGACCGGGTCGACCGTCCAAACCAGATGGACCGGGCAACCCAGGAAAGCCTGTGTCCCCTTTCTCCCCCTTCAGACCCGAAACAGCGACAACTTCCCCTGGATCTCCCTTGTCCCCACGGAAACCTTGAGGCCCCTGAGGACCAGGATTACCCTGGAAGAAAGAGCAAAACTCAGCCAGTAAGTTTCTATGAAACTGGAGCAAATCATGTTCCAAAACGCTGAGAGTCACCGAGCGCAGGAATTATCAGCCATTTCTGTCATTTGTTAACAAACGTCTTAAAAAAAAGATCTGCATCCTTTGTGATGGAGAAAGAGATGGTTGTTCTGAAAGACCGCCCCCCTTTTCCTTAGAGGAGGTATTTGTAATTAAAGGTCAGTGAATCAGAGAATCCTCTAAACTGAAGTTCTTCAGTACTAGAAAACAAAATCACTCACAGGAGGTCCGACGGGACCAGCTGGGCCTGGGAATCCTCTATCCCCCTTGAATCCTTGAGGGCCAGGCGATCCTGACAGAACAACAGATGTTACTGTTCATCATCATCTTATTCAGAGAGACAATGTCTTGGGAAACATTTTTTGCTGAAACCTCACAAAAAGCATGGAAAAGCCTTTTTTCCCCCTAAAAGTTCTGTTCATGGGTTTTCTGCTTTTGCCAGCTAAGTGCTGTTTTCAGAAGTCAATGAAGTGCATCAAAATGGTTCTGGTTAGCTCTGAGGTTGAGGTTAAATTGAGCCGCGTTGCTGCACCGATTTAAAGACCCACTCCCGTAAAATTGTGTTCTTGGTGTTTTTACCATGTTCTTGTGGTATTTATCTGATGATGGAGGACATACATCGTCCACAACTTAGAGGGAAATTTCTAATGAACTACTGCCGCTCTGCAGAAACTATGTCCTAGAGAGAACGACACAGGTTCTTAAATTTTGGCTAAAAAAGGCATAATCAGAATCAAAAGACCACTGGAAATGCTTTTAGAATAGATCAAAAGATGTGAGATTTTAATGAGCAATGTCTTAAAAGGACGAAAAATAATCTTTCACAACCAAACAAGCAAATAAATAAATAACTAAATAACCATGACAAATCAACTTCTTTCAGAAAAAAAAAAAACTTTCTTTCTCTGCTTTCTGAATTTTTTGATAAATAAATTGAAGGATTGTCATGGCGCACATTGATCACCATGGGCATCAGCAGAACTGTCACACTTGTGAGCTTACCAGGAAATCCAGGCTGTCCGGGAGGTCCCGGGGGCCCAGGGATGCCGTTGGTGACCCCAAAGCAGTTCACACAGGTCTCCCCCTTCTCACCTGAAACACCAGCAGGAGACCAGAGTCACAAGGCTGCTTGCAGTCCGAACTCTTCCAAGAAGGAAACCTCACCTTTTTGACCCTGCTCCCCTTGGAAACCCCTGTCTCCTAAGGTTCCAGGAAGCCCAGGTGGCCCAGGAATGCAGCTCTGTCCAGGTGTGGAAAAACCTTGAGGTCCAGGCGGCCCTGGTGGACCAGGAAGCCCAGGACCTCCTTGACGTCCTGGTGGGCCCGGCAAAGAGATCCCTGGATCCCCAGGTCTTCCTTTTTGACCTTTCTCTCCTGGATACCCCGGAGTTCCAGGCACACCTCTGCCTCCTGTAGCTGGGCGCCCCGGTTCTCCTGGAGGTCCGGTGAAACCTGGAGAAAACGGAGGGTCAATAAAGCAAAAGCTTTTGCAATAAACAACATTTCTAAATATTTCTTTTCATTTTTGTTATTTTTCTTTTGGTTAGAAGCTGTTCAGGCTGCAGCTCACAGGGCAAATTCTGAAACATGTCGCCATGGCGACCAGTACTCCTCATTTATAACAGATTGAGCTGGTCCTCAGAGCTGCAGCGTTTACCTTGTGGTCCTCTTTCGCCTTTGAGTCCTGGTGATCCCGGTATACCTGGTTCACCCTTTGGCCCAACCCGACCTGGTTCCGTGTCAGGAATAACCTGATCATTACACAAAGAGCAAGAAAAACCACAAACACTGTCAATATCATAACAAATGACGATATTCTACACAAAGAAAGAAGGAGGTTTTCAGCCATCCAATGAGGAAATGCCATATTTGGATTATTAAAAAGCTTTGCAACTTTTTGAATAAAGCTGGTTAAAAACACAGTTCAGAAGAAACAGATCAAAAGATTAGAGATTAAAGATACAAATGTCTTCATCTAAGTGGCCGAAGATGTGAAAAAGACCGTTTGTTTATCTGGTGTGCTAGCATCAAACATACTTGAATGAAAGCTGTTAGACCTGCAGAATATTGAAATTGTGGGAATTAACGTGGTTTTCTTTTCCAAATACAATCATATATTGTTTGAAGAGTTTATCTTGGAAGAAATGGCCGCCACCTCCCTAAGCTTTTAACAGGGGTCAGTGCGTTGGGAGGAAGCATAAAATAATATGTGCTTTAAATCTCTCTCTCTCTCTTTTTAAACTCACAGAACTTAAAGTAAGTCAAACTTTTTACGAATAATTTGCTTCAGAGGATACACAGATTACACACAGGCCAATTGATTTGGCGTAATGTCAGCAGATAAACTTCACTCGCTTTCAACCTTGCGGCTTATTCAACGATGCGGCTAATTTATCGATTTTTTTCTTTTTTTATGCATTTTTTCTACCGACCACTAGGGGCGCTTGAGCAGAAAGGGTAAGAATGAGACAGCGGGAATACGGTATATGTGTCGATGAGGACGCAAGTTTAAGGTAAATGCCTGCTTTGTGAATGAATAGCACCAACAGACCCTCATCATGGAAAATGCAAGAAGAAATGCATTTGATGCAGCTTTCAAGTTAAAAGCAATTGTTAAAAGCAGTGTGAAAATATCCACCATCACCAACGGGTTTGGAAAACCCGGTCTTCTGCGTGACCGAGAGGACAGCGCAAGCTCAGGAGGGAATTTGCCTCAGGATGAGAGTGACACTGACAGCGACAACGAAGGAGACACTGAGAGAGTGGCGAAGAATATCTGACGCTATTCCAATCCGACACTGAGGAGGAAGACTTCCATGGTTTCAGTGCACAGCAGTCGCGTCTATAAGTTACTGCTGCTCTCAGTGACTTTTACCGGTATGTTTTTTTTAACCAGCCCTGTTAGTGCTGTTACTAACACATTGCTGCTGTGTTACTGCCGCATCACAGGCACTGTTTGGAGTAGAGCTGTGATGGTGCCGGATTTTTGATCACCGCGGTGATGAAGCAGCAGGAGTTGCGGTGTCGCAGTTTATGGCAAATGAATACCGGTACAAAGTAATAATTACAACACACTATTCATTATTAACAAATACCAGTAACAACTAACTACTAACTATCTAACTAATGAACTAACTGCATAGGTGTTATAGAATGAGTGTGTGTGTCAGCGAGCTGCATGTGTAAGAGGAAGGAGCGCGATGGTGAGTGAGAGCGCTCTCTGTGAAGGTAAATATGCTCCAAAAAGAACGCATTTTTGCACTTGAGAACTTTTAATATAGAATGTGAGAACATGCTTTCCAAAAATCTGCATCTGTGTATGAAAATCTTCTGCTGTGAACTGACAAATTTCCATTTACCTGTGTTCATTTAGAGTTACAACTTCAAATCTGTGATTACAACTGCTCAAATGGGCTTCTGCATGTGCTCGAATCTGCTGGCGCAAAGCAAAGGTGCGCTACAACCGCGTTCTGAATTCTGACACATTCCTTGCGAGAAACTTGTGTCAAAAAGGAGGAGGCGGAGTCAACCAATCAGAGTGCAGGACTCGGAGAACTTGGTAAAGTTAGAAAGATCCTCACAGTTTCGGACTTCCTGTTTCAATAACTCTTCTGATAAATGTTAAAATGTGACAAAAGTCTCTCAATCATTTTGTATTAACACAGAGGGTGAACTAAAAATGCATTTCTAAAGAAAAAAGTCCATTTTTTCCTGCATTTGAATGAAAAATGATCTCTTCATGCTTTAATGCAGACATGCAGCGAGACGGCTGCCAACGGACCGTCAGCAGGAAAATCATCTTTGTTGTAGCAGGACAACAGGGCCAGGGTTATTGAGTACCTTTATTATATTTAATATGTATACATTTGAAAAAATATACTAGATTAGATCAACGCGTTCCCCGCGGCTGTCGCTGACCCAGGCGCTGGGCAACGGCTGGGTCTGTGCGACCTCCGTGCTCTGCCGTCGGTCAGCGGGATCCTCGCCTCTCCTTCCTCCGCTTCCAGCCGTCACCCAGCGCCTCAGATCTAATCTACAAGTGCGTTCTTTTTAGAGCATATTTACCTTCACACAGGCGCGCGCGGATGTGTATCAGCACATCCTCATTCTACAACACGTTTCAATGTGGGCACATGGGGCTTATAGACAGATGTGGCTTATGTATGTTCAAAATGGTTCATCCTTTAAAAATGTAATACATGCGGCTTATAATCAGGTGTGCGTTATAGTCCGGAAATACTGGTAGATAAAAATAATCAATGCTAAAAAAAGAAAAAAAGAAAGAAAGTATGAATTATTTTTAAAATGATTAAAAATGAAAATTTCTTCAGTCAAAGAGAAATAGGGTAGAGAAATAGGGTAAAAATATAGATTACATCATATATTTGTAATCTATTTTTCTATGCTATATTTGTATTCTAATCTATTTATTATTGTATTTGTTTAAAACTATTTTCTTTAAGAAGTTATTTCACTAAACTGACCTTCACTCTCTTGTTTTCATCTGCAAAAAACACTAGATACTGAAAATATTTCAAAAATAAGAACCTTCACCGACACTTTATGTTCCAGATCGATATTACTTTCAGTCACAGTAACGCATGCAGTTTGTTTAATTTATGTTTTAAAAATCCAACATTATTCTGTATTCAAGAGCGATAATTACATGACCTGAATTGTATTTTTACTAAACTCCATCAAATTTATAAAGATCGCAAATCAGCTATCTCAGATGTACTGCTATTTTTGAGAACAGATTTTTATGATCAGAGTATTCGAGTACTCATTACAGTCCCAGAAGTCCTAACAGAGAAAATGGGAGATTCCACCAACATTGTTTTTAATGAAACACTAAAGGAGTCTTTGAAGAGCCAGTGAAGGGTGGTGAAACTGTGTATAAACAGTCCCATGTCTACATTCATACGCTGATGGAGGCAGAGCTCCCATGCAAGGCGCCATCCAGGTAACCGGGAAGAATATCTTGCCCAAAAACACTTTAACACACATGGAAGGGGGGGCGGAGCATAAATTGAACCTGCATTTAGGAGTTGACCGCTCTAATTCTGCATCGTGATCATCCATATCTGGGCTTTTTTTCTTTTTTTAAACTTGTCCTGTCCAACAGCTGGGCAAACAGATGAGAGCTGAAGGCCTCTTGTGTTGGACATGTTTTACTTTTGTTAGGGTTATGTAATTATCATTTGCTTACACACTTTAATCACTATAATATGATTGTCTCAGTTCTATCTTTCAGTAAGAAAACAATGACCTGAAAAGTTCTGATTATACAAGAATATGATGTTCCTGTACTGCTTGATTGAATGGCCCACTTTTATGTTATCAACCCTGGCCACCAATAAAACCAGACTGGACTGTTTGGTGTGAAAGGACAGCTAAAAACAGAAGAATGGAAAGAAGAAGTTGTTAAACCAGAGACAGTATGAGTGAGATAATGCAGATGCACGTGCCCGAGTGAAACTCTGCTGTCGCTGTAGGCGCGCAGACGTGTGTGTTTGTGTGTGCGTGACCATGAGAGAGAGAGAGAGAAAAGAGGAATAGGAAAAAAAGGAAAACATGACTAGTCTTACATTAAAGGATTCATTTCAGTGAAATGGTCAATTTTGCTAAGTGTTAATATATCATTAGTTGTTGTGTTGTGTATTTTTTGCTTTTCTTTTAGTTTGGAGAGAACTGTTAAAAGTAATTGTATGTGTTAGCCTGTGCTTTGTCTGTGTTTTAACAAACCAGTTGTGGTTCAGTGTGCGAAAGGGGTTTTTGTTAGAGAGGCTTTTAAACCTTTTGAAGCTCAGAAACAAAACAGAAGACAAAACAGAAGACTTGGTTATCGGTTCTGAAGCACAGAGAGATAAGGTCTTTTTTATATATATATATCCATAAACCAACTGTTTGTGATAGTAAGGAACCTTGGTTTGATCTTAGATGCTGAATTTAGCTTTGACTCATGCTAAAATCTTAATTCATGCTTTTATCACATCAAGAATAGATTACTGTAATGCCCTCCTTTCTTGCATAAAGAAAACCCCTCTTATCACATGCAGCTGGTCCAGAACTCTGCACAGGAAGAGGGAGCACATTACATCAATCTTAGAATAACTGCACTGCCTCCCCCTCAGCTTTAGCATCAATTTTAAGATTTTTTAGATAGTTTATAAGCCCTTAGGTCCTCAGGCGCTGAAGGTCAGAACTAAAATCCATGAATAGGCCTTGTTTAGATGCTAGTTTAGTTGGTTTAAAAAAAATTTAATTAAATGTTATATTATAATTTATCACATATTTACAGTGTTTGTTTAATGTTAATGTACTTTTCATGTCTTACCTTGTTTCAATTTATACTTTGTTTTAGACATTTTTATGCACTTTTTAGCATTAATAATTTTAATTTTCATATATTAGCTGTTTTTTATATTTTATCTCTTTTATTTACTACTTCTCTTCTTTAAGCTTTTTATATTCATTTATCTTTTATTTTTGTTTGTTTTTGTGTATGTAAGTAGGTGCTGTAGAAATAAAATTCATTTTAATTTAAGATTAAATTAATGCAAAAACACTGAGACATATTACACCCCCTTACATTTTACTCCAAAAAACTTGATCCTGTAACCCAAGCTACCATGTGTACAAGCAGTTTGTGCTGCATCGATGGCCGTAACCTCCTCACCGGAATTAATATTATTTAATGCAGTTTAATGCAGTTGACGAATTACTCCTACAAAGCAAAATAAACTTGCTTTCACCCATTAGAAGACTTTATTATAAGAATGATAAAGCAGCAGAAGCTGTCCAGTGCAAATTTACTGCCATCTGACTCTTTATCTCCACAGGAAAGCTCACCAGTGAAACCAGGCAACTGGGTGTTCATCGAGGTCCTAAAGAGGAAGAACTGGACCAGCCCACGTTGGGAAGGACCATATCAAGTCCTCCTAACAACACCCAACGCAGAAAAAAGAAATAGCTGAACGCCCCAGCTGGATACATCTCAATCACTGGGATTTGCAGCGTGCACCAGAGCCCTAAAGAAGGGTGTTGTGGTGAAGTCTGACTACAAAGGGGTTCCATCTTTTAGCGGCGGTTTGTCTCAATCGTCAGTGAAGAAACCACCCGAACCCAACATCCATTAGAACTTGGATCTTGAAGTGACTCTGCAACCTAGCAGCATGGAAAGCCCACTGCTGGGAGACCACAGCAGGTGGGTGCAGAGCTGCGCTGTGACTGTAGCATGTCTTCTTGTTGCCCTGACTTTCCTAGCAATGGAGAAACCAGGAAAAGGCGGTACGAATCTAGCCCGCAGGTCATGGGATCTGTATGACCTCAGCACACATCCTGGCTACAACCGATCTGATGGAGACACATCTTCATGAATAACTGTCCCTAACGACGGAAAAATTCTGCGTCAGAGTTCCACATGATCACCCTACAAATGACTCCCAATACTGGAGTCCCATGGGAGTTCTGCATCTGGGGTGGAGGACCAAAATTCGGACAATCACTCTTTCCATGGATCGGAGTGGCAGAAGTAAGGGACCACATCGAGATCAACAGGTACGCATTGCTGAGACTCCTTAACACCACCTACAAGTTTTCCAATGCATCAGCAGCAGAGATGTTGGTCATAAGAACTATGGTTCTGCAAAACCAACTCATGCTCAACCTCCTAACTGCATCATCGGGAGGCGTGTGCAAAATGGATGGAGACACCTGCTGTACTTTCATCCCGGACAGCACCAGTGATGGACAGGACATTTCTACCGTACTGCACGACTTAACGGAGCTGCAAGCCTATGTTAAGTCTGGTGCCAGTCCCACCTGTGACATCTGGTCCTGGGCTTACATCAGGTTATTGACACCTATACTCATCGTTTTGTGCATGTTTAGTCTTTTTACAACATGTGCTCTGCCTTGTGTCATGTCCATGATCACAAAGGCCATCATCCGTTACCATTTTGTCCAACAACCTGAAGAGGACCCTCCCCATGTGAATTCTCCTGCTTCAAAGGCATCGTTTGAATCTTTCACTGAAAATATCACAAACAGGCGGTGAAATGATGATGATTAAATAACCATGTTTCACATTTGTACCTTCCATTTATCTGTGTTTACTTATAACGTGTTTGAATTGATAAAGGGAGGGATGTTAGGGTTATGTAATTATCATTTGCTTATTATCATCACCATAAAATGATTGTCTCAGTTCTATCTTTCAGTAAGAAAACAATGACCTGAAAAGTTCTGATTATACAAATTTGATGTTCCTGTACTGCTTGATGAGACCACTTTCATGTTATCAACCACCAGACTGGATCCACTGAAGGCAGAACTCCACTGTGACAGTTAAGCACTGTCACACACGATTCTCCTTCTGCGAGTCTACTTAAAATTTCTCATCTCCTGTGTGGTTCTTCTTATTCTTTATTAAGGAAAAAGTCAGAACCCTGACAACGTTAACAACAGGGGTTATGAATCTTCTGACAAACCAGAGGTATGTCTGAATAAACCCCTTTTGTAGTCGAGGCCAAACTTTATTCATTTTAATCATATTTGAAAATCTTTTGTGTTGGACTGAACGGAAAAGGAAAGGAGGGAGGAAGAGATCTGGGCTTTTTTCAGGTTGACCGGCCCCAACAGCGTTCTCTGAATCTGAGTGTGCACTAAGCTGTGAATCCCGTCTGTGCTTGCTGCTGAGACTTTCAAACAGAAATGCTTTGTTTGGGAATTCTGGTATCTTTGGACTCACTTCTCCTGGAGGACCTGGGAATCCACGGTCCCCCTTTTGACCCTGCAGAATCAGAGAAATAGGAATAGTCCGTCATGCCAGCTATAAAATGACTTAGTTGAAAAACAGATGAAACGTAATAATGAACCACAGCTGATGCATCGGCCACCGCTTGAACCTGGCAGGCCTGGTTCCCCTTTGAATCCCTGAAAACAGAAAAAGTGGAACAGGTGATGGAGACGTCTGGGAAACACATTGTTCTCAGTAGACACTCTGAACTCACAGGGTTTCCCTGTGGACCTGGATATGCGTCTTTTCCCGGTTTTCCCTGGAAGACATGGGTAAAAGACAGTCAGGTTTGTGCGGGAGGATCACCCTCATCACATGAAGATCACTCATTAAAAAGGTGTGATATTGGAGTGAGGGTCTGATAACCGGGTGCAGATGTTTATCTGGACTTACTCGTTTGCCTGGTTCTCCGGGTTCTCCTTTCTCTCCTTTCCTTCCACCTGATGGACCCTGAAACAAGGAAAACATACATGTTGAGGCAGAGGAACTCCAGAGGAACACAGATCCAACGTGGAGATCAGAACAGATGCTTACGGGAGGTCCCGGGGGGCCCGGATCACCCCGAAGCCCAGGATATCCGGGGTCACCCTTCAGAACAAAAGCACACTTTAATTTAGGCAGTGACCATGGAAACTGAGTGGTGTCTGTGAGCGAAGCAGTTCCTGTCGCCCCCTGCTGGAGAAATGAGAGCCCTGACAGTCGGTAGGTTTTTGAGCAGATGAAGCCTCATGATCCCTAACATCCAGATACAGAGGTGAATCGCACGGATCATTCTGACACCTGATCTGAGCTGAATGTTGTCATAACTTGTTTTAAACAACAGAATATCAACAACTTTAAAACATTCCCCCTGTTCTTCACCCCTCCATCAAAGGTTGTTTACTGCAGGACTGTGAGGGGAAACCGTGCACCTTATCTCCTCTCTGAATCACATCCACTGGTGGTCCACTTTGCTCCTCCTGTTTTCCAGGAGGACCTGGAGGTCCCGGCAGACCCATATCCCCCTGGGAACAAAAATGAAAAAACAAGCATAAGAACATCATCATCGCCAACGTAATCTCAGATTTTCACTGTTTTCTGCTGCAGTCTGACCTTCTGTCCTTTTGCTCCTTCAAACTTCAGAGCCATGTTACCCTGTCAGGATAAATCAGAATAAAGGTCAAATAATCTGATTAAGGAATAATAAAAAGTTTTCCAAGAGTAAAGTCTACCTTTGGGCCAGGAGGACCAGGTGGACCGGGTTGACCCTAGAAACACAGAACCAGCAGTTAAAGAAGTTTGCATTATAAAAAAATTAGAGATAAACATGCATCAGCCCTCCGTTACCTGATAACCTCTCGGTCCTGGGGGGCCAATTGGACCCTGGAAGCCAGGAGGGCCTGGAGTTCCCTGAAGAGGAGAAGATCCAGATTCAATATTCGTGTTTTCTTTAGCTTGATGATTCCTGCTGCAGAGGATTGTTCGACACCCTCACAATATCTTATTTAGCATATGGAGAAAGTTAAACAGTGGATGGACAAACATAGAGACACCCCCACCCCAGTTTCCTCAGACTTACAGCTCTCATCCTTTAGAAGCATGTAAACAAACAAAAGTGCTAAAACAAGTCAGAGTGTCTGGGTGGAGCATGAAGGTACACCACGCCTCAGATTTCACATCTCCACCTGAACAAGTGACCTCAGCTGAGAACTGGATACTTAAATTCCTCTGATGGCACTTATTCGGAAGTCAGGTGATCCCAGTAATCCCGCTGCTCCTTTATGCCAAAACAGGGTCTGGGAATCACTTCCACGGGTTCACCCTGCGGAGGAAAAACCCTGGTGTCACAGGACAGAAGTGAGCAACAGCACCACCCAGTGGTCAATTACAGAAGCTGTCATGATGGTGAATTTCCATGCAAAGAAGCATCTGCTGCACCTGCATCACCCCCCTGTCTAAAGAGGAGGAAACAGTGAAAGATTTCTAGAAGCAAAATCTGCAGCTTATGCCTCCTCTTCTTCACTCCCAACAGACTGGGCAGCAAATGAAGATTAAGGAAGTCAACTAAAGTTACGTTTCAAAATAAAATCAGTTTCATATCTGATCTTCAAATTCAAACTTAGAGCTAAGCACTAAATGGGTCCTTCATCAGGGATTTACCTTTTGTCCAGATAGTCCTGGAGGACCCTAAAGAAGAGGGGAGAAAAAGAAGGATTTCAGAGACACAGATTGTCTAAAGTTTTTTTCCCTCTGATTCCGATTATGATTGACACAGAGATGATTTTAGTCAGCCATTTCCCTCCCCTTCCTTTAGCCCAGTATTTTCAACCAATGTAGTAGTGCGGTGTACAAGTGTGCCGTGAGAGATGGTCAGGTCTACTGTGGGAAATTATTCAATTTCACCTAATTGGTTAAAAAAACATTTCCCCTTGCTAGGATATCAGCTCTGTGTTTAGGCTTAATACGGACTAGTTAGAAATGAGAGGGATCATAAAGACTGCGTTTATTGAAAACACTGATAAGAGCCAGCTCTACAGTTTTGTTTTGCTTTGTGTTTGCTCCAATTTTTGGGCGATTAGAGCCCCTTAAACGGCATGTAGAAGTCTGATTATGGAGCCCAAAGCGTGCTCTGCATTCAAATTTCCACAGGCTTCCATCATAAAAAATGTGTAGGGTTTACAGCGAGCATTTAATAGTGCGTAAAATTTTATGTCAACCCAGATTTAATGTTGACAAAAAAAGATTTTTCCAGACAGGCTTTTTTTTCATTTTGAATTTGGTTTTCAACTTTAAAATTCAAAGTAATTTTGATAAAAATGTATTTAGACGTGTTCCTCTTGTATCCTATTCTAATAGAAATGGTTTATTTACATTTAATGTTATTCTAAGGGTTTAAATCATGCAGGCTGAATGGTTGGCCCTCACACATTTTCACCTCACCAATTGGACACACCCGTCTTAAACTCTCTCCACCAATCGATGTGAGTCCCTAATCCTACTCAAATCATCAATCTAACCAATCGGCGTGGTTAAGGGTAACAGAACATGTCAGTTGGAGGCTGACTCACCTCTCAGCCAGAATTGGAAAAATGCAAGAGGCGAGTTCGGGGAGGTAATGGTCTGGATCTGTGGGTGACAGTGGGGATTGGCTTAGAGGTAACCAGAAGATACATATTATTGTCTCAATGAAAATAAGAAAATGTCCTAAAGTTCAGGAGGCCCAAGCAGGCTGCCTCCCCTTCCCACAGCAGCTCTTTGTCTGCCAGCCCTCACTGTTTTGCTGAGCGAGTTCTGCTGTCTCCTGCTCGAGTAGCTGCTCCTAAGTGTACCATGAGACAGCGCTGCGGCCCTCTGGAGCCTTCAGAGATGTGGGGGCTTTTATAGCGAAACTGCAGAGCATGATGACGTGTAACTACTGAAATGGCGTGGGACTTCCACCAGTTAACCAATCACAAAATTCAATTTACTACCTTGTTGTAACCACTAGGGGGCAGAACACAGACGGGTTTTGACTCTAATTACAGGAATTAAACAAGTTTATTTTAAATTGTCAAACATTTGGGAAGGACCAACAGTCAGCACTTTTAAAGCCCCATTTTTACGGGTAAGTAGCCAAAAAAAAGGGTGAATTTACTGTTCAGTTACCCATAAGCGTCCTTACTTTCTTGTACCAACGTGGCTCATAATGTCTCTCAGTTATTAGCGGTGTAGCTTCCCGTGGGATCCGGTGTCAGATCGTGTGGAGAAAATATCGAAGCTCAGAGATGGGAGTCTGTTCGACATCAGTGCAACCGTTTTTTGCAATACATCTCCCATGATTCCTTGGGTTACATCTCTGTGCTACTGTTAACTGTCATAAAGCACAACAAACGCAAATATCTTCTCTAACAGTTTGCACCATTTAGTTCTCCTGAGTTCTCTTGTGTTATTTGTGTTTGTTGAAACAGCTGGTTTTCAATAGTTCTGTACTGGAGGACAGTCTCAATTTCAGACTTTTAGCACTTTTGAAAAAATTAAAGTTAAGTTTAAATTTAATTAATAACAAAATAAAAGTAACAGAATTAATGTTAAGTGACCAACAGACACATTTAACTAAAATTACATTGAAATAATTGTTTTTTCTCAAAAATAAAAAATAAACTTTTTTGTTTAAGTTACATGTTTGATTTAGACGAAATCAACAACAACCAAAAAGTAATAATACAACTATAACAACTATTACAAAAAAATAAATGCAAGATCGTGGTACATCATTAATACAGAGTAAAGTTTCTTGTTTTTTACTTTTACTGAGGAACACCTCTGAGTATTCTGTTTCATCCAAACTCACCGGCCGTCCTTCAAATCCTGGAATTCCTGGGCTTCCTGGGAAACCTCGATCACCCTGGAGATAAAAAAGCACTGTTTTTCAGGAGTGAAAGTCATAACATGATGACACCTTTATCAAAAGATACATTCCCTTCAAAATTATCTTTAAAGCATTACCTTTGTCCCATTGCATCCTGGGATACCTCTGGGGCCAGGGGGACCATCATGTCCTGGGATTCCCTAACAGGCAGGAAGTTGACAGAGGGTGAAGCTTTGATCTAAAGATTCCTTTGGAAAAGCCATTTCACTGGAATAAAAACTTACTGCTACTCCGGGGGTTCCTGGGAATCCCGGCAATCCCGGAGGTCCCTGAAAACGGCACAAAAGAGGTTTATTACGAAACATGTTTTCATACTTTAAGAAGGTGATACAGACTCTTTGATAGCAGATTTTAGAATAAGATGAAATGAGGACACCTGCTGGCCACAAGCAAGTATTACAATTTCGCTTGCAGCAAAGACCGGCTCACAGTGTTTTACCTTTCTCTAATAAAAAATGCTTCTGAGAGTAAAGACAGAATAGATTGACTCACACGAATGCCTTTTAGACCTGGAAGACCTGGAAGACCATCAGAACCCTAGAAAGATGAAGACCACAACGTTTACGTTTTAAAACCTTAGCGTTTCAGATGTGCCCCTTTTCTGAATGACAAAATGTGGAACCGAGCCCACCGTTTCTCCTCTGGGTCCAATCGGTCCTTCGGGTCCGGGGAACCCTGGCACCCCTGGTTGTCCAGTGAGGCCTGGCAGCCCCCTCTCCCCCTGCCAGGAAAAAGGACAGGCAGAGACACAAACATTAGAGCTGTCTTCAGGAACATGCTGGCTTCTGCGCACGTGAGCTTCGGGAGTGAAATCTTTTTTACACACTCTAACGCTCATTCCCATGTAAGGCTAATACTAAAACTTTTAGTTTTAAAGAAGCTTATATTTGAGGATGTTATGGATGACTTTGAGTCATGCCTTCTGTTTTGCTGAAAAAGGCTTAGACTGTAACCCTTGGTGTGCCTGATCTCTTCTGATCTCAGAGGTTTGGTCTGATTAGTCATTGGATGAAAGAGCTCCCTAGAAATACAAAGTGCTGCAACCACATACAGGGAATTTCCAATGCTTTTACTCTACTTGCTGTTCCTGAGTCCGGTTAAATACAGAGGTTCAGTTCAGAAAGAACATCTGCAGAAACCTGAAGCCACAATCGCATGTGCACATTGCAAAGTGATTTGCTGCAGGGACAAACACATTTACTGGGAACTTCAGAGCTCATACGGAGGCTTCAGGGCGGACACTCGCCTCAGTCACAGAGGGGCGGAGAATTCTTTCTCTTCTCACTTCTAGCAGTATAGATGCACCTCATTCTACATTTCATGGTATTAACCAGAATGAATCTGATCATAATCCATAATCCAAAAGGATTTTTTTTATTCAACTCCAGACATGCATGAATATATCTTGTGGTCTGAACCGATCAACTATGCTAAAAGGCACGAGTGCACCTAAAAGTGGAAGAGTGCACACTTAAAGACCTGACTTCTGTCAGTGTGTGGGGGCTCCATTTGCAGTAAGTGGGGATGGTGGTTGTTTCTAATAAACAGAGTAATGTCAGAGGATAAAAGCAAATAATTAAATGAAATACTGACAACTTTTTTGTTAAAATAGTCAAGCCTCATCTATCCATCTACCCATCTTCAGAACCCACTGAATCTCTTTCAGTTTCATGGGGTTGCTGGAGACTTGGTCTCACTGATCAGACTTTTACTCAGATTCTGCTGCAGCGTGGACTCTAAGTCAGAGCAGATACCCTGAGAGTCCTGCGGTGAAGGCCAGCGCCAGCCAGCTGCAACGTGGCACAAGAAATCCATTGAAATTTTAATAATGTGAGGACTACAGGCTTACAGAGGCTTTCTTATGTAAATGAGGTTGTTTCAAGTGTCAGTTTGATGACAGTTTGACAAAACTCAATATAGTCAGTGGATTGAAATATGTTCAGGACAAAACCTGATTTTTCTTCCGGCAAATGAATTTTCTTTTTACAAAATTTCAGGTGATAGACAGATTTAATAATAAATGTCAAGTATTATTAGGTAAAGTGACATTTGTGCTTTTGACAGCACAAACATGGAAAATGGTTTTAGGGTCTGAAAAATGTAGTTTCTGGTGTAATAACTGATGTTGCCTTATTTTGCTGCAGTCAAAAAATTAACAAGTGCATGTAAATGTCAGTGCAGAATGAGAGGGAGGAAGATAGAAAAAGACAAAACAAAAAAAGATTTTACTTTAAAGAAGAAAAAGGAAAAATCCTTGTGAGGCGGTCTGGGTAATTTGACTCAAGTTTCTTTTAAACAACAGAAACAATTAAGGTCCGAACGGGGCACGTTAACGCCCCGTTACGACCGCCAGAGCCTCCAGAGTGGGTTAATGAAACAAGTCTCTGTTCTTTCGGAGGAAACTTTTTTTTTTTTTACTGTTCTCCCTTACTGGGTAGCACAAAATTAATGTGCACTCACAGACTCACTTGCGCTCAGAGCATGACCCTCCTCATTGTTCCTCACGCCGGTGCAGCTGTAGCTCTGCTTTCCTACTTTCTACACACACGCTAGCGAAAAGACGGCTTAAGCACACACACAAACACTCAGTGTTTGTTTAAAAAATTGCAGGAGGAGCAAATCTGAGTTAGTTTTGACTTATTTTTTATTTTTCAGTCATCAAACAGCATCTAAAAATCCATCAATCCACGTAGCCGATAGCTGGAGTAAGCCCTGGAGTGTGCTAGTCCCTTACGGCCCCTTCATTGCTCACTGTCTCGGCTCTGGCCTCTGTCTGCTGCTGGCTTGCCGCCTCCTGGCTGCCTGGCCGCCCTGGGACGGGGGGAGCCTACCACAGCCAACTGGGGAGCCTTCTTCCCATCCGCCTGCTCCTCCCCGGTCCCACCCAAACAAATGTTGCACACAGGCACATAGAGCTCTGGGAACTGGATGGGTGGGACATGCTGGTGGGGCTCACTGGGGGCCCCCCTCCATTCTACTTTTACTCGCATATTAGACACCTTGATTCATTTAAGGCCTTGTAGGGATGGTCTGGTGAAGGGGGGTACGGCGAAACATCCGTGGTCATCTTTCACTGGTCCGCCCCACAATTTAACTTCCACTTTAGACACCACACACTGCATGTTAGCAGCACACACACAGCAAATACACACCAAACACAGAGGAACCCCAGAGTTGGGGGGGGGACTCTGCTGCTTGGCAGGGGTAGGGCCTGCCACACTGGAGACCTCCTATTTTACATGCAGCACACACACAGTACACCCACACTACCATACATGGGTGGGGTCGGGGAGGGGCGGTCGGTCTTCACCCGTCTGGTCTTCTCACGGCGGCCAGGCTTGTGGGTATCCTGTCGGTTGTAGTGTTGGTCAGGCGTGCGGCGCTTGGGGGTCGATCGGCCGGAGGGGGTAATTGCGTGGCGATGGGGGGTGGGGGGCAACCACAAGATTGTGAGTGTGGGTGCGAGAGTGCATGGGTGGGACAGACCTGGGGGCTGGCTCACTGGGATCCTCTGGAGCTCTCCTTCCCCATGGCAGAGTGGGGAGGGCACTTGGGGGGGGTTTGGGAGGAGGGGTTGGAGACCATAACGGGTGAGGAGGATGGTAGAGGGTAGAGTAACGGGGGGGGTGGATCTGTGGTTGCGCTGCGATCTCTGGGTTGCTTGGGTCGGGTGCTGGGGCTAACTTGCGGAGTCGGGGCGCCGGCTGGGTGGTGGGCGGCTCATGGGTCCTCTGGGCCCTGGCTTCGTCCCTGGCCCGCGTCTTGGCGCCTGGTGGCCCCCATGGCTGCCGCTTGGTATGGCGAAGCACGCCTATCCTGTGGCCTGGGGGCCCAGATGCCGGGTTCGCCTATGCCTGGCTGGGTGGGTGGTTTTTTCCATAGTCTAGCATTTTAAAGTTGTTTCCATAATCGACAGATTAGAAAAATATGTTAGCAATTCATGGATGGGTGAATCAGTCCCAGTGGCAACAGTGAGTCACACCCAATAGCTCTGGGCTCTCTCACTCAATCGGTGAAATCCACAGTCACAAACTTAGGAGTGAAGATGGACACTGGTTTTAATTTGGACAGGCAGATCAGTTCAGTGTTGAGATCCAGCTTCTTTCAGTTAAGGCAGCTTGCCAAAGTCAAATCATTTTTATCAAGAAAGCACTTTGAGACAGTAATCCACGCCTTTGTTACAACTCGGCTGGATTACTGTAACTCTCTTTACTTTGGTGCCCCTCACTCATCCTTGTCCCGTCTCCAGCTGGTGCAGAACGCTGCTGCACGCTTGTTAACTGGAACGTGGAAGAGAGAGCATATTACACCAGTTCTGGCTTCTCTCCACTGGCTGCCTGTCCATTTTAGAGTTCATTTTAAAATTCTTTTATTTGTTTTTAAATCTTTAAATGGTCTGGCTCCGCCCTACCTCTCTGAGCTGCTACACCTGCATTCCCCTTCCCGCTCACTCAGATCAGCTGACCAGCTGCTCCTAGATGTGCCAAGGACACGGCGGAAACTCAGAGGGGATAGAGCATTTGCTGTTGTTGGCCCCAGGTTGTGGAATGCACTACCTATGCAGGTTAGGCAGTCCCGTTCACTGAATGATTTTAAATCCAAGTTAAAAACTCACCTTTTCTCCCTGGCTTTTAACTCAGTATGAGTTGATGTTTTTATTGTTTTTATTGGTTTTATAATTGTATTTTTATTGGTTTTATTGGTTTTATGTATTTTTATTTAATGTATCGATTTTTATTGATTTTATTCTGTTTTAGTTTGTTGTTTTGTTTTTATTCTGCATTGTTAAGCACTTTGGTCAGCTTCTGCTGTTTTAAAAGCGCTTTATAAATAAAGTTGACTTGACTTGACTTGACTTGAATTGCCGCATTGCAAAATCAGCGCGATGCTGCAGGAGACTAACTTTAAATGTGCTTTTCTGCCCTGATTTTGCTTTTCGAGGACAGCTGGAGCCCCTTCAGCAGCTCTAGCAGATTTCGCCACGCTAAACGTTTGGCGTTTGGACCAACACGTATCTTCCCTAATGTGCTTTTATTACTGTTATGATTATTATTAAGGGCCTGCTCGCTCATAATTATTTAAATCTGTGCGGTCAGTGCTTTTTTCTTGGCTGCAACAACCGCGAAGAATGGAAATGGAATGGAATGCTAAAAATATTGGCCGTGGGGGAACTTAAAACTCCGTGCGGGCAATGCCGCAATGAGCATCTTGGATGTAAACATGTGGGAATTACATCAGCCTTTCTTATGTTCTGGACACCACTGGAAACACAAATTTATATAATGGTTTAGTTTCTCAGATCTGCGTTGCTGCACTTCCACCTTCGGCGATCCGGCTGCCGGTCCGACGACAAAGCTAGATCCGGGGAAAGTTTCAACGAACTGCGGTGCGTCCGAAGGAGGAGCGCGGAAAGCGGAAATGCTACTATGTAGTCCTGAGGTGCCGTGTACAATCATCATGAGTGCACAACCATCACAAAGCCCTCTCCTCTGCCGCTAACACGGGCTACAGCCTAGCCGCACTGCTCCTAGCATGTCAGGGTCAGAATGTCTATGTTTGGTAGTTTCAGCATTGTATCGTGTAAATGCAAAAAACAGATATGGGTCACTTTTAAAAGATGATGTAAGCGGGTCGTCAAAAATATCGGATATAGTCTCCATACACGGTGTAAATGCAAACACACAGCCAGGGTAACGCAGCAGTTGTTTTGTAGAAACATTTCAAGGTCCTGGAGTGGCCAGTCTCCAGATGTCAACCCCATAGAAAATCTTTGGAGGGGGTTGAAGGTCAGTATTGCCCCCAAAAAAATCACTGCTCTAGAGGAGATCTGCATGGAGGAATGGGCCAAAATACCAGTTTGTGAAAACCTTGAGAAGACTTACAGAAAACATTTCACTGCTGT
The DNA here is from genome assembly GCA_037389245.1 of Oryzias sinensis. NCBI lineage: Eukaryota > Metazoa > Chordata > Actinopteri > Beloniformes > Adrianichthyidae > Oryzias > Oryzias sinensis. Next base: position 25,356,392 of record CM074505.1, on the reverse strand, counting down.
CATTTCCAACAAAGGGTAAATGACAAGGTATTGATTTGAACTTTTGTTATTGACCGAATATTTATTTTCCACCATAATTTGCAAAGTAATTATTTAAAAATCAGACAATGAGATTTTCTGTTGTTTTTCTCATTTTGTCTCTCATAGTTGATGTATATCTATGATAAAAATTACAGGTCTCTCATCATTTTAAGTAGGAAAACCTGAACACAATAGGTGTTTTTAAAGTGTTCTTGTGACATTTTTCTGATGATGGAGGACATGATTCAAAATTCAAATTGCATTTCTGAGTATTTCTAGGTTGAAATTGTGGCGTATCAAGAGCACACAGAAAAATACCGTTGGCGGGCACAAGCTCCCTGCTCTGCTCCATTCCGATGCATCCAGTTGTAGACAAATAGATCTGTGTATGTCTTTCTTCTCCTGGTCTGAGCTGGAATCTGGATCAAAACTGCATGACTAGATACCTACAATATTGCTCGCCAATTTTGTTGCACCAGTAATGTTAGCTTGAGGGTGAGAGGGGGTGTAAGCTAGCGGGAGATGGACGATGGGAAGTAGGGGTGGGCTTACTCTGCGCTAACAGTACCGCCCACAACTCAGAGTGAAGAACTTCTGCTGCTCTGCAAAAAAACTATGTCCTAGAAAACAACACTTTTTTTTTAAAAACATTTGCACTAAAAACAGCAGAATCCTAACTGAAAGACCACTGGGAACGCTTTTACAAAAGATCAAAGATGTTCACAGGGGGACTTGAAGAGCGACTTCATAAATTATGACTCCAAATTTTCTGCTGCGTTCCGACTCCCTCATAGTTTCGGTTTTTCTGCTTTTCTTTTAAACCCACAGATTATACAGATACTCTGAAAACAGGATGTCTCCTCCCCTTTGTCCTATGATTTAATAAATCATATAAACAGGTTTAAGTGTTTTTAAAGTGATCACTTCAATAATCTGACAGCTGAAGAAATCAGATTTGGAATGTTTATGTACACAGACTGGAGCCATTAAAACTTTTAACTGTTGACTTCTAACTTTGATCTGCTTTCAAAGACATGTGTGATCTATTAATCTGCAGCCTTCAATCTCAACTCATGTTTCCTGTTATTTTTTGTAATTTGGGAGGCCTGGGACAGCCCAAAAAAAAGAAGGGGATGGTTTTATTTAAAGGAAAAATTATGGAAGTAAATAATATTATTCTAGATCAGATGTTGATGTTGGTGTGAATTTTTCTATATTCTGCTCAGGACATGCAATAATAATGGTGATTTAGGATATTTTAAACATATATTAAAAACATATATATATATTAGATATGTTATTCATATTTATTAAAAAAACATGTTTGGACCTGTTCCAAATCATACATTTCCAGTTTCATTCATAAATTCAGACATATTTGAAATGAGAAGTCTTTTTATCCATGTCCTTACATGTTGTTGCATGAATGCATTTGTGGGACAGACCAACCTTTGCTCCTTTGACTCCACTGCAGTCACATCTGGACGTGGAACATCCGTTGCAGGCCTGAAGGAACAGAAGAAGACTCATTGTGATTCAATCCAGAGAAACCTTCAGCAACAGCAATAAAACGGCTTCCTAATAATCACCACCTCAGCCTGCCAGAAGAGGGCGCAGTGGCATCACTGACAGCACTCTGCAAGACAGTGTTCCAGACCGCAGAACCCCATTCTATTGCCGGTTTGTCTGAACAGTGGAGGTCAGAGAGCTGCAACCCACTCAGCTTTTCCTACCAAACACCTCACCAAACGTTAACTTTTATTTGGCGTGGAGGGGTGATAGGAATGATGGGAAGGGAGTCAGGCTGTGTAGGGGGGGGGCTGCTGCTGCAGATTAACTTTCCCATGCTCTGTTGACACAGTGAATGCCAGATGGGCACAGAGCGCACGCATGCCAGGCAGCCAGGCGGTGAAAAAGACAGATGAGTGTGCATGATTGGTGAGCGTGCACAGGTGAGAGTCTGCAGAGCCGCTGCCGGCCCCTGTTGGTGCTGATGGTTTCAGAGGACGATGTAAAAATGAAATGATCTCAGGGTGATTCAGTCACGGAAAGAAAAAGACTGAAACACGCAAACCTGTTTTTGGACTTTCTGAATTGAGTGTTACCGAGTCAAATCAGCAGTACCATCTTTTTTGGTCAATGGTGTTTACTTATAGGGCTGTGCTGCCTTCTTAGAAGGCCCAAAGAGTCACAGTCCTTTTAACCCATGCATACACTGAACACAGCTCCGCTGCTAAACACTGAAGCCAACCTATTACCACCAGGAACAAGTGTCTTGCTCAAGGACACCTAAACACATGGGAGCGCAGGGTGATCTTCTGATCAGAGATCGATCAGAGTAGAGGTCAGGGCTCCAGACTGCGACCAAATGGTCGCATTTTACGACCTAAATTTGAGAGTGTGCGACTGAATTTTACATCCAGTCACACATGTGCTACTAGTAAATTTGCCTGACCCACCTTCCGTATTTTTTTATACATTAAACGTGGAAGGGGTACGTCAATGATCAATGAAATGAGCAATGAAATAATCAATGAGATGCGAGCGCACACGCACGCAAACACACACTCGCACACATACTCATGAGACACACACGAGCACACGCCAATGTGTGTGAGAATAAAAGGGAATGGTCAGTGTAAGTGGCTAAAATGCATGGAGGGGAAAGGGCCTCGAGATAATCGGGCGCGCATAAACATCTGTGGGAAGGAAACGGAGACAAATATCATCCCAACCTGATATTTGCGTGCGTCTGAGCTATGAGCAAGCGAACTATGTAGTGTACTAGTGCCAGAGTCTACAGTCTCACCATCGGATGATGATGCAGAGTCAGAAGTTGGTGTGGCGAAAAAAGCCCGCACTCACCATTTTCGAGAAGACTGGCTGAAAGAATTCAGCTGGCTGAGGTACTATAAGCAGTCGAACTATATGAATTGCGAATACTGCAGCAGCTACCCCAGAACTGCGGGGAACACAAAGTTTGCCGATAGGAGGATCTGCTCTAAGGGGGAATGAGTATAGGCTCAAGTTGTTTAGACCTACATGTTCCTAGTGAATGTTATTGGCCAGTGCCCCTAATGTTTACATACATTTAAGTATTGTTTGTAACTGTGAAATGACCAAAAGGTTACTAATCACTTTGTTAAGCACTTCTTTAATTCTGAATGTATGGTATTTTGTTATCTATTTGTACTGTCATGACAGCGATGGTGCTGTCAGTTTACCTCGTTGTTGAATCTTCAAAAGTGCAGAATATAATGCGACACTGAATTTGAAACAGAACATTGTAATTTCTGCATCTATTATTAAAGTATTTATTAGTAATACAGTGGAAATGAGTAGATTTGGTTAGCATGTTGATTTACAGTATGTGCCCCTAAATTTTCTGGTTGTGCCCCTAAAATTTTCAGTTGGGGGCCACAGTGCTCCTAGTGAAAAAAGTTAGTCTGGAGCCCTGAGAAGAATTGTTTTTTTCTTTTTTTCTTTCTTGCATAGTTTGGACAGGGCTGCGACTTATACTCAGGAGAGACTTATATGCTACTTTTTAGAAACATAAATAGGCTCGCATGTTATTTATTTTTTCCTTAACAGCCGCTAGAGGGCACTGTAGGTGTGTGGATCAGTATGAACTTTATGGCCGGCTTTACACTGCAGATCTTGATGCCCATATCCGATTTTCTGACTATATCCGAATTTCTTGACGACCCGCTTACATCATCTTTTAAAAGTGACCCATATCTGATTTTTGCATTTACACTATACAATGCTGAAACTATCAAACATAGACATTCTGAGGACTACGTAGCAGTATTTCCGCATTCCGCGGACCTCTTTCGGACTTTTGTGATTGCGGTTGTCATGGAGGCAACGCAGCGACGGAAGGAGGCGTTGCCCTGGGCGCTCCTGAGGGGATGCACGGGGGAGTAATAATGAGGGCTGGGCGGCCGTTATGTGGTCTCTCTGAGTTTTGAATGAGGAAGTGTTTGCAGACGTTGTTGCTATCCGAACAGTTTGATCCAAGTGTTGAACCTTTCCTGCGCGATGACTTCTCTTTTCTGATCGTAGTCAGAAACACACGGGAGATTTCCTCCGGGTTCTCTTTTCCGTTCTGAACCCTCAGCCTCCAGAGTGGGCTAAGAGACTCCAAAACTTTTGGGGGAGACACCTTATTATTAATTTACGGTTCTCCGACAGTCCCCCGCTCCGCGCTCACACCCCCGCGCTCACAGGAGAGAGGGGGACTCTCTCCTTACACACACACACACGCAAGCACGCGTGCGCGCGTTCACACACACACACGGTCCCCATCATACGCGCCCCCAAAGAAATAAATGGCTTCTAGCCTGTTCCATAGCAACGGTGTCCCGCTTCATTAGTTACCGTTTGCGTCCGGACCGGACCGGACATAACAGCGGTTTCCAACTACGGTCTGAAGCCTGAGGCTGAAAGGTAACAAGCTGACAGCAAAATCAGTGCACAAAAGCACCTTAATAAGTCATGTGATCTCAGTTGGTGGTCTCCTGAGTTGCCGTCACTGACGTACGACTCGCATTTACTGGGGAATATCCGATCTGTCTGCTTACATGGCACACGCAGATGCACGTATCCGATTTGTTTCCGATTTATTTCCACATATGAGAGAGGCCTGTATCCGATCTGAGAAAAACGGAATCCATGCGCTTTTGTCCTGCTTACACATTCACCGATCATATCCGATCTGTGCCACGTGAGAGGAAAAAATCGGAATTGGGTCACTTGAACCTTGCAGTGTAAAGCCAGCCTATGATATTTTTCTTATTTGCACTGAGACATTATTACTCTTGTTTTAATTGTTTCCTTCCTGGGACTAATATGGTACAGCAAGTCATCAAACTGGATCAAATGGCGGATCCAAAGACGGAGAGACTAAAAGCTTGATGGTAGCTTCTGCCACATGCGATGGAAACAGGTTTGTGGACCAGCATTAAGCATTAAATTTGACAGGCATCAAAAAAATTGACGTGTAAATTGCATTTGGTGTGAAGACAGCATTACGCCAGTAATTTATTCTCAAGCATCACACTTTCACCCAAAAGTGCAACTTACACCCTGGAACGACTTATGCGTACCATAGTTTTTTATTCCTTATTATGCAAGTTTTTGCTCCTGCAACTTATACTTCAGTGTGACTTATATGCTGGAAATGCCTAGACTATGCAAAACCAACTTTTTTTTAGTTTTTAAGATTTTTATAATGTTCATTCCTCACTATAAACAACCCCAAAGCCAGAATTTGATCTATTCACAAATTTCAGAGTATTCCTCTAAAGACCTGCGCCTCCCAACCCAAAGAACCAGCGGGTTCTCACATTCTGATGCAGACATGTGAGAACAGTCCCTTCCAGGAAGAGTGCGCTGCCAGCGCCGCCCCCAGGCTAACACACACACTTTCTCCGTGGAGCTAGTGGTGATTGACTAAATCGCTTTTATTTTATATAGGAAATATAAACATCTATCATTGCAAAAGTTTGGATGTTTTTTGTTTTTGTGGGCAAAACGCAAACTGCTGAGGCCGGCCCTAGGTTGACGTCATGAAATTGTTAGCACCCACACGGAGCAAGAGCCGATGCGTCAGAGATCTAGTCATCTTACCTCTGGGTAGGAAAATGAGATGCGAAAATAACTCATATTTCATTAAAAATCATTCTGTAGTGTGCCAAAGGTTATATATTATGTCATATATGGATTTGGTTTACTGTACTCTGAAATTCTTAAGAAAAGAATCATACAGAACAGGTGTATGTTTGATAAAGGTGTTCCATTTAGAGAGCACCTGTGTGGGTGCAAAAGAAACATTAGCATGAACGTCCTGAAGATCGTCAGTCATTAGGCTTTAGCACAGTCTGATATTGTTACACTGCATGGGAGGAACCTGACGGAGCCCCCGCATCCCCAACATATGCGTGCATGCTTATGCCTCTGATGGCCGAGCAGGCTGTCTGTGTGCATGAACCTGCTGTTCACACATCAATGCTGTTTATCTGCTGTCACATAAACATGCACACAGGAAGGTGCATGTGCATCCATGCACAGATAAAAGTGCATCGATGCTCGTTCTGATCATCCACAGAAGCATGCAAGGAGGAATGTGCACGGAAAACGCCTGCAGCCGCTTTTGTTACTCTGAGGCAAAGAAGCTGAAGCAAAGCATCTCCTGCAGACAGAGGTGATGCGTCAGATGTCAAGATTGGAGTTTTTTTTTTGAAGCACAAAGGAAATACCAACACACACATACGTGTGACGGGCCAAAAGCTTGTGTGCGTGCATGTGTGTATGGAGGTGTTTTTACAAGCCCTGGATCTCCAAATTAAGTCTCTGGTTTGCTTCAGCTCAAAGCAGACTGAACTCCAACGCCCCGACCTGCAGCTGCTGCATTCCCGTCTGATGTCCCTCAGCAGCCTCAGACACAGCTGATTTTTACAGGTCACAATGAAATACATTCAGCTAACCTGTAGGACATTATCTCCTAACTCAGGGGTCTGCAACCTTCAACTCTAAAAGAGCCATTTGGGTCGATTTCTCTTCAACCAAGACCCAGTTGAAGCTACAAATTCTTATTTCACCCTTTAGAAAAATAAAACGCTGATTTGTTTTTATGTTATTGTTTATATTATGATCCATATAAAATTGTTTTTGGCATGACTACAACAGAAAAGTAAAGAGAAAGTAGCCTTTTTTCAAAAATATTAAATAGTTCATAACATTTGACAGAGGTTCACATGACTTCCTTTTAAGGTAAATGACATCCTGTACCATAAAATCCTTTCAATGGAGAAAATGTAGTATTAGTGTAATGTCTGTAGAAAAAAAAACAGGTAAGTTAACCAGTTGTGGGGCATCTCTGCCAAAAATTCATAAATCTAACAAACTTTTTGAACCATATGGTGTACTTAAAATCCCTGAATTTGTTCAAAAATAGAAAACCTGCCTTATAATCCAGTGGAATTTAAGAATAACTTTTGGTTGAGTTAACTGACCTCAAATGGATTTTCTGTGATAATTGGAGCTCAAAACTCAGTCAGAATAATTTGTTAAAAGTGTTTTAGTGCAACTTTGGTAAACGATGATGGACTGATGGATTCTTGGAGAATTATAGTTACCACAATCAGGAACCTCATAGAGTGATATGTCCTCTCCTTCAACTATTTGAGTTGGTTTACATAACTTTTTTGTTACTTACCTGTTACTTTTGGAAACTAAAAACATTTTACTTTCTATAACTAGAGCACCACAAAGGATTGGTTAGAGCCACATGTGGGTCCGGATCCTCAGGCTGCAGACTCCTATCCTAACTTAAATGCCGTAAACTGCCCACTGTGAAGCATGGAGGGGGTAGACCCTCCAGAAAGCTGGATAGCTCAGACCTGTATCAACTATTAGACCTGAACCTGGGAAAAGTTTAAGGCAAAGCATTAAGTCGTTATGAATATAATTCTCTAACTTCACACAAGAACCTCTGCATCAATAAAATATAACCACAATGGTTGGTGTCCAAAAATCTCTAGAAAATCTGCTCTGGATGTTGCAGCACCCCCCTGACCAAAATCTGTTGCAGTTCTTTTTCAACCCCTCCCTGTTTCCTGAGCTTCTCCAGGTAACCATTGTAATCTGTTTCACCTGTGCCTGGTTTTTACCTGCAGACTCCTCCCACCTGGTTCCTGCAAGATGATCTTCAGTTCAGTTTCAAATAAATCTTTTTAACCTGTCCTGCTCAGCCCAACCCAGCCCTGCCCCTCCCTTATGCTGGCCCTCCCCAACCCCGGCTCTGCTCAGGTAGGTGCAGCATGTGCCCCGGCACGCCTTCACATACATCACCGCCTGGCACAAATGCCGTTGCTACAGGCAACAAGAAATTAGAGAAGAGAGCGGCAACTTGCCAGCTGAATACCTGAAAGTTTGCAGCTTGAGGAGAGACTCAAGCAGGGGGGGCAGAGAAATAAATGACACAGGAGAGGGGTTTACTAAAAGGAGTGTAGGAAGCAAAAGCACATTATCAGCTGCTCTGCTGGATTCTTTCATCAAATCTGGTTTTAATGTCAGGATGAACCTTCAACACATCTTGCACACCTGCATACAGAAACAGAGTTCAGCTCAGCCTGACAGTTGGCCAGCACCCCCCCCCCTAGTAGACAAAACATGCACATAGACTATCTGTAAAACTATGGTGAGGGGAGGGGCATGAGGCAGCCCCGCCCACTCAACCTGCCATCTCTTAAAACCACACTGCAGGTTTAGCTTTTCATTACAGTATATCATGAAGTCCATTCTTATTCTAATCAGAAACAGAACAAGCACACATTAATGATCTGCAGTTCAGAAACCCCTCTCATGAGGCCTTTAACCAAAAATGACCACCACTGAAGGTGAAACAGTTCCTTAAGTTTTTTTAAACCTGATTGTCCTTCTTTTTCTTTGTGATTTGCTACTTTTTCATTCCTCACATTTTGTTGTCATGTTACCGTGACCGTGCAACAAATAGTCAGTTTTTTGTGAAAAAAGCGATCTAAACAGTATAACAAGAATAAAGTACCAAAAACTGATTGAATATGTATTTCTTTTGTAAGTGACCATGGTATAAGCAGCTTAATGGCCTTCAAAGTCTGCATTATTAGAAATTAACGCACTTCGCGGAAGCAACCGGTTCAGGCTTCCATGGCGTGCGTTAATTTTAAGTCCCGCCCTTGTGCTTGTTAAGCCCACTGACTGTCAGACAACTGGATTGAGTGAGTGTGACGTCACATCATCAAAAAAGGTTTACTCACTCCAACCGAATAGAGTCGATTCACTCATCATTTTTTCACGATACGGACGCCGTCACATTGGAGCCAAATAATGTCATTAAGTAGAGATTGGTCTGAATTACTTCCATGGCAACGACTCTCACTAATCAGAAGGGAGCTTTTTGGAAGTCCACATCCCTTCAGGAGAATTTGTCTATCAAACATTTCGACCTTTCAACATACAACTATATGCCTTTCTTGAGGCAATTGAATAACTTTCACTAAAAATATTATTTAAAAAATAGGATTTGCAAGAACATGCGAAAAAAAGGTAGCAGAGCAAGAGTAGTTATTCTAACTAAATGAAAGAAGCCCAATGGGATTTTGGCTCCCTATTTGGAACTCTATGGAGGAGGGGTCACTCAGTCCAGTTCTCATATACAGTCAGTAGTTCCACCTCAGGAGCACCCCAGGCCTAACAACACCTCAGTATATTGGATACATGAAATTGTTTTAGTAGATGTTCCACTGCAGACGCTGAAGACTTCAGCAAGACTCACGCCATGTTCCTGAGACTGATGTCTGATAGCTGTGATTGTTTTGACTGGGGGGGGGGTGTTGAGAGGCATTTCAGGAACCCAAGCAGGAGCACAAACAAAACATACTACATCAGCCAAGAGCCACAACCCAACAAACCCCCAGATCCGACCGGGAACCAACCCCATTGATGGTAAAATTAGAACTAGACTGAGCAACCCCTCCCCCCTTGCGTTCCAAATAGGAAGAACCAAAAAGCCATAATCGCATAGACTTCTATTGAGAAATAAACTGCTATTACTCTATGATTATGTCTGTCAGAATAACCATTCTTGCTAGCCTTTTTGCTAGCAAGCTTTTTCATTATGTTTTTGCTGTAGCGAAAGTGGTTGGCAAAGAAATGTAGATGGGCCAATCATGGCTTACTGAGGACATCTGGTTCCAACATGGCAAAGGATATATCACAGAAAAATGGCAACTGAATTGACTTTATTTGGTTGACACCGGAGGCAAGGGATTTTATTTGGGTGATATCACATGCGATTCATCCAGTTACAGTGGTGAAAAAAATTGTTGGTACCCCTCAGTTAAAGAAAGAAAGTCCACAATGCTCTCTGAAATGACTTGAAACGTTCAAAAGTAACAATAAATTAAAAATTTTTGAAAATTAAATAATCAAAATCAGCCATTACTTTTGAGTTGTTGATTAACAGAATTATTTAAAAAAAAAATGAAATAGGGCTGGACAAAAAAGATGGTACCTCCATAAAAGACTAAGAACTAATTGCCCAGGGGGTCATGATGAACTCAGGTATGTCCTTTAATTGACATCACAGCTGTTTTCAAACCCATAATCAGTCAGTCTGCCTATTTAAAGGGAGACAAATAGTCACGTTGCTGTTTGGCAAAAAGGTGTGTTCCACACTGAACATGGACAACAGAAAGCCAAGGAGGGAACTGTCGCAGGACATTAGAAACAAAATTATAGACAAACATTGTAAAGGTAAACGATGTAAAACCATCTCTAAGCAGCTTGACATTCCTGTGACGACAGTGGCTCATATTATTCAGAAGTTTAAGACCCACGGAACAGTAGCCAACCTCCCTGGACGTGGCCGGAAGAGGAAAATTGACGACAAATTGAGGAGACGGATAGTTGGAACTGTATCCAAAGAGCTCAGAACAACCTCCAAAGACATTAAAGTTGAACTCCTAGATCAAGGTACATCAGTGTCAGATCGCACCATTCGTCATTGTTTGAACCAGAGTGGACTTCATGGGAGACGACCAAGGAGGACACCACTGTTGAAAGGAAATCATAATAAAAACCAGACTGGAATTTGCAAAAATGCATGTTGACAAGCCACAAATCTTCTGGGAAAATGTCCTTTGGACAGATGAGACAAAACTGGAGCTTTTTGGTAAGGCACATCAGGTCTATGTTCGTAGACTCAAAAATGAATCATACATGAAAAGAACACTGTCCCTACTGTGAAACATGGAGGAGGCTCAGTTCTGCTTTGGGGCTGCTTTGCTGCATCTGGCACAGGGTGTCTTGAAGTTGTGCAAGGTAGAATGAAATCTCAAGATTATCAAGACAGCCAAAAAACCCAAGAATGGCTAAGAGAAAAGTGTTGGACAACAATTTTGTCCACCACTGTATATATTATATAGTCAATGGTTCAGGCAGGGACGACACAAGGGTCAGTTCCCGCTGGAAACATACAGAACCCAGTTCAGGCTAGAACCCAGAAGAATTCAGTTTAGCCTGGGACCTGACAGAACTCAGTTCAGGCCACATCGGACAAAGCACCTTTCACAGGTAGGTGAAGGTTTGTGTGTACATAGATAGATATAAACTTTATTTATCTCCCAAAGGAGAAATTCAGGACCCATTCAAACCCATTCATTTGAATGAGAAGGTGTGTTCAAATTATGGTCTGTACTGTAGTTGTGGAAGGAAAGCTACCTCTAGATGGATGAGAGGCATGAGAGAATAATGTAACTCCTTCCCTCCTAGTTAAAGATGGCAGTCATGTCTGAGCATCTGCTCTTACCATGAGTTGATGCTGGAGACATACAGGCGTGTCATCTGATTGAACACGCTCAGATTTCTACGATCAACAGTCTGCAGAATAGACAAGGTAGCTGGCAGACCTGTGTGTGAAGACAAGACCATCAGCTGGATCAGCTGAGTCTAACATGAAACCAGCTGAGGCAGAAAAACCACAGACTGTGTTTGGACTTCATAGCTGTGTGCTGCAGTGAACCATAAACCCTACACATGAAAATTTGATCACCTATCAAGCTTTCACTCATCTATCTATCCAGCCATCCCTTAAACTATCTACCCATGATTTCATTCATTTATCTGTCCATCTCTCCATTATTTCACCCCCCATCCATGCATTGAATTATTCCATTCATCATTTCATACATCTGCATATTTTATTTCTGCATATCATCTGTCCATATAATCCATTCATTTTTAAATCCACGTATATCATTCACCAATTCATTTCAATTACCCGTCCAGCATTTTTCATCCCTCCATCTATCTATTCATCCATCCATTTTTTATTTATGTCAATCCAATATTTCATCCATTTGTACATATAGTCATTGATCCATGCATTCATCCATCCGTCCTTTTCATCCATCCCCTCAAGGCCCGTTCAACCATTCATTCCACCATCCATCCATCCTTTTATCGATCCATAACAGTTGTCAACCATTTCAGCTAGGCCTGCACGATATTAGAAAAATCTGCGATATGCGATATCAGTGTTTGAAACTGTGATGACGGTATGACTTGCGATAAATGGAAAAATAGAAAAGCAAAAATACCAATACATTTTGGTTTCAGTGTGAGTTTTATTCAAATAATTCAACACAACTTAAATTAACATGCAAGTTTTATTCAAAAAGAAGAAAATATATTTACCATAGAACTTGCCAAAACTATGATGAATGATTACAAAAAATTTATATAGATGCCCAGGAATAAAATAGGTTGGTGTCTCCTACATTTCCATTTTACTGCAAGTGTTATTAAATAAGTCAACATAACTTAAAATCCAAGTCTTTTTCAAAAAGGAGAAAAAGTTAAGACCTATAGCTGTGGCCAAAACATAAATGAACAATGACGAAAAAAGATAGAGGCCCACAACTTAAACGTGACCTAGTATGAACTAGGGCTGCACGATATGAGGAAAACTTTGCGATATGCGATATTAGTGATCAATATTGCGATAACGATATAATTTGCAGTAAATAAACAAATAGAAAAATAAACAAAAAAATCATTCCCATTTCATTGCAACAGTTTAAAAATTATACTCCAAATGACCCTCGTCGACACGGGGGACAAACATCTAACATAATAGGCGTCCATCTGATTGGTCAAAGCATAAAGGGATTTATTTGATTTGTTAAATGCTTCAAGCTGCTAGAAGATTGTTTTAACACATTTTGGGTTTGCGATTTATTGCGATATTCGCCGTCTTTTGCGATATGCATATTGCAGAGCTGGATATTGCGATAACGATAAATTTGCGGTATATTGTGCAGGCCTAATTTCAGCCATTTTTGTATCCATCTTTCATTTCATCCATCCACATGGTTTGTCCATCCATTCAATCTTTTATCTATCATTTTATCTGTCTCATACTGCATCAATTGGCGAAAATGTCAATGACATACAAACTCTTGGCATAAACAATGCCTTTCTGTCTATGTTTTGCATTTAACTACCGATCTATCATTAATCATATCATCCCTTTGTCCATCAGTTCATCCACTGCCATCATATCAATAATATATCTATCCATCCATCCACCTACCCACCCACATGTCATAATTTCCATTCATATAACCCATCCATCATTTCTTCCCTCTATTTCATCCATTCATCGATCCACCAATCAATCCATTCATCTCTCCTTCACTTTATTCAACTATCCAACCATCATTTTATCTATTTATTTAACTATCATTTCATCCATCCATATCATCCATTCACCTATTTACTATTTAATTCCTCTATCATCTAACACAGTGGTCCCCAACCCCCGGGCCGCGGACCGGTACCGGTCCGTGGGTCATTTGGTGGCTGCACAGAAAAAATAAAATAACTTACATGACTTCCGTTTTATTTTTTTTGGGAATCTGAAAGATGTTTTATTTTGAAAGATTGTCAGTGTCATGGTTTTGAGTTTGTTGTCTTGTTTTTCGTCCTTGTTCTTGTTCTGTCTTGTTTGTTTCTGTTTCCTGTTTTATTTTGAAAGTTCTCCTGTCTTGTCTGGTTTCTTGAGTTTTACTTCCTTTGGTCCCCATCTGCCCTGATCGTGTTCACCTGTGTCTTGTCTGCCCTGTCTGTATTTAAGTTGTGTTTCTGCCTTCCTCCTGTGCTGGTCCATTATTCCTGTCTTGGTGTTCATGTCATCCTGTATGGTTCCATGTTTCTCACCACGCTCTCGTTTCATGTTTCAAGCCACGCCAAGTAAGCTTTGTTTTGTTCTCTAACCTGCTCTGCAGCGCTTTTTGTTTGTTTTTGTGAATTAAATCCACTAGTCCCTGATCCTCGTGCCTCCGCCTCTGCATCTGGGTCCAACCGGCTCTCGAGCCACCACCACACCGTGACAGTCAGATTCTCTGTTACATCCGTCTATGTCACTCTTGACGCAGGCCAATTCGCTCGTCCCGGTCACGTGATAGGTTACCACTAAAATAAAACCCAGGAACTAGCAAAATGAATAAAAACCAAACGTCTTTGGAAAGTTTCTTTGCCAAGTGGAAAAGGCCCAGCCAGGAGACAGAAGAGGAACCTTCGACTTCCTAAAAGAGAAAGCTACATTTAATAGACAGTATCAGGAGTCCTACTTAGAATACAGATTTATCCCAACGGGAGATTCCCTCGAACCATTCAGCATTTTAAGTGAGTCGGATTTTCCATGCACTTATTTTGAAGGTATTTTTAATGTTATAATAATAGCGACCAGGGAGTGTTGCAGGCAGAGAGGATGTGGCTCATGTCATAATTCGTGTTTATTTTTATGTTTAGAAAATACCACAGTTTTCATGTAAGTCATATTATTTTGTTGTATTGTAGTGTCGGTCACGTGCACATTTGGTCTGCTGTCGGAGTTCCGCAGGCTGCAGGGGTTACTGTCGGAGCTGGCATCACAGGGAATCATGGGAATCAATCCCCTTTGCCTGCTTTGGTCAAAATAGGGTTGAGCACGGGTGTTTCTTTTTGCCTACGGGTCCTTTCATCTGGCAGTTATGTTGTTTCACCCTTAATTATTTCTTCCTGTTGTGTTTACTTCTTTTTAGCACCATTAGTGTGGGAAGGGGAGAGGATGATGACACCTGTGCGATGTATAATGTTCAGCGTGTCAAAATAAAAGTCCAGAGTACGTCTTATGACGTGTCTCTGACTTTATTGCAGCGCGTGTCCGCCACATATAACATTCCGGCCCGTGAGAATTTTGCCACTGACCGCTGATCTAACAGATCCAGATCCGGTTTTGAGGCACATGGATGTTATAAAAGGTCTATTTAAGTGCACAGCTGGTTCATGTTGTGTCTTTTTCATTGTTGTGCAGAGGAGCTAAAATGAGATCACGTTTCACATAAAAGTTTTGGAATCTTCTTGTAGCAAGTGTTTCCTTGAAGTCATTTTCTCTGAACAACTGGAAAGAAAATCTCAGACTTCCTGTGACGGTAAATGAGAGAACAATTTAAACGAGTTATTGCTTCCAGCTGCCTTTGTTGTCAGCTTTCTGTGCAGACCTATCAGACAACAAAATAATGCTGTATGTGAACATAGGAACCAAGCGAGACATAATGAGACGTGGTGTGCAGCCAATGGCCATAAACAGGTGATGAGTGAAAGAAATGTGACAGCAGACGCAATGAAAATAGGTGATGAGTTCATGTACCTGGGAGCAAAGCTGTAAAACTTTTTGTGGCATGAAGGAGACATCTGATGATCAGAAGAGTCTGATCTCAGACAGATTAAGATCAACCTTCCACACTCTTTTCAGGGGAAGAATGCAAAACATCAAAGTCCCTGTTTTAGGAACAAATACAAGCTGAATTTCGGTTAAAGAGTCTGTTTTGTTTTAGACTAATTCCTTCCTTTGGGTCATGTTTTTCTTTTCCAGTATAACCTAAAACTAAGTTTTATGGATTTATTTTATCTCTGAGCTAAAGCATTTTTCTTTTTTCTAAGTAAAGCTGCTTCACTTTGACCCTGAGCAAAGCTGTGTGCCTCTCTCAGGCTCCGAGGTTCCTTTTTCATCCAGAAACAGAAAGTGATTTTTCTTTGTCTGAGGAAAAAGCCATAGAGTGGAGGAAGAAAACTGCCTTTCTTGACCTCTGTGTGGAGGTTTCCCACAGGAGAAAACAGATCCACTAGCAGACACATGAGGTGTTTCAAACCACAAATATTTATCTGCCACATTCAAAACTTTAATTTGCAATAATAAAAGGTCACATGGGTTTTTAAGAACAATTTAAAGCAGGAAAACAAAGTTCTGACGTATTTGCACAAACACAAAGCTTCATGAGTCTTTATTTACACCCACATCTGTGTGAAACAACTCTTGTTTCACACAGATGAAAAAACAAAAGGATGCTAAACTCTGAGCTCTTGGATCTTCGGCTCAGTTAATTCAATTATTGATAATAAATGAAGATGTTAAACTGCAGACATAAGCTTTCATGTCTGAGACTCATGAGTCACACTGAAGAGGAAAAGCCCAACAGTGAAAGGTCTGTTGGTGATTGTAATGGCTGAAGTCATGGTGCTGGAATTAAGTTGCATTTGTTTCTCAAGAAGGATATTTTTCTGCAGCTGTGGCAACTGCAGTCCAGAGGTCTGAAACATTCAAGACCCATTCAGGTTCATTTATTACTGACTACAACCCAATAAAAGCTGCAAAGTCTTTTTTCACCCTTTGGAAATATTGTTAACATTATGATAAATATAAATGAACTGTTGTTTTTTTTGGCACAAATAGTGTCACAAAACAGGCAGATGGCTGGTACCAATTGCAACAGGTTTTATTAGCCCCGCTAAGAGTTCACAAGGCTAAATTAGGGTTAAGCAGGCAGGGGTCAATAACGAACATGGGCGCATCAGAGAAGAAACAAGAGTAGTCAGGATCCAGGCGAGGCGGCAGGCTAACGGAGTCAGAGACAAAACAGGGTCAGGGAGTCAGACGATCAGGTCTGGATATAACGCACGGTAATGAAAGCAGAGTGGCACTGCGTGAGGCTCAGTGCAGTGCTTCAGTGAACTCTGAGTCATGGCACATGAGAGTCAGAAACTGTGCGCTGGGGTTGCTGCGAGATGTGGTGTGTTCAGAACTCTGTAGATGGTCTACTAAAGAAGGAGGTTTCACATTATTAAACAGACCAAGATTTTCAAGCAATATGGGAAAGAAAAAGGATCTCTCAGCTGCAGAAAAGCGAGAAATAGTTAAATGCCTTGGACAACGTATGAAAACCTTTGATATTACATAAAAACATAAGCGTGATCATTTTACCATCAAGAGATTTGTGGCTGATTGCAGGAATCAGCACACACTGATTCCTGCAGATAAAGGCAGAATGAACCTTCTATTCGGCCATCCCTAAACAACACTCTCCAGCTGCAGAAACGGCTGCAGTGGGCCCAGACAAACATGAAGACTCATTTTCAAACAGTCTTGTTCATCGATGAGTGCCATGCAACCCTGGATGGTCCACATGGATGGAGTAGTGGGTGGTTGGTGAGTGGCCACCATGTCCCAACAAGGCTGCAACGTCAGCAAGGAGGTGACGGAGTCGTGCTTTTGGCCGGAATCATGGGGAGAGAGCTGGTCAGCCCCTTTAGGGTCCCTAACGGTGTGAAAATGATCTCTGAAAAGTAGGCAGAGTTACTGACTGACCCCTTTCTTCTGTGGTACAAAAATAAGAACCAGGCTTTCTGTGACAAAATCATTTTCATGCATGACAATGCAGCATCTCATGCTGCGAGAAATATCTCTGCATCATTGGCTGCTATGGGCATAACATAAGATAAACTGATGGTGTGGCCCCCGTCCTCCCCTGACCTAAAATATCTTTGAGGGTGGGAAGTAGTTCACATCCAAACAGCAGCTCTGGGAGGCTACTCTGACATCCTGCATAGAAATTTATGCAGAAATACTACAAAAACTCACAAGTTCAATGGATGCTAGCATTGTGAAGCTCCAACAAAATAAGGGGTATTATTTGTTGTTCATTTGTCGTTCAAGATGGTCATTTTTGCAGCTGTGGTTACTGCAGTCCAGAGGTCTGCAACCTTCAAGACCCATTCAGGTTGATTTCTTACAGACTAAAACCCAATAAAAGCCGCAGACATTGATTTGTCTTAATTGTATTCTTGCTACAAAATAAGTGGTTCTATGCTCAAATGTCACTTGACTTATTAAAATGTTTTTTTGAAAGGAATAGCCTTTGAATTGGGTAAATATAACCTCCTAATGCAGCAAATTCAACAAGTGGCCATTTTCAGTTCCTTAGAATCTATAAAATATTGTAGGACTCTGTTGTAGTAATAATGTGGAACTGTCCATTTGAAGTTTTTATTTGGAAAAGAAATACTGTTATCTTTAGGAGGTTTGTTTAATAACATTTAATATATACTCGAATGGTTATTTACTTGAAAATTATGGTGACATGTCATTTGCATTGAGTTTTTAGAAAAATAATCTAAAAATATAATTTGCAGAACTATTTGGAATGTGCTGTACAACATAAACAAAGAGAAAAGAGCCTTTTTTGAATTTAAAATAGTTTTGACAGAGGTCCACAAGACTTTCTTTCAAAATAAAAGACAACCTGTACCACATAGTATCATTTCATTGTAGCCATGTTTTCTCAGCATTGAAAAAGGGCAGATTTGTTTTGCTGTTATTGGTGCATCTCAACCACAAATGAATAAATTAGAACTAACTAAGTGACACATTCCATATTTTTGGACTATTGGAATTTTTCAACAATAGAAGATCTCAAGCACGTGCACACAAAGGCCCCTAGGGGTGCTTGAGCACCTGCCCTTTTTGTCTCATACTGAAAAGTGCCTTAATGCCCTCTTTTTTTAAGTTTTGATTTTATTTCTATATTTTTACCAACATTAATACATCAGACATGCAAGAAAAAAACATGGCTACAAAATCCAATGGGTATTCTATTGTACCCACTTTCTTGTAATCCAGGGGTTCTGATCAGCCACTTCTATCTTTGTGGCTCCACTTGGATTCAGATCCATGAGAGAGAGAGAGACAGAGAGAGAGGGAGAGAGAGAGAGTAAGAGAAACTGCTGCCCCACAGAGAACTGCAGAGACGTGACAGTGAAGCAGCTTAAACCTGTGAGTTCGGGTCTAGTCGCCATCCACCGATACAATATGGTTCATTTTCAGGAAAACGCTCCATGTTACTCAACAAGTTTGTTTCTACTTTAGGCAGATGTCTGAGCACGGCACATCAATTGAACACAGAGGAGATCGCTCAGGGACAGGAAGTTGAGTACTAAGTACATGATAAAATTTCAAAATAAATTAACCCTATTTAGCGCGAGTTTGTAGGTTCCTCACCAAAGGTCTGAAACTACAGTTATCTGTTTAATCCAATATTTTCTTAATAGAACTACATTCTTTAGATTCAGTTTTTTTCAGTTTCACAATCATTTGGATTAATATATTTCTAATTACAACAAAAGTCTGTGTTTAGAGGATAAGATCCAAAAGAGAATTTATCTGTGAATGCCGGAACAAGAGTCGCATTAGGTACAGCTGTGAAGAACTGAAGGTTTTAAGACCCAAAATGCAGGAAACTGGGCTTCAAGGGAGAAACGTAAATATTAAACAGGATATATATAAAACTTGATTTGTGTTGCCTGCAGCACATAAAAAGCCTCCTGAGTTTTATTGCTTTGATGTCTTCCAAGTCTGTGATAAAGTGAATTAGCTCCGGTTGACAATTATTTGTTTACATACAAAAATATCAATTAAACTCAGGTTACATAGCTGAATATTTATCTATTAGTACTTTATGTTAAAGTTGTACCTAAATTCCATATTGTGTAAACCAGTTTTTTTTTTTAAACTTGTTCTGTCCAACAGCTGAGCAAACAGATTAGAGCTGAAGGCTTTTTGTGTTGGACAGGTTTTACTATCACGAAAAGAGGTTATATAGCTTTGAGAAACCAGGTTGTAGATTTGTATAAACCCCTTTTCGTTGTATTATTTTATTATAATAAATAAATATTATTATATTTATTTGTTACATTTTGTCTGTGTGGGGAGGGAGAGGGGTAGAATGTGAGGGGGGGGGGGGTGGAAGAGAGTAAAAGGTGAAGAGGTGAGAAAGTGGGGATACAAGTACTGATTTGAATAAGTTATCATTTTAAGCTGTAACAATTATACCAGATCTGCTGGAAAGAATAATATTACATCAAAGGTGAAATTCTGACACTAAGATGAGTGGAAAACATGTGTCCATCAATACACTGTGGGTTAGGAGGAGCAATGAAGCAGACAGGAAGCAGTGTGGCAGTGTGCACGTGCACGTGGGGGTGGAGATACATGCATGCTGCTGAAGTGAACCGTGTGTTCATAAGGGAACCAGATCCTACCCAGCCAGACCAGGAGAGGGGAGGAGAGACCCCCTAGGCCAGGAACCCACCCTAAACTGGTGTTTTTCAACCTTTTTTGAGCCAAGGCACACTTTATCCATGACCAAAATCCCGCGGCACACCAGCATCCAAAAATTAAAAAAGGAGAAACTCTATAGTCTGTATTGACTTTTTGGGATAATTGTGGCAGAAAAAGCTGGAAGTTGCAGCTGTGTTTTCTAAAAGTTGTAATAAAAGTTAAGTTCATTTTCAGTAATAATTTTCAACTAAATTATTTAAAATTTTACTCTGGTAGTTGTTTCTTCCTCGGGTTTATTAACATGCAATTTGATGTATCCTCACAAAAAAACAAATATAATCTTTCTAAATAGTGATTTATTTATTTTAAATTTTGGTGCAAAAGCAACTGTAATTTTTGAACAATTATAGGATCACAATACATTTGATAAATTTTACACAAAAAAAATATATTTATGTTTTCTGTAGCTACACAAAAAGTGAACATGTTGAAGTTTTATTAGTTTTTCTTTTGTCTTAATCAAAGATGAAGTCTTGGAAAACTTTAACAAAAATGTTTTATTTCTTTTAGATAATTAAATTGTTTCAATTTAGTTTAATTGTGTCTGTTGGCCACTTTACCTTAATCCTGTTTCTTAAATGTTATTACTTTTCCTTAAGTTTAATATATAAAATAATCCAAACATTATTAGAAAAGTGTTTCAGTTAGAAAGATGACTTGGACCAAACTCTGGATGTTTGGCTTTTAAGAAACACAAACCTTGAAGGAGAACTAAACTGTTGACCTCTGATTTCATCAAGAAAATTTAAAAACTGTTTGATGTGTGTTTGTTGTGGTTTCAAGATGTTTAACAGAGAAGACTCATTGTACGCTGAGACGCTGTCACTTTAACACAATGCAACATTGTTCCTATTGAACATAGGAACTAGTGTGCCGCGGCACACCGGTTGAAAAACACCGGTTTAAAGGACAAAAAAAAGTGTTGTTGCTGCCCTTTTCCAACTTTGAGCCCCTGTCCCTCTAAAATCCTGTGCACACCCCTGGAAGATCTGCCTATGTAAGAACTCTGGCTGTGCTTACTGATCTAGAATTGATTTTCTGTTGTACACGGTTCAAAATCTATCAAAATGTTTTAGTATGACTTTGGTTAACTACCAAGCTGCAAGGCTTAATGGAGCACTGTGGAGCCAGGAGTCTCACAGAGTGCTTCAGCTGTTTATTTTTATTAGTTGAATAAAGTTTGACTGAACTGGCTGTTTTATTTCTCTTGATGCACTTTGTTTTCCAAAAATGTTAGTTTTAAAAATTAAAAACATTTTTATTTTTATTTAACCAGAGGGCAACAATGGAGGAGTAAAATAACCACATTTGGTTTCAGAGCCTCAAGGCCCGTACACCGGGACGAATATTCGCCAGGCGTTATTCGCCAGCGTTTTTCGCCACGTTTTTTGTGTTCACACCCAGGCGATTTACGCTGACGATGAGCCGAGCGAACATGCAATTTAATTCCCTGACGTTAGATGGCGCTTAATGTGAACAGAAATACTCCTGTACACAAGGTGGCGCTGCGCAACTTTACGCTTCTTAAAGTCGCTTTTCACTCAGAAGAAGATTGCGATTGTCAGAATCAAACAAAGAAAACATGAATATTTCAAGCACCAGTAGCTCCAACTGGTGCTTGGTTCGGGGATATTTTAGAATGTCCATCATTATTTCTTCGCAGCAGTGTAGATGCTACTTGGCGTCTATCTTCTTCGCTGGTATGTGTGCTCAGCAAGGCAGTTTTGTGTTTGAGCGCCCCCAAGTTGTGTTTTACTGTAACTTCAGAAGCTCCAGACACGTGTGCAAAAGTGCCATTCTCATTGGTCGAGTAGATTTCGACGCGTCGGAAAAAAAAACGAACCCGAGGCGGTTATTTTTTTTGACGCTTTGACGAGTGGCGTTTTTTCGCGTCGGTGTGCACACTCTCATTGGTGCCCTTTGTTTAGTCACGAGGCGTTAAACCTCTGCGAAAATCGCGCGCGAAATTCGTCCCGGTGTGTACGGGCCTTCAGGTTGCAGATCCCTGGTACAGACTGTTCAGCACCACCGAGGAGTCCCAGAGAAGAACCAAATCAAACTACAGCTTCTCAGGTTAAGGCACACTTGTACAAAAGAGTATATCATATTCAACCATTCCACCTAAATTCTTCTCTTCATCGAACCATTCATCCTTCATTCCATCCATCAATGTGTCCATCAAACTATCTATCTCTGCCAGGATTGACATACTACAGGCTTTATAGGCTGGCCTCTCATTGGTTTTCC
This sequence comes from Oryzias sinensis, assembly GCA_037389245.1. Taxonomy (NCBI): domain Eukaryota; kingdom Metazoa; phylum Chordata; class Actinopteri; order Beloniformes; family Adrianichthyidae; genus Oryzias; species Oryzias sinensis. The sequence goes on along the minus strand of CM074505.1, from coordinate 25,334,083 downwards.
AGAAATCCAGCCTTACCTGCTGCTAATTACCTAGATCGGGTATGTTTAGCCCAGGGATCGGCAACCTGTACCTCTCAAAGAGCCATTTGGATCAGTTTCCCATAGAAATGAAAGCACAGGGGGCCGCAACACTAGGTGTGTTAGAAAAAAATGTTTTTGCTGATATATCGCAATTTGACAATACTTGTATTGATGCAAAATGCTGTCAGGATATTTATTTAATTATTTATTTTCTTTATGAGCGTGATGTTTCCTTTGATCTTTTGTCCATTTCCCACTAATAGATGTTTCTGTCAGTCAAACACCCTGACTTAAGATGAGTGAGAAGATGGAAACAAATTCACTTTGAAGTAGACACATGTCTATTTTTTCTTCTTCTTTAAATCCAGCAAACCCAATGAATTATATTAATTTTTGGATGACAACTATTTTTTATTAGGAAGCAGCCGTTAGTTTGTCTGGAATCATAAGCGGTGTGTCTAAGCCCCGCCCCTGTCTCTCTACCTGTTGTTTTCCCCTGCGTGCAACCCCCCCTGGCGTGTTCTACACAGACAGCGCAACATACGGTCATGTAGCAGCAAGGTGACAGGGTAGTGGGGTCGCCTTAATGCAAATTTAATTCATTTTACGTGGACATGGGTGGTCTTAGTCTAGGGGGGAAAAAAGGCTTTTTTGGCGCTCGTGTGTCCCCTACAAGATCGCCACTGACTGTCTTTCCAGAAAAACTTTCCTTCCCACAACAGACTCTGTCGGCGTTCACAGCTGCAGACACGCCCCCTCCGCGTTCACGCTGCTCTCTTCCGCCCGCCTGCTCGCTCTACCTGACGGTGTTAAAGGCACCACGACAATCTGAGAACATGATAGTTATTTTACAAAAACACAGAGAGCCGCAGCACAGGGAGGACAGAGCCGGATGCAGCTCGGGAGCCGCTGGTTACCGACCCTTGGTTTAGCCAATAGGCAGCTTCAATGACAGATTGTCCCTCTTGGCCTGGATTCTGACACCCCTGATCTAAGCATTGTCTTTATTCCATCCACCCAACTATTGGTTCAAGCATCGGTCATCCTTCAATACATTATTTCGTCCATTCATCCATCCAGCAATTATTTAAACCACTGCAGCAATCTGTCAAGTCATTTCTCCATCCTTCAATTAATTCATCCAACAACCAATCCATTCATGCATACATCCTTCAAGCCATCCCACAACCAATGCATTCCTCTATGGAGAAGACTCATGTTGTTCACATCAGGCATGTGACATCTGTTCAAGAACGCGATAAATGTGAGTTCTTGAATGTGTATTTAGCCCATGATGTTCACATTGGACAAGCAGGGAGAGGCGTTTTCTTCTTCTTTTTCTACTGTTTACTAGCACACGCACTAAAAGTTGGTCCGCAATTTCATTGATCCAGCCATTCCACCGTTTATCCATCCTTTTATCGATCCCTAACAGCTGTCTATCAGATGCTTGGTACAAATGTCAAAGTGGTGCTAACCTCACAAATCTTTTTCCTGGCTTTTTTTTTCACAACTCTATTCTGATATATGAAAGAATTGGTGTCATAGAATTCCGGCCAGGCACAAACCATAATTATTAATTTCTCCTCAATTTCCAAATGGTTGGCACTTCTGTAATCCTAATCCTAGTCCCTGATTGGTCAAAGTTCAAGGTGGTTTAACTTTCGAGGTGCACTCACAGGCTGTGTTTTGTTTTGTTTTCGGGGTGGAGGGTGTAGAGCCCACAATGGTCATAGAAATTTGCGTAGGTACGTGCCAACGCAATAGTTTTGAACGGATATGCCTGAAACACACATTTACGCGTGTTTACATAGACTGCTTATTCAAAAGGCTGCTTGAATGCGTGTTGAAAATAACCTGTTTGAGGTAAGCTTGAAACACATTCAAGGACACAAATGATGATCTAAGAAGAATGAATGGTAAATGGTAAATGGCGTATACTTATATAGCGCCTTTCTTCCTACAAGGACAAAGCGCTTTACAGTCACAGACCCATTCACCCAGTCACACACACATTCACACACTGGTGGCGGCTCCGCTGCCAAACACAGGCGCCCGCCTACCACCAGAGGCAAGGTGGGGTTCAGTGTGAACAAAACAAAACATTTGGTTTTACATTTAACATGTCTGTTTTTAATATGACTTTTTTTGCTCTTGAATAGGATTTTTCTTCTGTTAACAGTCAAAAATACATCACAGGGTCACAGGCAAATGTAATAAGACAGGATACATAGATTGTTCAAATTGCTTATGTGTTTAAGGTTTATTTATTAAACTAAAATACAATCGAACATTTTGGTTGTATATAGAGGTTATTGATCCCACAATGGGGAAATCATCTTGTTACTAGGCCTGCACAATATACCGCAAATTTATCATTATCGCGACATTAAGCTGTGCAATATGCATACACCAAAAGACGGCGAAAATCGCAATAAATGGTTACCTTTAAATGTGCTAAAACAATCTCATGGCAGCTTGAAATATTGAACAAATGAAATAAATCCCTTTATGCATTTAACCAATCGGAAGGACCCGTTTACGTTGTTGATCAATCAGATGAGCCCTTTTATGTTTGATGTTTGCCTCCTACTTTGACGAGGGTCATTTGGAGTATAATTTTTAAACTGTTGCAGTGAAATGGAAATGTTTTTGGTTGTTTTGCTGTTTGTTTATATACCGCAAATTTGATCGTTATCGCAATATTAATCACCAATATCGCATATCGCGAGTTTTCCTCATATCGTGCAGCCCTACTTGTTACCATAACTCTGTTGAATATTGAATAAAACAAATAATAATAGAGCAATCTCCTGCCAAAATTTATCGTTGCCAGGTGACAACAGCCGATGGTGTATAGGTGTAAACAATGTACCAGCGGACCATTTCAGACCCAGAAGTCGTAGAAAACAGTCTAAAAAGAAGTAGCAGAAAACCCACTCCATTCATCCGGTGCACAAAAAGCTCCATGTCTGTCAAAGTAGGGTAATAATAAAAGGGTGATGAAGGAAAACAGCTTAGTTAACTTGGAGCTAAAGTACCGTCGACAGTAGGGGCAGTACAAAAATTAATTGAAATAAACATAAAACATCAGTTGGATCTAAATACCTGACTTTCTATATTTTAAAAAATCTTTTTTCTTTCTTTTTTTTTTTTTTTAACTGTCGTTACAGTCGGCTGCTTCAGCTCTGAGTTAGCGTTTGTGGGTTTTTTTTTTTCATTTTCTTAACTATATCCCTTTTGGGATCAAAGGGTTGCCAGAGCCTGTCCAGGGAATTGTTGGGTGAAGCCGGGGTATATCTGGACAGGTCCAGGGGCTGAAGCGAGCGCGCCTGCCACGCTTATCTTATGAATAACCTCGCCTGACAGTAGAACAGCGGCAGCAGGGAGAGGCCTGCTCTGACATTTTTCTCATTTTGTTTCATCATTCTCTTATTATAGGGCTGCACGATATGAAAATTTGGGATATGCGATATTAGTGATCAATATTGCGATGATGATATAACTTGGGATATATGAACATACAACAAAACAACCAAAAACATAATTTCCATTTCACTGCAACAGTTTAATTTAAATAACAGTTATCCCTCATTTACATAGGAGGCCAATGTCTAAAATAAAAGGGCTACATCAACAACGTGAAGGAGTCCATCTGTTTGGTCAAAAGCATAAATGGATATATTTGGCGGCTGGGTAGCTCGGTTGGTAAGGTGGGAAGCTACCATGCAGGAAACCAGGGTTCAATTCCCGGAGGGGAATGAGCAATGGTACTGGGGGCAATTACCATATCAAAAGCAAGCAGTCAACATCACCCAGGGTCCTTAGGCAAGACCCTTAACGCTAACGCCTCCTGGTTCCAGCTCAGCTGCAGGTCAAATGCAGAGAAAGAATTTTCCTTCGTGGGATAAATACAGTGTAGAAAAAAAAAATATTTGACTCGTTTAATACTTCAAGCTGCCATAAGACTGTTTAAGCACATTTAAGGTAACCGTTTATTGCAGTTTTCGCCATCTTTTTCAATAACGATAAATTTGTGATTTATTGTGCTGGCCTATCTTATTATCATCTCTTCTTTTAAAGAACATGGACATTTTTACACTTAATAAGAGGCATGCCTTTAGCTCTTTTTTCCCACCACTTCCGGGTCTGGTGCATTGTTTACAAGATCAGCTTTTGTTGCCCGGCAACAACAAAATGTGGCATCACTATTACTACCTGTTTTATAGGGGTGTAGCGATACACGTAGTTGAAATGAACTGTTTCGGTATGGCAGTTTCAGTTCGGTTCACTTCTGTACTGTTTCGGTACGTTTTTTCTTTTTTTTTCCGCATGTGCATTGTAACGACTCAGCTACTTTGTCACTTGTAGCGGAGAAATGAGAACCGAGCTCCTAATTAACTAGCTGCATTGAGTGTCCTTGCCTCATACTCCACCTGCCCTCAATCAGACTCAGAGAAAGAGTAGACAGAGAAATAGATTGCTCCATCTCCTTTCTGGCATTAAAATCAATTTATTATGAACATACACAAACAGCGTAACAACATGAACCTGACTTCTCTTCATAGCTCTCTCGGTGATGGTGAAGGATTCAACACACAACATTTCACACTTCCCATGAGTCTTAATGGCTGTAAGGGGGGCTAATCCCCAGGTCACCACAGTATTAACTTTGCGCCGAGGCGGAAGTAAAGTTAGCTGTAAGTTTCCCCCGAGACGCTATTAGGCGACGGACAGTAAGCATGTCAACATATGACTAATGCAGACGCGAGGCTAGAGTTGAGGACCCCCCCATATCCTTACGCTCTCCTGTGTGGGAACACTTCAGCTTTGTTGTCAGTCTCCATGAAGGGAAAAGACATTGGATAAGTCGAATGCTGTGTGTTAACATGTTACACAAAGATAGCATATGCCACAGGTAACACATCTAATCTGTGAAACGGCACCACCCGACTGTAACAATCGGGTCTGCAAGGGAAGAAATTAGCATGTTAAAATGTTTTTTTTTTTTCAGGCCAGTGTTAACAATCCATAGTTTTGGGTTTCCGTGCAGCTGATAGTTTCTTATTTTATCAAGCAGCCAAAAAAAATACAGAAAATAGACAGACAGACAGACAGACAGGCAGGCAAGCAGGCAGGCAGGCAGGCAGACAGACCAACAGATAGATAAAAACTTTATTAATCTCCCAAGGGAGAAATTCAGGTGTCCAACAGCAAAACACACACAATAAGTAACAATAAAATAATAGTTCATAAAATAGCAGTTCATATCAGGGAGATTTAAACAGCAGTACCGAACCGAAATGTACTGAACTGAGCCCTATGAAATTCTGATTCGAAACGAATTGAGATTTTAGCGTATTGTTACGCCTACTGTTTTTCTATTCAACAAAGCTTTGGTAACAAAATCATTCCCTGCCATGGGATCAATCTTCTTTCTCATTTGGCTTTTTCCCATCAGGGGTCGCCACAGCGAAACAACCACTCTTTCGAGGAGGAGTCGCATGGTTAACATGGCAATGTTTTTTTTACGCCGTATGCCCTTCCTGACGCAACCCTCTCAATTTATCTGGGTTTGCACAGAAGCAGAGAAGGGAATAGGGAGCAGCCCGGATTTGAACCCTGGTTCTACGGACGGAAGGCGCCGCAAACCAGCACGAACTAAAGGCCCGTACACACCGGGACGAATTTCGCCGGCGATTTTCGCCGACGTTTAACGCCTCATGACTAAACAAAGGGCACCAATGAGAGTGTGCACACCGACGCGAAAAAACGCCACGCGTCAAAGCGTCGAAAAAAAAAACGCCTCGGGTTCGTTTTTTTTTTTCGACGCATCGCGTCGAAATCTATTCGACCAATGAGAACGGCGCTTTTGCACACGTGTCTGGATCTTCTGAAGTTACAGTAAAACACAACTTGGGGGCGCTCAAACACAAAACTGTCTTGCTGAACACACATACCAGCGAAGACGGCAAGTAGCGTCTACACTGCCGTGAAGAAATAATGACGGACATTCTAAAATATCCCCGAACCAAGCACCAGTTGGAGCAACTGGTGCTTGAAATATTCATGTTTTCTTTGTATGTTTCTGACAATCGCGTAAATACTTGCTCTCTTCTTCTGAGTGAAAAGCGACTTTAAGAAGCGTAAAGTTGCGCAGCGCCACCTTGTGTACAGGAGTATTTCTGTTTTACATTAAGCGCCATCTAATGTCAGAGAATAAAATTGCATGTCCGCTCGGCTCATCGTCAGCGAAAATCGCCTGGGTGTGAACACAAAAAACGTGGCGAAAAACGCTGGCGAATAACGCCTGGCGAATATTCGTTCCGGTGTGTACGGGCCTTAAACCTGCTCCCCTCCCTGCCAGGGGATCAATAACATTCTAAAAAGTTTAATTCTATTTTAGTTTAATAAAAACGCCTCAATAAGAATGCTTACTTTGCTGTACCAATGTTTCGGGTCTGGATGTTAATGCCTGTGACCCAATCACGTCATTTTGATAATAAGATAACAGGGGATATTTCACTTAAATACAGAAAATATACAAATTACAGGAGGTAATCTAATTTAAATTGTTTAATTGTCACAATGTTTGCAAGAAAATGAAGTGTTGCAAGATATGCGCATGCATGGGACCAATCAGGTAGCCTTTATAGATCAGGTAATGATAGGAACAACGTGGAGCAACACTTCACTATGCATCATGAGAAAAGCTACAACGCTAACTAGACACCAAAAAGTTCTCTACAGGCAGAAAAGGCAGCTGGACAAAAAAAACTGTAAGAGTCAAACTTTGTCTCTGAACTGATGCTTTTTTAAGCTATTGGGAAGATCAGCATATATATCGCTTTCCTTTGCCACTACAGTCCAGGTCGGTTTTCCGCCTATACCATGTCATAAGCGGGATAATGATTGACAAGGTATCCATGATCAGATATTAATGGACTTCATGGAAGCATCAGATCAGATGGGTCAGGCTTCTGCATCGTCCCTTAATTACTGATAATAGACACCTCCTCTGCTAGCATCGCTTACTTAACTATTGATGTTTACTCAATTAACTATTTTAGAGGTAGGTGTCGAGTTGGTAGCCCTTCACATGACTTTCAAAAGTATTGTGACCCCTATTTTGCGGCATCCATCAAATTATCAATCCAGTAGGTGGTTTGGGGGCAGGAATATTAACCCAGATGTAAAGAAATATACCCCCCTCTCCCACCCCTCACCCCCTCTAAAAAACACACTTCCATCAGACAGGAAATAGAAGCATCGGGAGCTTCATGTGTTTTTCTAGCAGCTTCTTCGCTCAGACAGGGGTGCAAACATCACCTGTAGGATTTCTGTGCTGGGAGGGCAGGGGGGCATGTAATGATCGACCTCTCGAAAGCAAAAATGGAAGGCCCTCTGATGTTTGAGGATGTGACAGAACGCTGACCCATGCGAACACCCAAGGTCTGTCCAGTCTGACTGCAGGAAGAACCTTCAGACACAAAAATCTGAAAAAGCTAAATCCTGGAGAAGGAAACCCAAACACCTCTGCAGGAACTCTGGGAACCAAGAGCAGCTTTAATCAGACACATCCAGGAGCTCCGTCCTTATCCCCTCCACACTGTTGACTAAACTTCTGTCGCAGCTATCTTCAGTCTGGATCTCAGCCATATTGTTCCCGCTCCACTGCCTCCTTAATCTCCGCCTCAGACCCCGTCAGATAAAAAAGGAATGTCTATTTAGGATCTAAACGTCACAGAAAGACACTAGACCAGACAAAGAGCCATGAAAGACCCCAGATTTAATGCCCTCCTCCTTTACATGCTCACGTGAGGAAAAGACAGCTGCCCCACCCTGGTCCAAAAAACCCACCCGGTCCACAGAAGGAAGGGGTGATGGAGTGTTTGTGAAGAACTTCAACTTCATCATAGGTCACAAGATGATGTCTGCATAAACATGCGTGCGTCACATGTGTGCGTCTTTCAGACACACTGACGTTTTTTTAAAGACTGAGGCTTTATCAAACTTTCAGAACAAGCGTCTTTGTGCATTCTAATGATGAAAGGAGAACCTGAGAGGATCTGTCAGGCCTCCATTTCTCCACCAGGGGGGGGTACGGAAAGGCTGCAAAGATTAGGAACTTCTTCACATCTTTGCTATCTCTTTGTTTTTTGAGCAGAAATCCTCCATGAAACAAAAGAGAGCCTCACACCGCTGCAACATAGCAACTAAACAACCTGTAAAACAAATCTAACTAACAAACAACATGAGAAAAAGACTACCTGAAAAAAAACAACCTCAGACAAAATAATGAGTTTAAAAAACTAAGAAACCAAAAACATTTGATCGAGCTAAGAATGAACCAACCTGAGACAAAAACTATTTGGAAAAAAGCTACCTGAGACCAAAAAAATAAAGCAAGAAAAAGTGGATAAACAGAGTAAAAATGGAGAAATGAATCTGGAAGAAAATGAACAAACAACCTAACAAACCTGACAAACAATCTGGAGAAAAACAACCTGAGAAGAAAAACATAAGACACAAAGAAGGTGAAAAAAAACAACTATCTAATACACATTTAATTTGGGAAACAAAACAAAAAAATCATCTGATAATCAAAAAACTGATCTCGAAATTGAACAGCTGTGTCTTTCACCCTTTTAAATTTTAATCCAGATTTTCACATCTTCTCCATATAAACTCACGCATTCCTCACAAACTACACACAACACACACACACTTAACAGGCACACATACTACACTAGAAAGATGCACGGATGGATGCAAATCCTCAGATACGTTGGTGTGGGCGGGATCACTCTACAAGCCCCTCCCACTGATCAATAATGAATGAGCTCCTGGAATATGAAATGAGATTTGAGGAGAGACACGGACCTGCTGCTTCACCTGTAGAAGATGAGCAAAAGCGCCTCCACGCGCGTGAGAAAGCACGCTTGTGGAGCTCACGCACCTGCACACGCACACACAACTGTGGTCAAACCTCCGCGCGCGCAAGAAGGCACGCGGCGGTGTTGTCGCTCAGACTGAAGTGCTTTATAATCCCACTCATGACTCAACCACCTCTAAAAAGTTCTGTTGTAAGTACCCCCAACTTTTAAATGCACGCGCATGAGCGCAAATTCGACATGATAGACTCTCTATTTATAAAGTGTCCGGGGGCCATGGGGGGCCTTCGGGTCTGCTGTCCGGCTCTGGCCAGTGCTTACCTTGGAGTCGGTTCCAGCAGCGCACAGCGCGAGGCAGAGCAGCACCGCGCGGAGCCGCCGCGAGTCCGCGCTCATCTTTCTGGAAGAAGCTCCGTTTCACTGACACGCGCTCCTGTCCTGCATGCCCTGCCCCCCCAGCCGTGCTCGGAAATCCGCCGGACAGGAGCAAATGATCGCAGCGCTCGCGGACTCTCTGACTCTGGCTGTGGCTCGCGCGCCTCTGCTCTCGCACTAGACTCTTTCCTCTAACAACCTGCCTAGAGCCGGAACTACATTCCACGCGTAGTGATACAAGAGAGAGGTCGCGCAGGCTCCAACAGTGGGAGAAAAAAAAGGGTTCTGCCTCTGAGCGCCTGCAGCATAAAAACACAAACCAGGTCGAGGCCAGCCTAGTCTGACACCCCAGTTTTGAATCTACTTTTAAAACCGGGGTGTACATGGATGGATCTGACACCCTGTCCAATCCCAGGAGGTCCCCTGTCTGTGTGTGTGTGCGTGTGTGAGGGGGGTGGGGGGTCCTATACAGCTCTGCCATTAAAATTGTTTCTGAGATGATTTCTTTCGCCCGGGCACGTCGCATTCCTGTGGGATTATCAAGGGTCACATTCGTAAGTGCCGGGGGAGGGGGGGGGGGTGTTACCAAGGGCAGGTGAACATTCAGGTGTGACTCTGTTCACCTGAGCAGGTCTGTTCTTCCTACAAGCAGTCATAAAGTTTCAGTGAAGGTCAACTGCTGACATTTCTCCTTAAATGAATAATATTTGTGTCCAGGGGGTGGGGTGGGGGGGGTAAATCACGACACAGATCTGTTCTTCGTGGAGGTACTAACGTGCACACTCACACACATTGAGATGGAAACAGACCAAGACTTGTGCTAGTTGTATGACATTTGCCCATACAGATGCGGTGCAGGAAACTGTTGAAACGTCAAAGAAACGGATCCACGTGGAAAGTTTAGTGTTTGGAATGACTCGTGTTGTTGTTTGCATTATTTGTTTTCAACGTTTCGCACGTCCAGATAGATGATCCTGAAGAAGTGCGCGACTGAAATAGAAAGCAGAGCTGAAACAGGAGCTTCTGCGAGGAGCTGAGCCAGGTCAGAGCGCACAGCCGCACTGCGATCTGGGTTGAAAGCGGGCTCGATCCCATCCCAGCAACAACTTTGTCAAACTTCGGGGATACTCTGCGTGGATCTTGGAGCGTCTCGGTGATCCTGACATTCTGAGTTTTCCAGTTTCCTCTGAGGTCCAAACCTGCAGCGCTGCAGCTGCACGCGCACGCCCCGCCCCTGCACCTCTCTGTGCGCTCAGAGTTGAAGCGCAGCTCTGATGAGAGCGCAGCAGCGAGCGCGCGGCAGCGGCTTCGGGGAGTCTCACAAGTCTGTTTTTGAGAGGAGAAAGGACCGAGGGGAGTTGCTGTGTCTGTGCTCACACGCGTGGAAGCTGTCTATGCGTGGAGGTGGGGGCTGCGTTTTGCAGGGGGGACTTCTTTCCACGCGCGTGTGTCCGGACAGAAGACGGACGGGGTCGGAGCCGCCGTGGATGAGCGCGTTTTGAGCCGCTGCTGCTGAAGAGAGGATCCGGAGCAGTCGGAGGAAATGAGGCTCCTGTAAGAACTTGTGTCTGCTATTCTTCCACCTGCAGAGTGGACCTAGTTGCACTTAGGCTAACACCAGCGTCCGTTTCTTTCAGGCCATGCGTGACGGTGATCACCGCCCTGCTGCTGCAGCTTGGACCCGCGCGCGGAGTAAGTCCCCTTTGTCTTATTCGCCCCCCACAGGTGGTCCACTCAGTTTGGCTGCAGGTGTAATGTCAGTGAGAGTAGGTTTGAGTCGTGTTCTGGTTTCAGGTGAAGTCTGTGGTAAACGTTTGACTCGGCAGATGCACGTGTCACACGCACGCGCACTTCTAGTGTCATCATCTGGTACTGAAGTCCTTAAAATCTGCGTGAAGCTGCTGGCTGCAGGACGCTGTGATTGTAACAATGTAAGACCCGCCCCTCACTAATGAATATTGAAGATTGGGGATTCATTAAGGACCTTTCAGGCCACGCCTCTTAGCGGAAGCGTGGCTGAGAAGATTTACATATTCAAATAATGAGGTGATCAGATTTTTGGTGCAGCTGATCCTGCACTTTTTCTTTAGTTTCCACCTTTTCCTGAACGATTCTCCTTACAGACAGTAACACAAAAAAGTCTAGCCTCTTTGAAAGTGTTTTTTGAACCAGAATTCTTCTCTTCAGAAAGTTGTGCTCAAAGACTTCAGTTTAAAAGCATGTCCAAATTGAAACCGTTCATCCTCCAAACCACTGTTCGGGAGGGGAAGAAGCTGCAGCATTTTGGGAAAGTCAACGCAGAGATAGAAAAGTGAAGTTCTTGAAAACATCTGAGCACCTGTTCCAAACCAGGCAGCAAAGCATTGGGAGTGATGGGAAACCGGCTGAGTTTGGTCAAAACAAACTTCATATCAGTGAGGTTCTCATGTGAGTCCTATGTGAGTTTGTTTCCCAGCCACAGGATCTGCAGATTTTAGCCACGTTCACAGCACTGTCTTCACTGGCAGGCCTCCAGCTCTGTCAGGACGGGACTGTCAGACATTATCGCAATCGATCACCTTGATGCTTTTTTGTTGTTGTTGCAATGACTTCTTTTTTCAGTTGCATGGTGTCATTTATCCTGACAAAAGCTTAACATGAAACTGTCAGCCAATGAGAGAGAGAGAGCTAAGAACATCAGACATTGAGTCCAGCTATGATCAGACCTGTAAATCACAGCGAAATGTTCTGCATAAATCCTGTGTGTGTGTGTGTTTGTGTGTGTGTGTTAAAGAAGTGTGACTGCAGCTGTCATGGACAAAACTATCCAGGCTCAGAGAAAATGAAAGGTGGGGAGCTGCAGCTGACGAACCTACAGTAGGACCCAGAAACAGGAACCTTCAATGCTTAGCAGTAGGGGTGTATCGTTTTAAGGATTCGATTCATATCATAATTTGTGGTTGCTGATAAGATTCATGATCAATATTTTTTCCTTTTGAGCGATCCGATTAACTGACCTAAAATGGATCCAGGACCTCTTTATCTAAAACTTCAACTGGTGTGACTCAGAGATAAATACTGAACAGTGCAGGTGAAGTTTTCCAGGTTCCTTGTATTTCTTCAAGATAACAAAGTATAAATTAAACATGTATTCAAACAAACAAATAACAAGAATTAATGTTAATTCCAATCTTATTTTAGTTTCCTAAAGTTCAGACCACTGTTGTTGTTTTTTTTTACATCAAAATAATTCCAAGGGAACATTATTAGAACATTCTGCCACATATGCTCACATGTCTTTACAAATAGGTGTTTCCACACATTGGACTGGATTGATGGCTTGAGGATTTTTTTTTGCTGTCATATCGTGTGTTTCCCACTATGATTGCTCTTGTAGTTTGTTGTAATTGAGACTGATACACTCTAAGTAGGAGCTCCAAGCACTGTTCTGTAGCGAATCTTCCTTTTTCTCTTTTGCAAACTGTCACTTGGTTCACCTGAGTGATCAGGTCAAAGGAGATTCTTCTTCATCTTTGATAAAACCCTGTTCACTCAGCTGCAGCCACAGATTCACCTGAACTCTTGACAAATCCCCATTGAGAACGTTCCTCCATCCGTCCTCTCAGAAAGAGTTTTTAAGTTGATGCATTTATTAAGACGCAAACTGGGGTGTTCGTAGTGTCTTGAAGGTTCTCCTGGAGGATGTGCACGTGTGTGCTCAAGTTAAATTTTAAAACCGATAAAAAGAAAAGATTTCCAGACTGTGGCTCAAACACTGAAAGAATTCTGAAGCACAGAGTATGGGGATTTGTCGGATTTCTCAGCTGATTTCCAGAAGGTCTGGAAAAGGTTTAATCGGATTTTTGAGTTTAAGCAGATACATCTGAAAGCAGCTTGTTAGCGGAGAGATACGGTGCTGTAAAGAAAGGTCATGTGTTTCAGATTAACCGAATTACTCCGACTGTGAACTGAGAGTTAGCGTCAAAGAGAGTGTGCGTGTAAAAAGAGTGAAGTGAAATTGAGTGTACAGCAGTTTGACAGGCTTTTATGTTACTAGTGATATTCCTTTCAGAAGCACTTCACCTTGACCTGTTTTGGGCGATGCACCTTCCCGTTAGATCCAGGGTTGTTGCCACACACAAACTTAGCTTTGATTAGATGATGGAAAACATGTTCTTCCACATCTCTCTTCTGCTGCTTTCACATTGCAGGGACCAGGAATCCTTAAGTTGGTTTGGATTTAGAAAATTGTCTGGGTCTTTGGATGTTAAACACGCAGCTCCCACACAAACATGGACACACATACAAGCACAAAGGTTTACTATTGTCATGCAAGTGTGTTTCCACAGCAACAGCAGTCCCATCCCAAATTATTACATAACAAAGATTATTCAGCTCAAAAGTTTGTGGTGCAAATTTGTCCCGAACTGATTAAAGTCTTGTACATACTGTACATACTTCTAAAGCAAATGTGAACATTTTCAGGAAACAGTCTGCCAGAAAGCTTTACTTTCCTGCTGCAAAGTCTGACTCAGAAAAACGACTGATTCAGGTTGTGTCCAAATTCCTTCACTACTTATTGCACTAAATAGTGTGTTCACCCTTTTGAAGCACTGTCCGAATCTACAATAGCAAAATCCAGTGCCCTACATATTTCCCAGGAGTCTTTGCCAAAAACCAGTGTACATCGATGCTCACTAGAATATGGACCACAATGCACTGTGTTTGAATGATTTTTTAATGCGAAAAAAACCCTGTATTTTGAGTTATTTTTGTATAAACCATCCATGTTTTCATCCTCAGAAGACAGTGGATTCATAAATATATTTTGTAAAATGTTCATATTTATTAGGTTTTTACTTTGTGAAATCTGTGACATCATATTTGTCATTTAAAAAAAAAAGTATTAAACATATTGTGCAAATTGATTTTTGAATCCAGGGCACTACATAGTCCTGCAGTATATAGTTTTTCAGAAGTTTGGTATTCGGGAGGTAATACGAACATTGCCTCAGATTTTGCGATTTGAAGCAAGTTTGGGCTTCATTTCCAAGTTTATGTTTGTTACATCGGCTAAATGCAAGTGTATTCAGTTTAATAGAAACGTTTATATTTCAGTCTCTGCAGGGCCCCCTCTCCTAAAACATGTATCAGAGGAGCTTTAACAGGACAGGCCCCATTCTGAAAAATATACCTCCTTGCCTTTAGCTAAAGCACCTGTTCTTGAACTTGTTGCTAGGGGTGTGAGAAAAAATAGTTTCTGCAATATATCGCGATAATATATTTGGCGATACTTCTTGTATCGTTTCAAAATGCTGTCAGGACGATATTTATTTAATTATTTCTGAGTGTCCTTTAGTGTCTGACTCTTGTTTTCAACTTCACCCCTTCGACAGCAGAGCACACAGAGCCTCTTTGAGCAGCTCTACATGCACAAAACAACAGGAAGAGCTCAGCTTTTTTCATACTTAGTTTTTACTTGGGATGGGTACTGAACTGAAAATCTGTGCCATGTTGCTGGCAGTAACATAAAAATGCGGATTGCGGTGCTTTTTAGCGGCTCAGATAAGAACGAGTGAGGCACTGCAGCTTCAAAGCGGCTAAAGGCTAATGCACTTAGCACCGGCTAAAATGCAGTAGGCAAAGTGGGCCAAAGCTTTGCAGAACCTCACAGCAATGGATTCTAGTTTAGCGACCAGATCGATCAGAGTGATTTGTACAACGCTTTGAAAAACGTGGCGATGACAGTTACTGGTTTACTTCCGTGTGTGACAAAGCGTGGCTGCAGTGGTGCAGAGCGGACTGATATATAAAAAAACAAAGCATCATTGCCACATTAAGCGCCTTCATCCTGTCATGCTGCATCATCAACACACTTAATTGTCTCTGCAAAGAATTAGTGCCCCCCCCCCTTTATTTTTGAAGTATCATTCAGGCTCCTGTTTCACGCTCCGTTTAAAAGTGTTGGAGAAGCTACAGTTAGCAATATTGAAAATAAACCACTTTATTTCCTCAATCATACTTTAGAACCATGTTGGTTAGGGCACATTCATTCCTTTTTTCTTTTGTTGTGGAAATCAGACAATGTTGACTCTTACCTTTCCATATTTTAACAGAAAAGCACTGTGAATTTGCCTGTGTAAAAGCAACTTATATATGAGATAGAGTTGCAGTGCTTAATATTGTGATCATTAAATAAACAGAATTTGACAATTTTATTACAATGTAAAAAGTCATATTTAAAAAAAAAAAAAGAAAGGAAATGTGTTCCGGTACTATATCGGGATACATATCGTATCGTGGGTTGCGTATCGGGATACGTATCGTGGGGCGCGTATTGGGATAGGGTTGTGCCCCCGCCACGTTGCGCGTCGACACCATAAGCCGCGATTACATGTACAAAATATCTTAAAGGGATCAATGGTCGGATTAAAATCCAACCGTGTACATGGGCCCAGAAAAATGTTTTCAGAATATAAAAACGTTCACTAAGGTCACACTTTCCGTCGGAATAAATCATTCGCACATGCGCAGTAGGGTTTGAAAACCGGAACGATATAAATTCCGCCGAGCGGCTTTTTTTTTTCAAACTTTATTGAATGTAACAATTCAATACAAAACAATGTTAAACAGCGCTGAGCGGCAATATACATTGACATGTCAGCTCGGTAAAATACGAGATGATCTTCTAAACGTGCTTTTAATAATGTTACGGTTATTATGAAACACCTGTTCGCTCATCATTTGAATTTTAATCCGTGTGGTCAGTGCTTTTTCCGAACGTAGCCAGGATTAGCAGTAATATGCTAACACGGGCTAACAACATTAGCTTTGGGTGGCGCTGCATCCTGTAAATAACATCAGCCTTTATTTAGTCGGGACACGACTGGAAACACAAATCCACGTGATTGTTTGAATGTTTTCTAAGGACTGAGCGACATTTCTGTTTTGATGCTCAAACCACTGTGTGTGCTGACGACGATCCGAGCTGTGCTCAGACACACACTTTTAGACCCGGTTCTGAGTTCGGTAGCTAGTACCCCTAGAGCTGCGGGACGGATCGCAGTCTTAAATCTCCCACACATACCGCTCATGTAACCCCCCCCCTTCCCATCGAACACAAAAAGCTGTAAATCCGCACTCCGCTGGTCCACTTCGCTAGTTAGGTGCGGGAGCGGACTACTTCTTTTCTATCTTGTTTGTTACTTTTTTTGTTAAAGTCACTTCCCTCAGTTTATACTGGATCATCGGGGATTAACCATTAGTTGGGAAATAAAATTAAAAAGCAAAATAACGAATAGCAGTTATATAAGAACGAAAAATGTAAAAATACCCCCCAACACCCCCCCCCTCCCGGCGATGTCATCGTCCATCCCGATGGTTGACAGCAAACATCGTCAACGGCCAATTTAAGGGACATCGCCCAACCCTAAATTGGGATACGTATCGTATCGCCAGACTCTTCCCAATACACTCCCCATATTACCCCTTTTCCCATCACCTTCTGGACACTCTGCAGTCACACTCCCTCTTTTATTAGAGTGTTTGCATTTATGCTGCTGGGTATTAAGTTGCATTGCTCCAGCAAACTTTCATGGTCATTGTATCACATTTTAAACAAATTATAAACAGTAATATTTACAAATGTAATCATTAATTTAATTTACAATTATTTTTAACAATAACAAACATTTATAAACATTTATGATTGTAAATAGACAATTGACTTTTTAAAAACTTTTCAACAGATCTTGTCCTTGTTTTTATTTTTGTAGTGGTTCCTTCCCGCTAGGACAACATTCCGGATCTTTCCAAGCTTCACTTCCCACTCTGTGGGATCCCTATGATCCTTGTTGAAGCATACGTTAAGACAGCAGCTTTTTGGAAAACTCCCCAGCTTCCTGTCTCCTCCAGCCACACCTGAGACTCAGCTCTCTGTGCGGTTCTGCATGTACCCCGCCCTCCGATTAAAACCTGCAGAGACGATGAAAGACGGGTTTTCTCTGGAAATACCCGGCCTGTGCACACACTGTCTTCTGACTGGAGGATCAGAAAACAAAGCTGGGGTGCAGCAGCTCCATGTGGACATGCACGCGTATGGTTTAAAGATTCTCTGCTGTCTTCCCCAGCTTCACAGGGTTATCCAAAGCTGGATGGAGATAAATGGGGTGATGCTGCAGCATTTCCTTTGACCTCAGGCAAACCACGGTTAACTGAAGGAAGGAATCAGACCTGTGGGCGCTCTGAGTTTAGGTCTGTGGAGGCTTCTGAACTGTTGGGCAGTGTGGTGGTGGTAGTGGGGGCTTCCTGATAAGGTCGGAGCGCTGTGTAAACTTGTCAGAAATGTTTCTCTTGCCCCACTCCCCCCACTTCCTCCAGGCCTATTTCACTTCTGAAGAAATGCACTTTCATTGGGATGTTGTTATTTCTCCTGGATCCATCTTTGGTTCTGTGTTGCTGGTTTGTTAATCTACCCCCCAATCACACCTGCTGCAGGTGTCTTCAGTCAGCTGAGAAAAAAAAAACAGAACACAGAGTAGATCAACATTAAGGTCATGGATCTGCTGGTTCTAAAGTGTTGAAACCATTGACAAAAAACAAGGAAAACCATTGCTGTAGCAATAATAAAAACATAGGAATGGGCTCTTTTAAACTTAAACTTTATAAGTTATGCGATGTGTCTTCGGTTAGAGTTGGGCACCAAAAGGTTGTACTAAACTATTTACATTGAGTAGAAGCAAAAAATAGTATATGTGACAGATTGCTTTAATTTTTTCTAAGCAAAGTCATTGTTTTAATTTTTTCAGTGAAACTAAACAAACATCAGAGATGATGAATAAATTAAAAGGGATATAAAAAAAAATCACACGTCTACAGGTTTACTGCGTTTTACTTCTTCCTCAATGCTCTTCCCTTGTCCTTTAACATCACTGAACTTTATTTTGAAAATAGGAGAACGCAGCTTTTCCAATTTCAAACTACATTTCTTTGGGGAAAAAATGCTTTTTAAATGTAATAGAGAGGAATCCCCTTCAACCTCTGCAGATTAATAAATACAATTTGTGAACAATTTCAGTCAAACTCACACAAATTCAACTGAACCCCCACAACCCCCCAAAAAACAAAAAACAAGCAAAAAAGGCAAATATCATTCTGAGGGCCAATAATATCAAAGTCAAAAAATTGATTAAACTAAACTAAAAATAAAGGTAATGATACTAGGAAGGTGCAGCTGTCATGTGCACACCGGCATGCACGTCTTCCCTGCGTCATGGCTGCAGATGTGTGTGAGCAGCAGACGTGCACAGTTCTGTGTACTTTGGTAGAGGGGTGTTAAAGTCAGCTCACTTTCCTTTGCAAATGTCAGAGCGATCCTCAGCCGATTCAGGATGTTGGGGGTTGGGTGGGGTGGGGTGGGGGTCTATGCTTCCTTCACGTTCTGTTTCAGGACCATCCTAAAACTTTTTATGTTTGCCCCCACCCCGCACATACCTTGTTTCCATGGTTACAGTGATCCTGCGGAAGGCTCTGATTGGAGCCGCCCTATAATAACATGCTTCCGCCTTTGTTTCCATCCGTCGTCACCCCCGCCTCTCTGCCAGACAGGTAATCCCAGCAGGTAACCCCCTCATCATTTATTCCCCCCCCCCCCCCACACACACACACGCAGTTCAGGTGTGAATCCTTGGGAAGGAGCATATCAGGCTCTGTTATTTGTTTTGGAACCCCCAAGAGAAAATTCAATGTCCATCAGGCAGAATTTACTGTTTTAGGTGTCGGTCATGTGTGGGCAGCCCCCCCTTCAATAGTCTCTGGCATTCTCCTCAGGTGTTTCTGCAGTTCTTCAAGCCTGTTTGCACATGTGCATGTTCACCGCCTGACCTACCAGTGGCACTCAGTCAGCATGGGAGGGGGGACAATGTTCTGGACTTTTGAATCTATTCCATTTCTGAAGCTTCATAATCTATAATCCATGATCAATGACCTATGAAATTCCAACGTAGGATTATAGTCTGAAGCATTTCAGTAGGGCAGCTTTAGATATATCCCCCAACCCTTCATTATGGGGCAAAGGGCCTCAGCATCCTCTGGCTCCTCTCCCTGCTGCCCCTTCTGACCCCCCACCACCACTAATGAGGGGGCTCTGCAGCCTCTCAGTGTGTGATGTCATCACGCTGCAGGCCTGTGATGATCTCATGATAACACCTGCTAGAAGAATGCACACACACACATCTAAGAAAGTCTACGCTGAAATGAAAAGGGCAGACTTGACCCAACTGAAGAAAGAAGTTTATCAAACCCAGAATGGTTAGTTTGGCTCGGTCCTGCAGCCGGACTCCGTACACTAGACTGCCTTTACTTTGAATTTCTGTTGCAGCACAGATGAGGAAGTAAATTACGTTCAGAAGATAAAAAATGTTAAATAAACCTTCAGTTACTTGATTAAATTAAAAGTTGGAAAAAAATGTCAATGAAGTGGAAAAGGTAAAAAAAAAAGTGAGAGAAAATTCTGATATGACCTGTAACGGTTTAAATATCTGAAAGTATAAAATATGAACAAGTTCCTGAAAAATGACAAACAGAGCTGAATGTCCAACAAGCACAAATACAGTTATATTAGTTGTTCTTGGAATAATTTCTGGTCAATTTTTTTCTAAACATTGTCAAAACACAATTCACCAAAATATAAACAAAGTGAATGGTTACAGAAACATTCTTTATCATCAATTTCTGCTAAAGTCCTGTTGTTAATATTAATAAACTGAATCTTGAAATTCTGACCAATATTTGAAGCTTGCTGAGCTGAAAATGTCTACGAGGGATTTAACCATTTATTTCCACTTAGCATGAAACAGTTTCACGTTTTAAAATATACCGTATTTTCCGGACTATAAGTCGCACCGGAGTATAAGTCGCACCAGCCCAAAAATGCATTATAAAGTAGAAAAAAACACAGATAAGTCGCACTGGACTATAAGTCGCACTTTGACGGGAAATTTATTTAAAAAATCTGAGACCAAGATCATACATCTAACCTTGAAAGGCAACTTAAAATAACAGGGGGTTAGAGAACAGGCTAAATAGCTACATGACGCACAACGAACTGAGTACGTGCCTGCTTTATTAACATAAAACCACTGCGTGAGTGGGACTTGGACTTTAAAGGGCTACTGGTAAGCTCAATGCTGGACTCCTTTTTTTAATATGTCACGTTGTTGTATTGGGTTAAAAGAAAAAAAAATAATTACCGGTAAATGTTCTAAAATGTTATACAAATGTTTGTATTGAAATGATACATATTTGTTAACCTGAAAAAAGATAATTATTAGTAAAATACTATTTAAATTAAAATAAATTGTATTTAAGTGTGGGAGCATGCAGGTCACAAACACACTTGACAGTATGAAAGTACCACTAAGTACCACTCCGAGCCTGGAGCGCCCTCTTGCAGTTGTCAGTGAAAATAACGAACATGTGAAATTATTCAACAATGTAATTTATTTCAAATATAAGTCGCTCTGGAGTATAAGTCGCACCCCTTGCCAAACTATGAAAAAAAGTGCGACTTATAGTCCGGAAAATACGGTAAGTGAGAAGAACCGAAGGTGGAAGCCTCTGAAGGAGAAGATTGTTTTCAAACCAGAACGATTCAAGCAGCTGAAAACATGTAAGAGCTTAAAGGAGCTGAAGAGTCTGAACGTTTGAAATTGGAAGTTTATTTGGTTCTTCAAACTTGACGTTTTTTACTACTTTTCACCAATAACCAACATTAACCAAAAGGGACTGGGCTCAAGCATCAAATGTATTGAAGCCCGTTCAAAAAAAAAAAAAAAACATGCAGTCAATTTACACAGAAATATAACTCAAGTTGACAAAAATATAAAATCTAAGTACTTAACCAAGTATATACATATGTATATATACATTAACATACTCTTATAAATTACATTTACTAATACATCATTAAATTTAACTAGTATCAACCAATTATTTGACATTTAAACAGTAACCTAAATTTCTTTACAGTATTAATGTTCTCAATAAATCAAATAAATCAGAGCAGAAGGGGATGGAGGGGTGTGTGTGTTACTGCAACCAGTGTGCTTGAGGAGTGCTGGGATTTTCAGCACACTCCGAAAATCAGAAGGTCAGAGGGGAATAAAGAGGGGAGAGTTATATTTTGGGTAAACTTTCTTGGCACCACTCCCTCCTTCGTTTGTTTAAGGTTGCAGCTTCGTATCATCAATCCAGCATTTTCTGAGAATGAATCAGCAGGTGCCCCCCCCCCCCCTCTCAGCCCTGTCACAGCATTCCCTCTAGGAATGTTCATGCATTACTGATCCTGCTAGATGACATTTGGGATGACAGCGCAGAACAGGTCTGGGCCTAGGACTTATCATCCCCATTTGGGGGAGGGGGGGTGATAGCTAATGAACCGTTGCCGGGGGTGACATGTGCATTCCATGTGAGCACCATAGTTACTCCCCTCCCTGCTTTGCTTCTCTTACCCCCAAAGTCCTTCAGAAACTGGACCAAAGAATGAGGCGGTCGCATCAGATCTGACACGGAGGTGGGGGGGTTGTGGCACTGACCAGAGTGTGATTCAAAATGGCGTTTCTTTATTATTTCACTCATTTTAAACTTCATCTTGGTCATTTTCTGCTTTGGTTTACTGTTTCTATCATGGCGCATTTGTTAGTGCGTCTTCTGTTTGCTCCTCAGATGTTTTCTGCTGACATGAACGCATTTCTACTTTTTGACCATGCTGCAGTCTCTCTTCAGATGTGGAAATGTTTTGAAAAATGTCAGTGAAATTCTATGAGCCAACACTGGTTCAGTTTCGGTCAACATTGAATTCTCTGGGGCTTCATCCCCGTCTGCTCTGGAGAGGTCAGAGAAACTGTGAGGAGGGAAACGTATCAATAGAAACCCTTCTAGGTTTCCTAATGGAGATTCTTGAACACGCTTTTAGCATGTGGTATTCACAATGGAGTGCCGATACCTGATACTAACGCATGTATCATAGTATCAATTGATAATTGATTTTGTATAATACCATTTGGATTGAGATATAGGTTTATTTTACTAAAAAGAAAAAAATGACCAAAGTGGACAACTGACTTGTGATGCAGCAAAAAATGATAAAGTCATTATAACAATATCAACAATATCATAACAATGATGGCAATAAACACCGTATCCCTTAACCCTAAAGGCCCGTACACACCGGGACGAATTTCGCCGGCGATTTTCGCCGACGTTTAACGCCTCGTGACTAAACAAAGGGCACCAATGAGAGTGTGCACACCGACGCGAAAAAACGCCACGCGTCAAAGCGTCAAAAAAAACAAAACGCCTCGGGTTAGTTTTTTATTTTCGACGCGTCGCGTCGAAATCTATTCGACCAATGAGAACGGCGCTTTTGCACACGTGTCTGGAGCTTCTGAAGTTACTGTAAAACACAACTTGGGGGCGCTCAAACACAAAACTGTCTTGCTGAGCACACATACCAGCGAAGAAGAAAGACGCCGAGTAGCGTCTACACTGCCACGAAGAAATAATGACGGACATTCTAAAATATCCCCGAACCAAGCACCAATTGGAGCAACTGGTGCTTGAAATATTCATGTTTTCTTTGTTTGATTCTGACAATCGCGTAAATACTTGCTCTCTTCTTCTGACTGAAAAGCGACTTTAAGAAGCGTAAAGTTGCGCAGCACCACCTTGTGTACAGGAGTATTTCTGTTTACATTAAGCGCCATCTAACGTCAGGGAATGAAATTGCATGTTCGCTCGGCTCATCGTCAGCGAAAATCGCCTGGGTGTGAACACAAAAAACGTGGCGAAAAACGCTGGCGAATAACGCCTGGCGAATATTCGTCCCGGTGTGTACGGGCCTTAACAGTCCAATGTGTTGAAATACTCTTTGCAAAGACATGTGACCAGTGTGGTAGAATGTTAAGTTTGTATTATTTTGATTTGGAAAAACAACAGTTGGCTTAACTTTATGAAACTAAAATTTTTCACTAATTCTTGTTTACTTGTTTGTTTTTAACACATATTTCATTTACACTTGATTATCTTGCATGAAATCCAAGGAATCTGGAAAACGTCACTTGCACTGTTCAGTACCTAGGTATTTATCTCTATGTCACACTGGATCGATTTTAGGTCAGTGAATCAGATCGAAAAAATGAACTAATGTTGACTATGAAACGTATCAGCAGCCACAAATCATTGTTAAAACAAATCATTACACCTCTAGATGCCACCCAAATGTCACTACCAAATCCGGTTCACTTGGTCTAACGTTCAACGTGCACTCAATGGCAGAGGGTTTTGTACATAGAGCCTGAAAACAGACACAAAGTCTTGCATATCAATGCTCGAATCCGACAGTTTTGGATGCGGAAGCTAGAAACACGCATTTGCACGTTTACATAGACATCACAGTGACAGTGGCAACTTAGCCATCTGCGCACCCACGCTCCCTTACCCAGATGATCTTAGATGGTCCTCATCGATTACGATGGACGAACGACGACGACGACGACAGTGACAGTGGCAACTTAAAAATGCATTGCAGAGGCCGCTGTAAATGTAGCATAAGGCACGATCCGGTTTAGATTTCTTTATTTTGTGGTTACTGTAGACGGTAAACACTATACAGCTTTGCCTTTAGTCACAATTGCCCTTACGGGTGGATACAGGCTGTCTGTGGGTGAAAAATGAGCAAATCTGTACAGGGCCTGCAGGTGGTCCTCAGGAAATTTTTAGATCGTAGACCCCTAGGCGAGTCCATAAGATGAAAATGTTTATGTACATTTTTTTTACAGGCATGCTGTGGGCGCCAGGACACTTGTGTAAAATGTAAGGGCAAGAAACAATTGTGCTATCCTCTAGACCCCACAGGACAGTGTGCTGAACCTTTTTTCTTCAATGATTTGTGATCTTCCCTGGTCTTCATGGATTACATGAAATCCTCTTCACCTTTATCCACCTTTGTCATGGTAGGGATAATACTACAATGTAAGGGTGGGGTCATAGGATAGCACAAGGGGTATAGGGGGAACTAGGTGAGATGCAGGTGCGTTTTATGGATTTTTCATCAACTCCCTGAACAGTGCGCAAGGAGCCTATTAGTGCTATTCCAGTAGAGGTGGCTGCTCCTTGCGTGTCCCTTGCATGCAGCCTGGCTGTTAGAAATGAGAAAAATAAGCAATTAGGGCATACCGGTAGTTTATGTGGGCCTCCACTAACGCTTCGCCCGCAACATCTTATGCGTGCAGCGTTTTCGTGAGGCCAGTAAGGATCCAGTGGGCACTTTACTAATGACTGGTGCACGTTCCATGGTACGTTCCATTTTCATGACATGGTAAAATGGTAAATGGTAAATGGCGTATACTTGTATAGCGCCTTTCTTCCTACAAGGACAAAGCGCTTTTACAGTCACAGACCCATTCACCCAGTCACACACACATTCACTCACAAATTCACACACTGCCCTAAGGTGACTGCACAAGCCTCAATGGAACTGCAAGACACACCTGTGCTCCTCTTAAGATGCAGCCCCTTCTCTCTACGACCTTCCACGGGCGCAGACAATCCAAAAATCTGTAGCCCCCAAATCGATCAACCCCCTACACAAGTGCATGTGAGTAAAGCTTTACATCAACAGACTCAGAAAAAGTAGAGCATTCTCCAAAAGTCTCAATTCCATAAACATGCACCAGGCCCTCCCCCAATTCCCTCATTTAGCCAATAACTGAACCCTATAAGTCTCAACCCCCAACAACAGGTTGAATGACAGAACCCAGGGCCATCAAGCATGTCTGCCTGGCTCCAGAGCATAGAAGCTCCAGAGCATAGAACACTGAGCAGAGCCCCAACAGACACCAACCCAACGCAGTCTGCTACAATATTTACAAATCTGGAACTTGATCTGGAAGGATGGAAGGTTGAGGATGCTACAGGGTCTTCACAAAGAACCACTAGAGGCAGAATTAAAATAGTAATTTAATTGTTTCTCACTGCTCCTTTCCAAGAAGATGGACTTGTGTTGTATTGAATATGCTCTTGTGTTGGGGCACTCTTTATGAAAAGAACATGAATAAACACGACAGAACAGAAGGATACACACAAGTGCTCCTTTACCTGCTCTTTCTCTCCTCAGTGAGCATCAAACGGACATTAAACGTTCTTAAGCCCCCATCCAGGTGAAGTCAGAGATAAAGGCAAAAGACTTCTTTTGGAAGGGGGGCGGATTTTCAGGATTAACCGTTAGTAAGAAGGAGCTTCCTTCTATCCATCTTTAGAGTCCACTTCAGATGTTTAGGGGAGCGATTTTCATCGAGATCTCTTTGTGACAGCATCTGAACCATAAATGTGACACTTGGTCCGACACCCCACCCCCACCCCCAACTTTGGTTGACGTAAAGGCCCAAAGTCTTGAGTAGTCATGATCCCATTCACCTATTCTCACACACTGAGGGTGGCTACACTACCATCAACCCATTACTACCATTGCATTGTGGGATTCAGTGTCTTGCCCAAGGACACTTGGACACATGCGGGAACCAAACCTGTGATCTTTAGATCAGACGTGGACCTCTGCTCCACAGCTGCCCTTTCATATTCAGCCCGCCTGGAATGGGTAGGTTTCATTGTAATCTGGGGGCTTTTAACCCTTTAGCACTTATTCTGGATTATGTCAGGGTTTATTCCAGAATCACCCCCTCTTCCTTATATCTAGATCTAGGGTCTTGTTTTGTGGAGGGTGGGGGGAGCTGGTGGCGTGTTGGGGCAAGACTTGTGCGAAGTGGCGCACCCTTCCAGCTGTGTAAAGCTTGGCTAAGCCTCTGCAGCTCTTTCAAAAGATAAATGAAGCAGTTGTTCCAGCAAAGCCCATCAGAAGTTCTGCTGGGGGGTTTGGGGGGATAATACTTCATTGCTTCAATGCAGGTTTTAAAAAATATATTTGAACTAAGCCTCAAGAAGAAAGAAATTCAGAACAAGGTGTGTTCATATGTTCTTTCTAAAGATAAACCAGGGAAGCGGGCGACCCGAGGACTTGAACTATTAACCCACTTTGACTTTAGAATATGGTCCCTCCCCCTATTTCTGCCGTGAAGCTTCATAGATAAACATGAAGGAAATCAAATTATCTAAATTACCTTTCATTTCAAACATAAACTCAGCTGCTTTTTCGGGGGTTAGATTTGGATTAAAATGCTCCTCTTTGAAAGTCCTTTAATGGGCAAACACAGTTCCAGAAAACAGGAAGTGCCGTTACTCGAACCAACATCAATGCTAGTTAGCTTTGTACTAAGATGATGTTCTTTGGGGTTCTTACTTACATAATTCATGTTTATACAGTTTATAACTGTAACTTCAGTCGGAAAAGGAGTTACAAACTAAAGCTAAGTTGTGTAGAGTTTATTACAGTAATCAAAGGTTGGTAACAGTTAGCAAAAATAGTGCACTTGAAGTTTAATATCATGCTAAATCAACTATTTTGAGCTTTTAAGTGTATTATAATCTTCACTCCACACAACCCCAAAGCGGTATTTTGATCCATTCACGCATTTCCGAGAATTCCTCTAAATTGTTTATATTTATTATACTGTATTTATCCCACAATGGGAAATTTGTTTTGCATTTGACCCATCCCCTGGGGGAGTGGTGAGCTGCAGGCAATCCGCGCTTGGGAGGCAGTAGCGTTAAGAGACTTGCCCAAGGGCTCTCACTGGGTGATTCTAATCGCTCGCCATTGATATGGTACCATTGTTCATTCCCCTCCGGGAATCGAACCCTGGTTTCCTGCGTGGTAGTTTCTCACCTTACCAACTGAGCTCCCAAGTCTCGTTGATGACTATTAAACTTTTTTCATTTTTTATTTATGTCAAGAGGATGTCAGGGTCTGAAGAGAGAAAGACCTGTGCCAAACCAAAATGTACATGGATGAGACAAAAGTGTGCACAAGACAAAACATCAACCTTTTATATTCATGACTAGTGAATGAAAATTATGCTTTAAAACTGTAGTAAAAGTTTTTTAATTTAGCAATCATTTCTTTTAAACAGACATCCATAACAGACTGAACGTGACTTGTAGGTCATTTCCGGTGGCGGTCAAATTTCTTGGACTCTTTGTTCTTAATAACTTTTAGGTGAACCCCCACCACCACCACCACCACAGTATCCGTATTTCCTGTTAAACTTCAGAGAAATGTATGTTTTAAATTCATGCTAACTTTTTTATAAACACTTCAAATGTACTTTGGACCACAGACCTCCATGTGTTTGTGGGGCGAGTAAGGGGGGGTCCCGTGTTTCTGTGACATCCTCCTCTTGTGTTTAGTCTGTATGTTTGATCACATGTAAGCTCTGAGCGTGCACGTGTTTATTATTCAGCGGTAATGCAGTGCACATGCAGCTCTGAGGAGCTGACAGCTTTCTATTGGGTTGGGGGGGCTGCATGTTCATACAGCTCTGCTCTCATTTGCTTTACGAAAGAGGAATGTGCGCCCCCCCCCCCCCCCCCCCAACATCCCCAGCCTGAATACAATGAAGGGTTGCCTAATGAAAGCAAACCATCAACCATGGAAAGTGCTTCTATTAGCCAAAATAACAGGTTGGGGTTATGCAGATGATTCAGTAGTTTGACGATTAGTGATTCCTTCTGCTTTTTTGTGTGTGTTTTTGTGTATCCATCTTGTTTGTGACTTTAACATACACATCATTTGTCCAAATACCTGCAGGTTTATGTTTAATCTGACCCTCCATGCCAACACATGGACCATTACAGACAGTCTGTAGAATGAGTATATTTCTCTGGTTAAAGGATAATCTGCTGTTGATCATTTATGGTAAATCTGTGACTCAGTGATCCCAAAAAGTGTTTTTTTGTGCTCTGTGTACATGTGCAGGACAGCAAATGGAAAACTGGAAACCCGAACACATGCAGTTGATGTGCTCCGATAGGTGGGGGTCAAACAGACTCCTGTCCACTCAATCTGGACTGATACCTGTGCTGTGAGGCTTTCAGGGCCTTCAGGACATTTTATTAACTTTTTTCCACTGCAGCTTCAGTGGGATCCAGCTTTTTAACTTGTCCTGTCCAACAGCTGGGCAAACAGATGAGAGCTGAAAGCCTCTTGTGTTGGACATATTTTATTTTACCAACAGGGGTTATGAATTTTCTGACAAACTAGAGGTATGTCTAAATTGTAATTGAGGCCAAATTTTATTCATTTTAATCGTATTTGAAAACCTTTTGTGTTGGACCGGATGGAAAAGGAAAGGAGGGAAGAGGGGAGATGGATGTTAGAGAGGGGGGATAGGAGGGTGATTATAGAAGGGGGGAGGGGAGACCATGAAGCACCATAAAGCAAGTTGCTGGATGGTTATAGTCATTACAGTGAGGTTCAGATGTACTACTAGTCTTTAAGGGCGGGACCTGTCCACACACACACCCAAATGTTATAAACATACCTGTTGGCTCCAAAAACGTTCACATGTCAACATGTACACAACACAAATATTGTTCACACACGCATACGTATGCATTCAAACCAACAAGCGTGAAACATTTCATTCAATCATGCAAACTATTTGTGCAAAGGTGAGCTAACACCTGTGGTCAGGTGAGTGTTTATGTTCTTCTAAAATGGACGATGGAATGTCAATAGAAGGAGGGAGAGTGCCCAGTCATCCCCACACCAAGACCCCCGCCGCAGCAGCAGCGGCAGCTAGGACCCCCCAACACCAGCACAGCAGCAGATGGAGAACAAACGCCCACCGGGCCAGGGCCAGCAGGACCGCCATGGGGGCCCCCAAAGCTAGAGAGCAGGGAGGCATGGGGGGGACAGAGAGTGCAAGCTCCAGCCCAACCAGGAGAGGAGCACCCCCACCACGCAGGGAGGGCCCAACACGGGACCCCGCCCCAGAAGAGCACCCACAGCTCCAGACGAGCACCTCATCACCACCCAGGAGTTCTGGGCATCCCTCCACCCCAACCCCAGGTACGAGTCAGGACCCCCCAAGGGAAACCCGCCCCGTGCTCCAGGCAGCCACCTACCCTTCCCACGGTTGGTCCAGGAGAGAGCAAGGCAGGGGCCAGCCCCGCGCAGGGGGAGGACACCCAGGGGAAGAGGGGGTCCACAGGAAGTGTTGTAAAACATGGCCCGACCAGGCTCAGCCACAGTTGGAAATTTGGCGAGTGCCCAGCGGTCAGGGGCAGGGACCAGAACCCACACCACAGGGACACGGAGTCCAGACTGGACACTTTTGGTTCGCTTAAAGTGAACCAGAGTTTGTTTTCCCCAATAATCCGGAACAAATTTTCAGTCTGACTACACCCAAGCGGACCCTGGTCTGGGACGAACTTTTCCAGTCTGAATACACCTTTGGAATTATTTGGCCTAAAAAAAAAACTGTTTTTGAATCAAACTTTATTGCTTGTTGGGAACACACCTGTGCTCAGGAATAAATAAGTTTAGTTTAGTTCATTTATTTCAAAAATACTATAAAAACAACAACAGATAAATCAATTCCCTCACTGCTTACAAAAATCATTCATTCAGTCATTCAATAATTTTTAGTTAAGGGGGAAAAGGAGTTTACATTTGGCAGAACTTAAGAAAAACAACATGTTTTCAAAGGAGATAGGCAGAAGAAGCGAGACGTAGAAACATCAAAGGGACAAGATCAGTTGTATCCAAATCCGTCCAGATTAATCAAGTTTACCAAACTATTTTAAAGAAAATCCACATAACTGTTCATCAGTTGACATGGAAGACTTTAGTGTAATTTCCGAGCTGGGTGAATGTTTTCTCTAAATGTCTGATGGGTAAAGGTGGCGCAGTGAGGGGCTGCAGGTGCTTATTCATGGATGATAGTCAAAGAACTTTCAGGATTAGTGGCTTTTCTTCTTCCTGTTTTTCCTCCATAGCGGGCCTTTTAGAAAGTAAGCTCATCTTTAATTAAAGGTTGTGTGAGACGTCTTCTGTTCAGCAAGTTCAGGATGACACCTTTATCTGAGCGCGCTTAGGGCAGCTCCCCAGTGTGAGCATGTGGTAGTCGTGGTAACTGTTGCCCATCACACTGCTAAAGCAGTGGCCTGACGTGCACAAACACGTGCACACACTCATGCACACACTCATGTACTGGTCTCTGCGATGCTCTGCCCTCTTCCCAGCCCTAACAAGCTGCTGCCACATTGCTGTGGTCTTTCATGTGCGGCCTCACACCCCCCAGCCAACTTCCACAGCACACAGCTGTGCGCGTGCACAAGAGCTGCTCTGCATGTGCACTCTTCCAGCAGCATCACTGTGCTCATCAGGAAAGATGTTGGAAGTAGCACAGCCTTTTTTGGGGGGGAATTTTGAAAACTTCCTATGGAAGCCAGTGGGAACAGACTGGGGTTTATGTAAATGAATGGAAAGTTGACAGATGTTAAAGGCTTAACGTGGATTTCCCCCTTAACAAAAATGGAAAGGGGTACTTGTTTTTCCTATGAAAAGAGTACAGCATAAACTTCCAACAAACACTCTACAGGTTTCCAGGATTTTTTCCAGAATCCTGAGACTCAACATTGGAGTCTATCAGAAGTCTGGAAGGTTGTTTGTGAGATTGTGAGCAAACAACAGCAAACTCGTGAACACATGCTGCAGCTCTGTGTATTACAACCTTCTGGAACATCAAAGTTACTTCCTCTCTGTGGCTTTTAGGGTTTTCCTTCAATCTTACTCACGGTTCCATCTCCATCACGTTTAAATATTTGGTTTAACATAAATATACTTTTGTGCTAAAAATAAAAGGCATTTGCTTTTCAATGCCTATTTCATCTTTAACATAAGCAGAACAAAAATTTGGCAACAACAGGGAACATTAAGGAATGGAAAGGAATACCAAGAACAGCAAAGAACAACAGGGAACAAAACGGAATGACAGGGAACATTAAAAAAACAGGAAAGAAAAACAATAAAAATAGCAGGGAAAGTTAAGGAACACTGAAGAACAGAAGGAAACATAAAAGAATGGCAGAAAAACACAAAGGGGTCATTGAAGAAAAGCAGGAACATTTAACAACAGGGAATGGCAGGATGGCTTTCTAGCTAAGATTTCTGTGGTGTATGCTGGAGGAACATGAGCATAGCTTAATACAATGTTTCATCACAGAAACATCCGAATTCTTGTAAAAGCTTAAATGAAATTTCCATGTTAAAAAAAACAACAAGGGCTGTTTAAAGTCAAATTGATCACTGTCCAGCTTAATTTCAGATAAGGAGGTTTCCCTTTCCCATTCCTTGTCTGATAAAGTATGATCCTCTTTGTAGATTTAAAAGCATTCCCAGTGGGTTTTTTTTTATTTTGATAATGCTGTTTTTGGACAAAATAAAAAGAAACTGTGTTGTTCTAGGACATACTTCCTGCAGAGCGGCAGTAGTTATTAGAAATTGACCTCTGAGTTCTGTGTGGGACTGATGGCACGGGGTAATCCCATCCCCTATTCTGGGAGGGGGGTGGGGTTACTTGTATTTTTTCACATCACAAATAAGCGCTTTTTCCAACTGCATGTTAAAAACACAATTTTTATCCGAATGGCTCCTTAAACACCTGCAATACTATGGAACCTGGTCAGAACTGTACCTATATAGCATGGGCTCTCACAGCAGTGTGCCTCCAACCGCGGCCCCAAAAATGAGTCAGCATGGAGGGGTAAACACAGACATACAGATGGTGGTGGTCCTGATGTCTTTCTATACAGAAAGAGGATTGGAGTTTGTTTACTGAGAGTTTCTCTGAGTTTGGAAAGCCTTGTCAGGAATGCCGGGGAGAACTGCACAAACACAGCTGGACCGCATCCATACAGATGCCTGCTCGAGCCCATTTTCCCTAACTTTGATCCAGTACCGGTCTTTGAAGGAAACCTTGGTGGTATACCGATGGCTCTCTCAGAGCATCTCCCAAACTACCGCATGAAGCTGACTGGAAATCATTGATCCCTCCAGTCTTGACGGCAGAAAGCAGACTGGTTTGAGGCAAAATTTCTGTGCAGCAGCCTGCCAGCAAGAGTCTGGTCAGAAGGAGATGCTTCAGTTTGTCTCATCCCAGCAGTGCAGGAATGTGACCTACGGTGGCCCGCCTCTGAACATGGCCTTAGGGCTTGGATGTGACTGCTTCCCGCTTCCTTCTGCGCGCGCTCTGACCTGCGCTTCCCACCTTTAATCAGCTCACCTGGCAGGTCAGCCTAGGTCAACATTGTTGCTGTTCAAAGAGTGACAGTTATTGTGACCACACACCTTTGAGTAAAGGTCAGTGGCTTTGAGAGTGGGCGGGTCTGCTGCAGGTTTTCCTTTGATGCTCAGACTTGTGCATCCCAGGGTTTTATGCTCAAGATTTAGTTGTGACCCACACTCACACCTAAGCCATGATAGTTCCACCAGCATGTCTTCTGCCCTGCCTCAGTTGTTGGGCATAAAACTACCAGAATTTGTTTTGGCTTTCAGTTAATTTGCATAGAGGTCACAGTTCCATCTTCTCTCCTTACTTTAAATCCTCTAGATTCTTCTATCTTTGTCCGACACAGCCGTTCCTAAATTAAAGGATTATGAAAAAAAAGAAAAGGAGGAGATTGCCTTTAATCATCACCATCATCTGTCTTCTGTCCTCATCTTTGCCCCTCCTACTTGTTCACTAGTTGCCCCTGCAGCTCTCCAATGCAAGGATCAGCCCGCAGATACAGAAACCAGCCTGAACATGAAGTTCTCTTCTTTCTGTAGCCTCAGGTAGGGTGCTGACACCAGTTATTCCCTTCACGCACCAATCAGCCGTTTCACTTTTCAGAACATCTCACTCAACAGGGCCCCCACTGGGCAACTGCAGGTCTGAGCAGGTCCAAGGACACCAAAGGATTACAACCATGTGAGAGTCTTTACCTGCTCCCTCTACACACGCCCTTGTCCCAGCCTGCCAAACATTTTCTGCACTTAGTGCCGAAAAGGTGATGGTGTTGTTCTGAGCTTTGAGGCATGACCGAAGCTCCACACCACTGCATTGCTATTAGTCACAAAGCTTCATGAATGACATGAGTCTAAATGTGCAGAGTCTTGTTGGGCCATAAGCTTCTTTGTGAGGCTCTGCAGTAGTAATTAACAGTTTTTCCCCTGTGGCTTTGAATGCAGCAGACTGTTGACATATTCTGTGGGTTAGGAAAAAAGCGTCTCTTAACAAAGTGACATTTTGACTTCAAGAGTACATGAGTATGATCATGTCCTTTAATTACAGCATATACTGCTTCTATGAAAGATGTATAGAAATATTTTAAAAGGCCCTTGGCTTAGTGTTTCCTAATGTTTTTGTGAGCATTGTGCTCACCTTAGGAAACCGAAAGACCACAATTCTGGGTCAGCTGTCATGCCATTATCTCTTTGTGGAGGGCACTAAGGGCAGAAAAAAAAGCAACATCAATAGCAAGGGTAAAGAAAATGATATTTGGATAGTTATGTCACCGGGATTTAGACCCACTCCAATAAAAACTTTGTTTTGAACATGTTCTTGTGGCATTGTGGAAGCAAAAAAATCAGTTGGTAAAAGATCATATTTGTGTTACATAGAAAATATGGTGGGCTAGCCACAAGCTCCCTGCTACACTTCATTCGGAAGCATTCATTTGTAGACAAATAGCTACATACACGTTTTCGTTTTCCTCGTCTGAGCTGGGATCTGGCTCAAAACTGTATGGCAGGATAGCTCCAAAAGTGCAACTTTTGTTGCACCTGTAACGTTAGCTTGGGGTTCTGAGTGCCACAGGAACAGGCAGGCTGGATCCAAATGCAGAAGGTTTATCAGCTCAGCTAAGAGTCCACAAAGCTAAATCGGAGTCAGGCAGCAGAAGATCAAGTCCTAATATAAAGCTCGGTAATGAAGACAGAGTGGCAAACAATACTTTGCACTGAGTGAGGCTCAGTGCAGTGCTTAAGTAGAATGGGATTGATTGAGTGAGTGAGACTGACAGAGAGGAGCTGTAAGCTCCTGATAGCTTGCTGAGAAACAAAGAGCTCTCAGCAACAAGGAGGAAAAGGGAGGACGGGTTACCCACCCAGAATTCAGAGGTGAATTTGTAATGAACTCCGGCCGCTCTGCAGAAACTATGGTCTACAGTTTTTTTTTTTTTTTAGCTAAAAATGGCATAATCATGATTAAAAGACCACTAGGAACTCTTTTACAATAGATTAAAAGATGATCGAAGTGGAACTTTTACACTAACACAAACTATGATGTATGTAAGTTTAGGTGTTTGTTATTCATGGTGTAAACCACGATGTAAAATTGGCACGTTAATAATATCTAAAGCTTAAAAAGGAGCTAGCACATATATATATTAAACCACACCAAAAGTAGGGTGTAATTTAGCTTAACTAAGATGTTAACTATGACTGTAACTAAGATGTAAACTAAGACATAGAAATGATGACAGGAACTTTGACGCAGTCTAAGACAAAAAATAATATGTAAAAAATAAAACATGTAAACTGAGATGAAAGATGGGCTTTGCGACCAGGCAGATGTAAATAAAGATGTCTGAAAGAACTGAAGAATCAGCATGTTCAGTGATCGCTGCACATCTGCACAGCATCAGAGTCTTCTCAATTGTTCTCTGGACTGGCTTTGCAACCCAACCTCACAGTATGGAATTGAGTGAAAACAGCGCAAAAACCATCCGGACACAGGTCCACACTCTGTAAATTAAGATTTAAACCAAAGAATTACATATTTTGCTCCAACAGAGACAGAGTTTTGGGCAATAAAAAGAAAGATGGGAGCAATGCAGGATCTTCAGATACGGTAGACTTCATTTCTGATATTGTTCATAGTATGAAAAACCTCAACTGAAATTCTTTGCATGCTGGAGCATTGCTAAGCACTCTTGCCTCACAGATAGGCTCTATAGGCAGCCCCGTGACCCCGAAAGGGACAAAATGGGTTTAGAAAATAAATGAATGAAATTTTGTGAGATGTTTCTGTGGTGAAGAAACTTTCTTTTTTGACAAAATTAAATTAGTTATTTTAACCAAAAATAAAATAACAGATGAAATAAAAATATTTCATTCAGAAATTTTGGATTTTAGTGTTAAACTGTATGTTCTTTAATGTCTATGGGGAAAAAGATGTTTTGTTTGATAATCGGGGAAAAGTTCATGTTTTCATCAAAAAGCACAGATTACTGATTGGTTTTGGCAGCTACTCTTGTTTTCTTGAGGATTTCCTTAACAGTGTTTTTTTCGTTTGTGCAGATTTGAACCCACTCTGTTTCACACCACCACTAGAAACCCTGTGAGAAACTCAGCAAAATCTACTCTCTGGTTGGGACCGACGGTGTGGGTGTGAAACCAGTGAGGTCAAACGTTTGCACAAAAATTCCTCCTGCTCAGAAAACAAATCATGGATTAGTTTCCTGTTTTTTATGCACCTAGAGAAAACATGTGGGAGTCTGACAGTGAGAAGTTCATTGAGATTTCTTTTCAGTCACCACACTGCTGTGAATGATTGTGCCTTAGAAACGTGAGATAAAGATCATTTCTAACCTCTGTGGCAGCTGCTTGAATGTGTCTTTACTTTAGTTTCTTATCTGTGTCTAAGCAGAAGTTTGACCACCCGTCATGTTTGTTTAAAGCATTGATGCAGACAAATGTGAATTTTCAACAATGGAATGATCTACTCTGCAGCTCTGCTTTATTGCTCCCCGACAGTTTCCGCAAACTCTCATACAAAACCCTGGTTGAATGTTAACGGGCTGAGGAAGAATAGGTGGACAGCGGGAATTATGAAAGCATCAGTGAAGATCAAGTCACGTCTGACATCCTACAGCCTCGGTTTCATCCAGGACATCTGAATCACTTCTTCTGTGCACAGAGGAGCGTTCAGGCAGTCAGAGATCACTTAAGTAACATAAGTGCCTCATTGTATCACTCCTCATTTTATGACATGGATTTAGAAGAAGGACCTTTTTACATTGGTGCTGTGGTTCTGAATAGATCCATGTTCAGAGCAAGAATGAAGTCAGAGGAAAAGCTGAGAAATTACTTCAAGATTTGATTCTCCCATTGACTGCATAAGAGAACAGGAATGAGCGACCCCTCCCCTCTTGCGTTCCATACAGGAATTACCAGATGGCTCCAAGAGGCCAAAATCCCATTGAGAAATAAACAGCTCTTACTTGTCAGAATAACTATTTTTGCTCTAATATATTTTTAACATGTTCTTAATTAAAGTGTTCTTAATTTTTTTCATGATCATGTTTAATTGACAGATTCCCCTAAGTCCGCTTTCAAGTGGTAGGGGTTTGGCCCTCCAACAAGCTCTCTCCTGATCGGCAAGAGTGGTTGCCACAGAAACGATGACTCAGACCAACTGGGACCAATCACTGCTTACTAATATGGTCTTACTCCAACATGGCATCTGTATTGCAAAAAAATTGCGACTAAACGGGTTTTGTCTGGTTCAAGCCAGACGAAAGCCATTTTCTATTGGTGACGTCACACTGACTCGGTCCAGTTCTCATATACAGTCAATTGATTCCATATGAGGGAGCTGAAGGAAGTGCAGCTTGAACAGAGAAATAACAGCTTTTTTCTGTTTATTTGAGAAAAAAGGGGTTTCCTGTTTGTTCTTGAGTTTGGCCCATCAGTCCCAGAGTGCACTGAGACGGCTGAAGACAAAGGCTGTGTTCATGAATGCCATATGGAAGCTTCAATGAAGCTTTATTGAAGCTGCTTTTATGAAGCTTTATTGAAGGTTTATTTGAGATTCAATGAAGCATTGATGGAGATTTCATGAACTGTTATTAAACCATTGCTAAAGCAGAGCTCATGAGGTTTTAGGGTGGCCAATGATTAGCACTCTCACCTCACAGCAGGAAGGCCTTGTTCAAATCTCCGCTGCATTCTTGCTATGTGAAGTTTGCATGTTCTCCCCATGCATGTGTGGGGTTTTCTCTGGCTTCCTCCCACGGTCCAAAACATGGATCTTAGGTTACTTGGTAATTTTAAGTGAGTGTGTACTGTTGTGTGGCCCTGCAATGGATTGGTGGCTCATGCAGGGAGTTCCCTGCCTTTGTGAGACAGTGGTGGGATAGGCTCCAGCAACCCCAGGACTCCAACAAGGAATCAACATGTTTGGAAGATGGATGGACGAATGGATAAGCTGCTGTCAATGAAGCATGATGTATGAATAAAGCTTCATTCAAAAACATCTCTGCAGTTCTTCACGTTAGATTTAAAACAAGGACTTTAGTTTAAAAATTTAAGAGTTTAACGGGTTGGCTGCATGTCAGCGGTGGTGGTGCTGGGTGGATCAAACCATGAATCTGTCACCAGAATGTCTTAGTGTTAATCTAAGATTATCCTCTTTGAACGATGTTTCTTTATTTCTCCCCTGCATTCCTGTGCTCCATGAGCTTTGAATTTGTGGCTGCTCCTCCTCTGTGATGTTTACGTTTTTTATAGAGTTTCTGAGTGAAGAGTTGTTGCTCTGAGATGTCTTTTGTTTGTGGCTCCAAAACAGCAAAGGTTTTGGAGTTAGCAACCTTTGTGTCTTCAGAATTCCAACAACTTCCCTCAGCTGAATGATGAACAGCGGATGGACCTTCTGTTCTTCTGGTCAGGAGATGATGGAATGGGTTCTGCTACCTTGAGAGATGAGCCCCAACACTATGTCTCATTTGAATGGGAGAATGTTAATCTGTCACTCCGGGCGCCTCGCTGTTCTGAAAATCAGCATTTGCTCCCACACAGGTCTGGAAGTGCTCCTATAGGCTTCATTGACTCTGGACCTGCAGCTGCACCAGAGCTGCTTCCAAACTCTGAAGTAAAATACTTGCAATGGTCGCAAATTTTTGGTACAACTCTGAGCCGCTGACCTTTGACCTGTGCAGGGGCGCGCTTGGTTAATCTTCTTACTGAAGTACTTTAGATTTATGAGGCCAGCCTCACAAAGCTCTTTAAAGGGAAACCAGATTAAAAGAACCCAACAATTTAGAGACACCTGACACCGCTGAGTCCGAGGTACCAGGCTCAGAGAAGAAAGGGGCTCATCTAACTCCTTCATCCAGTCAGGTTTCCACAATAGCTGCATTCACACGCAGGTTCATGCTGAAGTTTCTTGAATAGATGGTCCTCAAGGTTTGATTTGTCTTTGTACAGAAATCAAACTTTGTCTGAGGTAAAAGCAGATTCTCTGTCAGGTTCTGCTCCAAATGAAATCTGAGTGTTATAAAAACAATCTGAAGACCTTTCTTCATTACATCCCCTTCAGATGAGGCAAAACCACCACCCTGTCCAGTTTAGGCTGAGTACAGTACAGTTCAGAGGTCAAAGATTTAAATCTGTGGACAAAAACTCTGCTGGGACATTTTGAGAGGCTAGACCAGATTCTGAGATCCAAATCTGCAGACACAGAATTTTAGACCTGAACCAGCTGAACCATCATGTTGTGCTGAAACAAATGGCTGCTGTTTTGTCTAAATTTTCCTCTCTGTTCTTCTGCTGTGGAAAAGCATGAATGCGTGGTTTCCTGATGGGAATGGTACTTGATCTAATCAGTCTTTAGCTTCATGTGGGTCTAACAAAAACTCCAGATGACCAGATGATCCAGCAGTTCTAGCTCAAAGTGGGCCTCTGGGGGCCCCCTAATTTTGTCACATGCCCGGGGATGCATGCATCTTAGAGCTCAAAGGGGCCACCTTCACAGAGTGTGAGTGGAGGAATAGGGGTCAGACACATTAAGTCTGCTGCAAAAGTCAGATACAGGTCTGAGTTTGGCGGTGCCGACATGCCGGCGTTTCTTCAGAGTGCATGCATAAAAGGAGGTAGGGCTTACGTGCACGTGTGTGTGCACGATTATATGTGGGGCAGAGCCCCTGCAGAGTGGGCTGTGAGGAGGAAGATGAGCAGTGCATTGTGATGTGATGCTTTTATCATGGCTCAGCACAGAATAGCATTACCATCCCAAAGGCTGCTGGGGGCGGGAGCTGCTGTGACTCTCCGTGACCCCTAATTCATATATTTGTTCCCATTCTTAAACCATACCTGACTGTGATGTAAAAACTAAACTTTAAGAAGCAGAACCTAAACCACAATGAACAAGTCCTAAAGATCAAAAGCAAAAAAAAATAAAAAAAATAAAACATTTAAATATTTGTAAATCATAATCTCTAAAGACCCACTCAGATGAGAGTGATGTTTTTGATTTTTTTAAATGTTCCTTTGGCATTTTTCCAAAGATGAAGGCAGGACTTAAAGAAAATTAAGCTCAAATTTGATTTCTGAGAAATTTTTAATCAAGTATTTGTGAATCAGGAGCAGAAACATTAAATGCTGATGATTCGTTTCTTTGGCAACTAGAAAACAACTAGAAACATCCTTGCGAGCACCAGGACTGGTACTTCAGAGGGGGTGTGGTGCCACAGTTATCAACTAACTTTGATAACAGAAAAACATAGGTTTTTAACTTGGGTTAAAATCATGATTGAAAGGCCACTTTGAACGCTTTGACAATAAATCAAACGATGATTAGAATGGGACTTTAATCTTCAACACTAGAACAGTTTAACTTAGTTAATTGTGTTGTCCTACATTTTCTAAAACGAAACTAAAACTTATTTTACATTTAAACTTAAAAAAATAACTAAACCATGATCCTCCAAAGGATTCAGCATCTTACCAGAGAGGATGGACAGCAGTGCAGCAGCAGTGTAACCCCCCCCCCCCTCCTCCCACCAAACACACACACACACACACACCAAAAGCATTTTCAACCATCTTTGTTTGACCCTCCAGCTCTGGTCTGACCTTCATCAATATCCATGTCCTGCCAAACTTTTCTTCTTTTCTAGTTATGGTTTGATCATTTTTTGCTGCAATCATACGTGTCATCCCCTGTGATGGCACTTTGTCGTTTTTACGTTTCAGTAAAATTAATGTACCGTGTCTTAATCCAAATATGTTCCAACATCAGTATGATTGATTTTCTAATTTAAATTTTTTTTAATAATGGTTTATGTCGAGTCGATTAATAGCTTTCCTCAGGCAGATCGATTCATCGTGACACCACTAAATTCACCTCAGGCTAATGTTAGAAGCGTCTCAGAGAAAATCATTCAACAGTCTTACGAACAGGGAATGAGGAAAGCATCCAGTCACAGAGAGGCGGAGGAGGCAGAAGGTTTTCAGGGAAACAGATGCTTTAATAACAATACAAAAACTATAAACCCCTGGATCAGGCAGGAAAACTCGAAACCTTATACACACTAGGAACAGGGGACCATTAACCTATGGAGCAGCACAGGAGGAAGGGAAAGACAGGACTTAAGTACATCCAGACAAACGAGACACAGGTGGAAGCACTCAGGACAGACGGGGACCAAAAGCTAAACTCGAGACAACAACAAAACAGGAAACCTTACAAAATAAAACAGGAACTGAACTCAAAACATGACAGAAACAGAAGAGAACCAGAACACAAATTTAAAGAAACTAATTCCGTAACAAACAGTGAAAAAAACAACATTTGGCTTAACTTTTATGAAACTAAAATGTGATTGGATCTGCCATTTTACCTGTTTGTTTGTAGACATATTTAATTTACATTTGATTATCTTGCAATAAAATGAAGGAATCTGCAAAACTTCACCTGCATTGTTGAGTACCCAGGTATTTATCTCTCAGTTACTGTGGTTAAAGTTTTGGCTAAAGATGTACAGGATCGGTTTTAGGTGAGTGAATCGGATCGTTCAAAATGAAACAGTATCAAATATGAATCTTCAGTCACAAATTATGACATGAGTCGAATCAGTATTGAAAAAAATCGTTACATGCCTGGGTCAGATGGACCAAGGTATGGATTGTCTATGACGGAAAGTTGAGGCTAGCTGCTTTTTTTCTTGCTTCTTTTATTGCTAGAAAACGTTCCAGGCTGGTCAATAGCGACCCCCCCCCCCCCCATAAGCACCTGCTGGAATTGCAGGATTTTTCCAGGCAATTTGATTCACTTCTCGTTTCTGCTGTTGAGCGTACAAGTTTCTTGGTGTTGTTTCTGCTCCCTTTCATAGTAACACATCCATGTTTTTGTCAACCTGATGCATGTGCTTCAGTCGACCAAGCCCCTCCCCACACACACACCTGCATCCTGACACAGGGAGAGCTCATCACGCCATTATGGCTCTGAAAATGTTTCTGTTTCGCTCGGAGGCTTGATAACTCAGACTTCACCTGCAGCTGCTTGGTTTGCAGGGAATGTGCACTCTCATTCCAATGCGTGCGTGCGACACTCCCTCGGTACACAATATTATTCAACTGCAGCGGGGCAGAAATGCAAACAGGACTACGGGGGTTCAGCTTCTGGCATGCCCGTGTAGATGGGAAACTGTTAGTTCCCATCATCTGTAGCTTTCACCCCCCCACCCGCTGTTGATGGTCACAGATGATGACTTTCCAGAAAGCTTCAGGATGTTCTGGTGTTTGATCTTTAGATGAGGACAAAGGGGAGCGGGCCGTTTAACCCAAGTCCGCCTGCAAGTCGCTGACCCGAATGAGAAGACACAAAATAATGAAACTAGAAGCTCAGTGAAGACAGGAAATTTTATAGATCAGGAAGCAAAATTCCTCCTTTGAAATATGAAAACTATAAGGCTCAGACAGGAAATTCCTTGCTTTTGTCCTGAAATCCATTCCTCTGGTTTCAGGCTTAAACAAACAGAGAGCTCACCTGCAGAGAATGTCCAGGTGAGCATCCAGACACTGTTGTTGTTTTTGTCAGCTTCTTCTTGTAGACTTGTGGCCAGGCTCTGGCTGCTCCCACCAATTATATTCTGTCATTTGTGTTTTTACGCCGTCTGTATGGATATGAGCCTGAACTGAAGAAGCAGGAACGCAGGAGACTCAGTAACATATTGACCCAGAGCTTTTGACATTTTATGTAAGGGTCAGAGTGAAGAAGAACTCAAGTCATGCTCAAACTGAAGAAGACGCTCACATCACAGTCCGACACTAACATATCAGTCTCCTTAAAGCCAGGGATCATTTACCTGAAAGTCTGAGAAATTCTCCTTAAAGACCCACTTTGATGAAAATTGTGTGTTTGGTGTTTTAACATGTTCTTGTGACATTTTAAGCATTTTAAAACTGAATTTCTGAACATTTCTTTATTCAAAGCATTGTGAATCAGGAGCAGATGAAAAGATGTTATTTGAAAAAACTTGTTTGTACAAAATACAATCTACAGGTCACAAGCTCCCTGCTCCTCCCCAGTCTGATGCATCCGCTTATAGATGGCTATCCATGTACGTTTTTCCTCGTCTGAACTGGGATCTGGCTGAAAACCAGATAGCTCTGATATTGCTCACTATTTTTGTTGCACTGCTAATGTTAGCTCGGGGTTGTGATAGGTTGTAAGCTAGTGGTAGAGAGTTTTAACAAATGGGTGTTGGGAAGGGGGGGCAGGCTAAGGTCGTCGCAACGATCCAGCCTACAACTCAGAAGTGAATTTCTGATGAAGCTAATG
Organism: Oryzias sinensis; assembly: GCA_037389245.1. Lineage (NCBI taxonomy): Eukaryota > Metazoa > Chordata > Actinopteri > Beloniformes > Adrianichthyidae > Oryzias > Oryzias sinensis. The sequence goes on along the minus strand of CM074505.1, from coordinate 25,291,251 downwards.
AACTCGGATGAAACTGTCCTAGAAAACAACACCAGTTTTTTTCTATTTGGGTAAAAATGCCAGAATCACAATTAAAAGTCCACTGGGAACACTTAATAATAATGAAAAAAACAATAATAATAATAATATTATTAATAAAGACCACTGGAAAGATTTTTACAATAGATCAAAGGATGTTTGGTTTGGGTCTTTAAAGTTTAAGGCAGTTTTTCTAAAAGTTTTTTTTATTTCTCCTGAAATTTGAAATGTTGTTCCTTAAAGTTCTTGGTATTTCTTCTGGTATTTCTGTTTGGATTTTTTCTCCTGGATTGGTTTTATCCCAGTGTTCATCTGTTTTAAATAATCTTTCACATTGCGGAACACTGAAAGTAGACTTCATCCTTGAAAAGTTGTTATTTTTTTATTTTATTTTTACTGATGCTCCTTAAGTTTACAGTGTTCATAGGAGATCACAAAAGTCACTCCTCAGACAGTATCTTAGGAATTTTTAGATTGTCCAATCCTGTGTCTTTGCAGGTAAAATGATCCTGATAACAGCCCCACTCACTGTTCCTTTTAAATTCTCCAGATTCCTACTTTGGGAAATACTGAGTCCTGGCGTATGATTCCCCTCCGAACCATTAGGCCCAGCGATCCCAACCCCCTGCTGCTGACAACACAGCTTTCCTGACCTTCTTGATCTGCTCCACTTTCATTCCTGCATTTTGCCTTCTTCTCAAGGCCCTCCTCAGGTTCAGAGTCAGGGAGCTTGGGGGAGGATGAAACAATAAGTGTAAGGGGTTGCAGGCGTGCTCCAGCTTTTGTGGCGTCTGATCCGCTTTGACGGCGGTTCTGTGTGGTCTTGGGCACAGATGGAAACAACCCTTTAAAACCCTCCAGAGGGAGATCTCATCCAAGTTAGGGGTAGATCTTCCTCCACTCTAAATTAAGCATTTTCAAGTTTTATCAGTTCTGAAATATGATTTATAAATAATTAAGAAATCATAGTTTGAAAAAAAATATTAATATTTTGATTTTGAAAAGGGGGACGTTCTGATTTGTTTTCACTATTCTCTACAAGCAACTGATGCTGCAGTTGCAGAGCCAGATTTCTGCAACTGCATGCAGAGTAAAGAGTGGTTTAAAAACCTTTTCTAGTTTTTGTTCAAACTTTTGAAACAAAACACAAAATAATAAGGCAACTGTAATGGATATTAACAATAAATAAACCCAGAAACTGACTTTTTCTTTCAGGTTCAGTTTTAAACTCTCAGTTTATGTCCCATTATTATGAGCTTTATGCCACGAATCTGAAATTTGTAAAAGACACAAACTTGAGGTCTTCAGTAAAAACCGTCATTTTAGCAGCTAAACTCTGTGGATTTATGGGCCAATGCAAGAGGTTGGGGGGTTCCGGCAGATTAATCAATTCTCCTTTTGACAGCCTGCAGTGATGGTGAAGGAAAGTGTTTATCCTCAGTGAACCGAACTTCACCAGCTCTGAAAGCACATTCAAGTGTTCTGTGCACGGTAGAGTGACATGCATGATTATTGAGTGCGCGGGAAGTCATGCAGAAATCAAATATGTTTTTCTGATGCTTATCAGCAAAAGTAAATAAGATTTGATATGGGCTGTCAAATGGAGCAGCAGTGTCAGATCTTCCAACAACAAAACCACAGAGGGTGACGGACAGTTTACAAGCTTCATCTCCTAAACATATGAGGAATGAATAAAGCGATAATCCTGATGGTCCGTGATGCACTCGGCAACGCGTGTTCAAGCAACTACTTTCAATAAAAGTCTATGTGAACGCACGTAAATGTGCATTTCGGGCTTCTGTGTCCAAAACTCTCACGCATCACTACGCAAGCTTCTACAACTGTTTTTGCTCTATTTACAAAACGCGCTGCCATAGAACGCGCCTTGCAAGTTCAACCAGGTCGAACTTTGACCAAACAGACACTCAGATTTGGTAGAGACGTAAGGATGATGTTTCCTTTAGTTCATGGAGTGTCAACTGTTTGAAAATTGATCATGAAGGAGAAATGAATGTGGTTTATGCGCTCAATGACACCAAGACTTTAATGTGTCGGGCTAGAGCTGTGACAGAAAATACCTGAAGCAAGATTTGTGAGATGCTTCGCCATTTCACGCCTAGGTGGTGGACATGTGCTAAGAAAAAGAACAACAAGAAGAAGCCCCTCCCTGCCTCTCCAGTGTGAACACAATGGGCTTTATGCGCATTCAAAGAAAGCGTGTTTAGTGCATTCAAAACCACTCTTTACATGCCCGGTGTGAATGTAACACCAAGTGTTCCCAGTTTACTCTGTGGCAAATGCAGGCCTGTAAAGCAATGTTCACACTGAGCCCGTGACCCACGTTCAAAAACCAGCATCTTGCGTGTTCTTGAACTTTCATGGTGTTTCCAATGGATGAGCAAGGAGGGGCTACTTCTTCTTCTCTTTCTGCTGTTTACTGGCACATGTTGGAAGAGGCTTGGTGTAAAATGTCAAAGCTGTACAAATCTGGTGAATCTTGCCACAGGCTTTTTCTTTCACAGCTCTATTCCTAAATATTGAAGACTTGGTGTTGTAGAATTGGGGACGGGCACAAACCGCAATTATGATCCGTACGATCACTTTTCAAATTGTTGGCACATCAGGGAAATAAAAGGCTTCTTCCATGCGTCACTACCTGTCCCTGATTGGTCAAAGTCCAATCTTGTTTAACTTGTGGAGCCTAAAAATGGTCTTGAAAGTGTGTCTAGCTTCGCGTGAACTGGAGAGTTATGAAGCCCAAAACACGCGTTAACATTGATTTTTCATTAGCCCTTGTGCTATCCTTGGCACTTTAACATTGGGAGTTGGGTCATCTAGACCCACTAAACATTGCGCTGAACCTTTTTTCTTCAATGATTTGTGATCTTCACCGGTGTCCATGTATTACATGAAATCTTTCCACCTGTATCCACCTTTGTCATGGTAGGGAGAACATGTTAATGTAAGGGGGGGGGGGGGGTCATAGGATAGCAGAAGGGTTAAAAGTGGCTGCTTAAATGCGCTTGGCCAAAGGCAGTGGAACGTAGCCGTTTTTTTCAGAGGATGATAGAAAATTATTATGAGAGCATCTCATGAGAGGATCCAGCCTATTTTTCTCTTCTTTATGTTTTTGGATGAAGCTCCTGCATTCATGTACAACTGTACATAAATATTTAGGATAAACGTAAAGCCTCTTCATACAAATATGTAAGCATGTGGTTAATGTCCACGGGCCATAAGTTTGTAAGATGCATAAAGAGAGCAGATGTTTGCATCTTCACAAGTACTTTTAGAAAAGACCTTCATACATATACACAAACACACGTACACACACACAAACACACCTTGCTTAATTTGTGTAATCTACAGAGCTGGAGAATCTTAATTCCTCTGTTCCTGCTTTCATCTGCAATAATGCCACAAGTGCGGCTGTAATTAAGATAATCACAGCTGCGGGCCATGTTAAACACTCTCTGAACAAGCTGTACATGCATGTGCTCAGCTCCTGCTCACGTGGAAACTGCGCACAGAGACTCGGCATGCGCAGGGATGTCAGTCAGGCTGAGCTGTCTGCATAATGCATGTTGGAGGAATACTTGGATGCTGTTTCATTTCAGAGCGCCTAGATACGGACGGGATGGTGGCAGATCCGCTCGTATAAAAACTGAGCTGTCAGGGCTGACAGCTGAGGCGCATTTATGCGTTTCACTATGTCTGCAGTGGGAACAACCTTCTGTGCCGGCATTTGTTTAAGATTTATCGTAAAAGTTCAGGAATCTGCCCCCAAACCCTCATGGGAAGAAGAGAGAAAGGGTGGCTCGGGGGGGGGGAGGGGGGTATTGTTGTTGAATGGTTGGTGACATTGTTTTTTAGCTATCAGGTCCTCCGAGGTTCAGCTTTGATTTCTGATGATTTCATCATGCCTTCAGGCGGGACACCGTCTGTGCGTTCAGATTTATGATTTATTAATAAGTGTGTCTGCACGCGTGCCTGCAAGAGAGAGCCGTTTCCATGCTGCTGCATGTTATGGGAGCAGAAAAGCGATGTGCACAAAAGGGAAAAAAAATCCGTTAGGAAGTTCTCCGACCGCAGTAATTTAGTTTGATTACGAGATTAAAATGTTTAATTAATAAAGAATGAGATTTTTTTAAATACATTTTTCTTTCATGTTCACAGTCTGGGTCAGAATTTGCTCCATCGATGTCTGACAGTTCTTTGCTGTTGTCCAACAAAAGACTTGCTGTGAAAGTTTTCAGTCTGTGAAGCAGAAACCTGGAGTGAAACTCTCAGCATCATCAGGTCTTTTCAGAGCAGTCCCCCTCCCCTATTATTTACTGGTTTGGCTCTGAACATCTTCAGATCCCTATGCTATTGAACTCATTTGACCTCAGTGTGGGGCATGTTACCGCAGCCTCCACCCAAACCTTACCTCATGATTCTGCTGCATACCTGAGGACTCCGCCCTCCTCCAGGATTCCAAGATGGGCATTTTCTGGCCTGTACTCATGGGGGAAGGGGGAGGGGAGGTGTCACTGTTTTATTATTCTTTTCTCTTTATCTGAAATGGGTCTTAAATATGTTCACACCTGGTATGCGACGTGCATTCAAGAGCACAATAAACGCGTATTCTTGATCTGAAGTCTTTCTTCAGACTGAGCCGCTGCATCCTGACTCCACTCTGCAGTGTTTTCTTCTGTTGCAGCTGTGTTTGTTCAGAAGAACATAGTGATTGGCAGTTGTTGTCTCTCTTTTTTCTATGGGTTTTTAGAGAAACTCGAAATTGCAAGATGATTTGCACGTACGTGTTGTAAATTTCGCAAGCTGTTTTACGTACGTGTACATATCAAACTGCAATGTTATTGACGCACAGGTAGAGAAGAAGCGGAGTGTCTTTTTAGCCAATCAGAATGCAGAACACAATGGACGATGCAAAACCGTGAAAAGTAAACCGCGTTATAGCGAGGGATCACTGTAGTACATTTTACTGGCACAGGTAAGTAAAACTGTGTGCACTTTGTCCCAGTCCTATTAGCTGAGATGCTTGCAATGTGCTCTCTGCATTTGTGTTCTTTCTCTGACTGATTTTGAAGGCTTGCTGTTCCGCATTACCAGAGAGGGTAAAAATAAAAAAAGAATAAAATCAGGGGACCTTTTTTCTTATTACCTCTATAAAAATATAAGAAAAATATCATAAAGTTCTGGAGGCCAAAGCAGGCGGGCTCCTCATCCCACAGCCACTGTGGGAACCGGCATAGTGATCGCATCCGTGTACCGGCTGGGACGGGTACTGTTTTATCATTATTCAAAATGTATCGATTTGGAAACAAAAATAGGTCACTTTTCACCATTTCTTTATCAATTTTGGAAACAGAGGCTTCAGATAAACATGAAATATGGCTTTTTGAAGACATTTAAGTTTGGGGATTTTGGTTAAAACCTTTATAATCATTATCAAAACACCACTGGGAACGTTTTGATTAGAAAGAATTGTCATACGGGGACTTTAAGAATAGTATGCTATTGTCCCTTTAAGTGTGGTACAGTTGACTTAATTTAGTGCAGTTTTTAACAGTTTAGCATTTTATTGAAGTTTAGTATACAGTGTTGTACAGTTTGGTGTTGTGGAGAACTTGTTATTACAGTTTGGTTCAGATTGACAGACTGTCCATGTGGAGCCTCACATGGACACAGAGTTTGGCTTCACCCTCTTTTGTAATGTAGCATAAGTGAAAGTCTCTGTTTTTAAGTGGAATGACACTTGAGTGACAATATGATAATGTCTTACTGAATCAAAAAGGGAGAGCTTCACTTCCAAGAACTCTTCCAAGAGTTGAACACAAAAACACTTTTGTTTTCTGTGTGTTCTCCTGGTAATTTCCTCCCTCAGCCCAAAAACCTACTCATTTCTCTGACTGTGAGAGGAAATTATCCATGGTAAGTGTGAGCGTGCACGCTCCAGTAGCATGGATAAGTGGGTTGTAGATCAGAGACAGAAAGAAACCTCTGGGTTTCTAATGAGAATCCAGGTCAGAGATAGAACAGAAGATTTCATAGTTCAAATGAAGTCATGGTATTAAACAGGTGAGATTCTAATAAAAAAGTGTATCTGTAATGTTTCCTCTAGGCCAGCTAATATGCAAAAATAAAGTATGCTGCAAAAAGTGATGACTCTCACATTTGCATTTTACTCAGAACATGAATCTGGGCCAGAGGGCTCACTCTGCATCAAACAGATCACTCAGTGGATGTAGAACAACTTTCTGCAGCCAAACGCAGACCAGACTGAGATCATTATCTTTGACCCAGAAAAAAGTGTTTCCTTCTTTCAAACTCTTTCCTAACACCTACAAATAGATCATGAGAAAGAAATGTTTTATAGATAGAGTTTTTTAAATTAAAAACAGCTACTATTAAAGGTCTGCTGTCTAAATTAAACCTAGAAAGACACATTTGCACGTTCATCTCCAGCAGGTTAGAATGCATTAAAGGTCTCTCTCGACTCAGTAAAGGTTCTGTAAATCAGCTGCAGTTCATCCAGAACACTTCTGCTTGGGTTCTGACTAAAGCCAGGACCATGTCAGTCCTGTCTTCAGGTCTTTGCTTTGTGGCTCAAAGGCTTTAAAACAGCTTGTGTTCAAGTCTCTCCATGGTTTAGAACCAAAGTTCATCTCTGACATAGTGATCCAACATGAACCAGCAGGACGGCTGAGAAGTTCAGGGACAGACCAGGACTAAACATGCAGGAGAGTTTGATTTAATGGTGTAAAATGGTTTCTCTAGGTTGTGATGTTGAGCCCCTCCCCCATGTGTGCCCTAGACTGCATTTTACTGCTGAACATCAACCTGGTGCAATGAATTCCCAAAGACCTCCAACTTTCACCCTGTCCCCTCTCTTTCTCATTCACATGCACGCTCACACGCACATGAACCCGCATTGAAAAGATGGGATCACAAAAGTGTCAGGGTAATATTTTAACCCCAGCGTGTTGCTGAAAAGACCAGGCGAGGGGGGGGGTCTGTTCCAGGCCTGGGGGGATTCTGTCTGTCTGTCTGCAGACATACCTTTACCATGGTAACAGCCTCTGCGTTTCACGGCAGTACTGAGCCCACACATTATTACAGTTTCAGTTTTGTGTAAAAGAAAAACAAAAACAAGTAACAAACACATCATTGTCATCAACAGTTTTGTTAGAGCAATTTTAGATGAAGGTCCTTGTGTCAGAGTGCATAAAACAGCAGCTCCACACCTGTAGTCAGCCCTAGACTTCAGAGCTGTGCCCCCCAAGAGGAAAGCCCATGACCAGGGTCCCTGAGTCATTGAGCGCTCCTCAGGTCTGAAGCGGCGGGACCTCTTACCTTCTATGGGCACAAGTCCGAAAAGGAAGATCCTCCTCTTCTTCTCTGCTTCTATTTGAACCTTTTTTATAACTTCAGAGAGCTGCTATCATTGAGGGAGCTGTGAAAGAATGTGGAGAAGGCTGTCACTCCCGCTTCACCTCCTTTCCATTTAAGGACATCAGGCTGCAGCTCCTATCATGTCAGGACTCACTGTAGAGCTTGCAGGCATTCATATGGGGATTGGAACCCTCAAGTTGTGACAAAGGTTTGTCCCAAATGGAATCAGCATCCTCAGAAATACAGATCAGGTGGTTGAGAAAACGTTCTGCAGAAAAATCTCACCACAGATATGGTCTCCATAGCTGCCATTAAAAACGTTAAATCATTAGTTTTGAATTGAACATTGAAACAATATTTTGTGCCATCAGTGTTCTGAGGGCCACGCACACACATCAAAGTGACAACAGGAGAAAAGAAAGGAAGAAAGAATGAAAGAAAGAAAGAAAGAGATTTGAGATTTACAAAAACTTTAATAAATCGCATTAAATTAAAGACACACTGTACATTAAAAGAAAGATAATATGACCTAAAAGGTACCCCATTGCGGAGCATCAACAACAAAATCAGTATATATATAGCCTGTAATTCGTTAGAATTTGAACACTATGTTATTATCCTCCCCGATAGTACACAGAACTCCCTCCAGAGCCCACGTATTTTTAAACTTTTGAAGGTCGTCGATCAACTTAAAGTAAGCATATTCAACATTCACACGACTTTTCAGAAGAGAAAAAAACATAAAGGTAACATCCACACAACCAACGGAGAATAACCGGTTTTTCCTTGTTAACCAGATTCCGAGTTTAGCTGTTGCAAAAAAAAATTGAGTATGGTGTGTACATGTTTCCTTTGGGCTGTATATTTGGGGCCAAAAATGAACAATGGGAAAGAGAACACCTCCCTGAGCCTGAGACACCAGTCCTCCAAAACTGTGAACAAACGCCTTAGCCTGTTACACTCAATTACCAAATGTGCCAGAGTTTCAGATGTCCCACAAAAATCACATTTGTCTGATTGAGTTGGAACAAAGTGTGCTTTGTATCTGTTCGTAGCTATGGCACTGTGTACAATTCTCCGCTGGAGATCAGCTGCGCGTTTTTCAACAGGCAACTTGTACAGGGACCGCCAGTGTCCTTTTGGAGTGTGCCCTGTTCCAAAATCCTTAGTCCACTTGGAGGCATCCATGTCTTTCAACGACTGCAGATGTCGTACTTTCACGCATGTGGTGTGTCTTCTTTGCCATGGTCTCAAACTCCCCATCTCCTGCATTACCGAAGGCAAGCAGTTTATCCTCATCCTATGTCCAATCCTCAACATTTGGGGAAACGGTCAAGGGCAGAAAAGAATATTGCAAAGTACCAGTCCAGCTTTCATTGGGAAAATGTTTCCACTGGGCAGGAACAGATTTCATGACGTCATCCACCACTTTAGCTAGGAGCCTGGGACGTAGACCAACCCAATGTCTAATGAATTCCAAGGGTAAGAGCAAGTGACCCAACTTCACACAACTAACATTTGTCAATGCTGATCTAACTGAGAAAAAAGTCAAGAGATGAGAGTCAATCTGGGTATTAAAGAACAAGGGTTCTTCGAGTATCCACAGTCCAGGAGTGGCATCCTGAGCACGGATAAACCTTAGAGCTCTCCAGGCTTCAAGAACTGAACTATAGAAAAGAGGGAGACCACTTAAATCTACATGCCCTCTGGTCAAAAGGAAGAGCTGCTTTTCATAGCCAAGACCTCCGGCTCTTCTTAGGAGGATTCTGACGGTGTCGAGCCATCGCATGCCGCTGTGATACAGCAGCCGCTGGGCAGTTCGCAGTCTGAAAGCCATCAGTCCGGACGTGACGTCAATTAATCCCTGCCCCCCTTCCGATAGCGGCAGAAACAGGGAAGCTTCTCGTGTCCAATGATTACCATTCCAGAAAAAGTCGGTAAGCACACGCTGCACCTTGGTGAGTAGATCCTTAGGAGGGGAAAGATCCAGCAGTTTGTGCCAAAGCATCGAGGCCACTATGTTGTTTGCAATCAGGACACATGGTAGCAACCATTTCCATTTAGACAACCTAGCACAAACTTTGTCCAACATCCCATCCCAATTTTTCATCTGAAACTCACGTTTAAGAACTTTTAGAACCCTTCTGGTCCAAACTATGTCTGCAGGCAATGTAGGAGGTGTTTTTCCCCCATTGCCCGGACATACAGGCCGTGCATTTCGACCAATTAACCATAGCAGAAGATGCCTCGGCATAGATCTGAAAACACTCACTAAGGGTGGTGACATCATCGTGATTGGTCAAAAACACAGTGACGTTGTCGGCGTAGGCACTCACTACCAATGGAGGAGCCATCCCACCCAACCCTGGCAAAGAAACCCCTGTCATCTTCAATCGTAGTCTACACAAGAGTTTGTGGTTCTTTATGTCCTAAATATGAACTGACACAGTGTCTTTGCATTGTTTTGTCTCAGAGATCTGGAAAGCCTGAAAGATCATTTTCTGGAAAGACTCAGAGTGTGTTTAAAGACGCTTTCATTTTCTGAAGACCCATCGTGACATCGCAGAGCAGGACAGTTTGTCCATCCAAAACATTTCAAACTTCATTAAGACTTCTTTCAGATCTTCTAGTTGGATTCTCCCTCCAAGCAGTTCTGGGAATTGTGGGAAAACATCCTACAGACAGATGTGTCCTCAGGAAAATGTTCGACTCTCTTTGTAAATGATCAAACGGTTGAACTTCTTTGTTGTGTTGAACACATCCCAAAGGCTGCTTCAGCTGCCTACGTCTATTTCTTAAGGTGGTTCCTCCACATGTTCCTCTATGAGGATCTAAAAAATGGAGTCCCCCTCAGCTCTGTTTGTGTTCAGTCTGTCTAAAGGCGGGATCATCTGTGATTTAGGAAACAGTTTTGATCCATGGAGTCTCTCATGATCTCTCATTCCTGCAGACTTTCTAGGATCTGTCTGAGTGTGACAGAGAGCACGTGCTAAAAGCAACAGCTGAAGACCAGGAATCACAGCAGTGATTGATGATCACCCTCAGAACATGGACTGTGTCTGCAGTGCCAGACATGTGTTTGCTTTCAGCTCACACATGTGGAATTCAGCAGTGTTCACACACCCGTAGCTTCCAGCTGTCATGCTGGTCTTCGTGCACGCTGTGCGCTCACATATCCGCCTCTCCATTCACACCACCTCGACATCTTCTGGAAGCGACTCTTCCTTCGCTAAAAATAGTTTTGCTGGGCAGCAGGAGATAACCTGAGCCGTGCAGATGTTCCAGTGTGTGGGAAGACAGATGCCATCTGGAGAAGATGCACTGTAACGGCTTTTCATTTGAACGTTTCACAGAACAGAAAGTACGGTGGCCCTGAAGTGCAAATTACCCCGACAAATCACTCAAAAGGAAAACATTTTAAAGATCACAACAATTAAAAAAGCAAAACAAGTACTAAAAAATCAACATTACATACGTTATCATCCATTCAGCAATGTCCCAGAGTATCCCAGAGAGTATCCCAGAGAAAGAAAAAAAATCCAGGAAATAAAACTAATTTCCAGAAAATGTTAAATAATGAAATAAAAGTAGAAACTAAACCAAAAAGGCTGGTACTATGGAACATCACTGATTGGATGATGATATTTGTCCATCATTTCAATCAAAATTTAGTTAGCATGAAGTGATACTAGATATGCTCCGTACTAAATATAAAACTTTATTAGTGTGCAAACATTGAAGACGCATTTGAAAAAAATCAAAAATCATCATCCAATTAGCAATGACCCTATTTGGTTTCTTATTGTGTTTCCAGTTACGGAGCTAGAACATTTTCTATGGGGTGGCGGGAGGAGGGAAGAAGTCTATAGAAGGGTGGCAAATGAGAACAGCTGAGTGGAAATACAAATGAAAGGATCAAAATGCTCACTTCATTTGCAATGCTTAAACAAGGATGTATTGAGGATTTTCTAATCTTTGTCAATAATTACACTAATATTGACTCAAAATTTGAAGGGGAAGTGGGGAGGGAAAGTGGGGAGGGCAACTGTCTCCGCTTTTCCCCTGTATCTACACACCTGTGTGTTTCCTTTGTTAGCATTTCATTTTGATCACTGGAAATTACTTTTGTTTTACAAAAATTTTCATTTTGTTTGATTTTTTTTGTGTTTTGGTTTCTGGAATTTGTATTGTTATTTTTTTTTTGTCGTTGTGATCTTTAATATGTTTTTGCATTGATGGTTTGGTCGTGTGATTTGCACTTCAGGGCCACCGTATGAAAGACACTTTTGAGAAAATTCCTTCAGTGTTCCTTCAATGTCCCCTCTTCTATGTGTGGACCACATGGAGCTTCTGGGACACTCTGCATTTTACCATTTCAAGAAAAACAAGTTCCTCACTCAGATTACATCTGTGTTAATGTTCTGCTCACCAAATAAAGATGACTGAAAGCATATTTATTTTTTCTTAATCATTAGGTGGTCAAATCGGAACAGGATTTTCTCAGAAACATGTAAACAGCAAAAGTCCAGGTTCTGAAGTGCTTTCTCAGAAGATCATTTCCAGAACATGGCGTCCAGGGATCGGATTCCAGCTGCTGTTTAAAGAAAAGGTTTTGAGCAGCAACTCAGGTTTCCGCTCTGCTAATGTGCGTCTTACATGGTCAGCCTCTCTTTTTGCAGGTGAAAAGCTGCTCCTTTTCTACTCTTCCTATTCTTCATCATCAGGACTGATCATGTCTTCAGGGAGTCTGGCTCTTTTTCCATCCATTGTTCACCCACAATACCCTCCCCCCACATCTTCCTCATTCTATCCTCCTTCCAAAGGACCCTCCTTCCCCTCCAGCAGCTAGAAGTCAGGTTACAGGATTCCCTTTCAAAATGTTCTCACTTTTTGTTTCTTCTTCTTGTCCTTGTTGTTGGATCAAACCAGATTGTGTTCTTCTCTGGTGTATTGGAGTTTCCGCTGCAGCTGGAACTCTGCAGAGCGCCAAGCGTTTACATGAAACAGTAACATCCGGAAAGTTGTTGACGCTCCGCCGCTCGTGCTGGCGTCTGCCGTCCTTCGCTAGATCTACGACATAAATATTTTCCTTCACTTTAAGGCCCTCCTGGTTTTGTTTGCATCGGTCCATAAACAGGGGGCCTCAAGAACATTAACTGCCATATGTCTGACGCCGGCAAAGGGTTCACGTTCTGTGTCCCACCAGCTCGCTTCTCAAAATGTCCAAACATATTGTGGTCCTCAAATACTTTGGTGTGTGTGTGTGGGGGGGGGGGGGGGTTTGCCAAAATCAGATGTGGCTCCAGAGCATGAAGGCACCTGCTCCCATTCTCACATAAACAGTCATTCATCTGTTGAGAAGGTTTATGTCCAAATGTCTCCATAAGGAGCTCACTGGAGGAAACGGTTTTAGCTCCACTTTTGCTTTATATGCAGGGAGGATCCATTTTTCAGAGACGCCATGTTCACAGTTACACAGCTTCCCTTAAGCAGGGGGGGGGGCGAGGAGGTTTTCAGAGAGGCAGCCACTGAGCCTCTACCCCCCAGGTTTAAAGCTGCCACACTTTGGATGTGAACTAGTGACAGCACAGTGGTGCAGTGGCCCCTTTCCGCATTGGATCTCCTGCACATGTCCTGTTTTTACTTTATTATCAGTTGATTTATTTGCTAGAATTTGTGATTTAAAGCTCTTCCCTGTAACTCTGAAACTTTTGTTTTCATTTTACCTTCACATAAATGTTCATTATCTAACGGCTTTCTAAATCATCTAAAGAAACAGAAGATCTCCGTGTGGATGGATTCCTTTCCTTCTGATGAAAGTCGATGCTAACTGAGCTCTTTTGACGTCAGCATCACACTGGAAAACCAAGCCCCCTAAAAACAAGTCAAAAAATTTACAATGATAAAAAAAAGTCTTTAAAGAAGTAAAAAATGGTCTAACCAAGACATCTCATTTAAAGAACAAAATTCTTTTTTTAAACTAAGATTATTTTACTATTTAAAATCTTTCTTTAAAAGATTCTTCTTTGTGCAAGACAGAAAATTAGATGTTTTTTCTGATCCAGAAAAATTTAGTTTGGAATTCCATTTTTTTCCCTGTTGTTTGTGTTTGTTTTGTTTCTAGTTAATTTGTATTAGGCCAAAGCGCTGCATCAATTTTGGGCTTTCAGCTCAGTGTAGCTTAAAAATTTGTTTTGCTTTCCTGATGACATCATTGGGTGGTGCAAAGAAATCTAGGTATGTAGGTCAAGTTTAGCCTAAAGGTATCCAGGTGTTCATAAAGACATGCTGGAGGGGGTGTTCATGTATCACTTTGAAATGGATAATGGACTTTTTCTTCAGGCTCCTGTGTGATTGAAGACCATAATCTTTGACAGTTTTTTCTACATGTGTGCAAACATGGATGAATGAGTTTTGTGAAGCTCCCGCTGAAAGACTATGTCTAGTGTGTGCATGAAGGGGGGGGGACCTAGGTCACTGATCTTGGCTTAAGGGCTGTGTGTTTTGGGAGGGGGGTTGGACACCTGCGGCAAGAACCCACAATGTACGACCAAAGTCCATGTGAGCGTTAAAGCTAAGGACATATTTATGTTCACTCTTCCATTCATTCACTCATCCATTTATTCACTTAATAATGTATTCATACACTAATCCGTTTACCGGTATTCAAATATCCATTATTTCGTGCATTAGTTTTACTCATTTATTCATTCACTCATCCAGTCAATCATTTATTCATTTGCTCATTTAATCTTTAGTAAAATGATGAAACGTTCATTTCTACTGGTTTTGATCAAAGCTCAGATGAAAGCAGGTCGGCTTGGACCTGTTCAGCTTGCAGCTCTTGGACACCTGCTCAGGTGTGTTCCGTCAATCAGAATCTGGAATCTCTTGATACGAGCTGTGAGTGGAGTGGAGTTTGTTGAGAGGGGGCTCCCAGCTCTGATGCGGTCATCCTTCAAGCAAATAGATGAAAAAACATCCATTTATGATGAAGCTTTCAGGTTGCCTGCTTAACCCTCTGGGGGGAGGGGGGGTCAGCCTGCTTTAGCATCAAAGCTTTTTGAGGCATTTACTGTTACTGTCTGCAGTGTCCTGTTTGGATTCACTCTGAACTCACAAAGCTCCTCCCTTTGGTCAAGTTCAGGACGACCTTACTCCAGCTGGGGGAGCCGGGAGACCAGATCACACACAGAGCGTGCACGTGCACCAACACTACATTTGTTCCACCACCCCATGCATGAACACGTGCACCATCTGCATCAAACAGCCTCCTGGGGTGAAAGTCAGGGTCACAGAGGAGAAGGAAGATGAAGTAGAGGGAGGAAGACTGATGAAAGAGGGGTGAAGACCTCCCCATCCCATAAAGATGACGTGAAGGTCTCAGGAAGTCTGAGGATGCAGTGACTTTGGAGGGATTTTGTGTTGATGTATTCTCAGAGTCAAAGCAAACTTTGACTCTCCCCTCACTCCCACCCACCCTCTCTTATGCTACGTAGACATTGGGCATGTGATATGCATTTAAGAACGTGCTGAATGTGAACACACTTTTAGCATACAATGCTCACACTGGACTGTCGCTACCCAAAACTAGCGTACTCTCAATTGAAAGAGGCTTGGTGTGAAATGTCAAAGTGGTGCAGATCTGGCAAATCTTGCTCCAGGCTTTTTCTTTCGTAGCTCTATTCCGATATATAAAAGACTTTGAGTTGCTGTTGTTCCCAAACTCTTCCATTTTGTTATACTACAGCTGATAGTTGACTATGAAATATTTAAGAACAAGTAAATTTCACGACTGGATTTGTTGCACAGGCAGTGACATTTCCACTGGAATTCACTCAGTACTGAGAGCGTCCCATTCTTTCACAAATGTTTGTAAAAACAGTCTGCATGCCTGAGTGCTTGATTTGATACACCTGAGGCCAGTCCAAATGATTAGGACATCTGATTCTGAACATTTGGATGGGTGTGCCAATGCTTTTGGTAATATAGTGTATACGTCTATGGTAGCAACGCGCGATCATGAGCGCTTTCATAGACCTTTCATAGAAAGTGGCCTCTTGAATGCATGTTGCTGAAGCACTGTGTCTGTGGAAAGTTTTGGGGACAAAAGGTGAATATTCTCACATCTCACTTTGGAAGAACATGGACTCTCTTTATCAGATCTAAGAATCCCTCATTCCAGCTGTTGAGGAACAAACTGTGGATCTCCGATCATGAGGACAGACAGTTCTGCATCCGCATACACTATGTTCTCAGTGTGGTTCATCATCAGATTAACCCTTAGAGGTGCCCCTCATCCAGATACCAGATCTTTTAGCAACAAACAGGCAGGTCCAGACATCAGTCCCCCCAAAAAGCATGGAGGATAAGACATGCAGCATTCCAAGAACATCTTCGCTTGATGTTCGCTGATAGAAGTGTTTGGACAGTAAAGTTTGAGCAAACGCAGAGATTGACGTGTGACATTTGTACAGCAGAAAAAAAAACATTCCTCAGTTACAAAACTAAAGATGATCATGTTAAATCCACACTTGTTTCTGGCCGGCGAGTTGAGTCATGCGTGCTCACAGGAACATTTCTGAAGTTCTGGCCTTTTCTTCAAGAAGCTGGAGAATGCTGGGATTTATTTTGGTGGGGCGCTGAGTGAAAGTCAGACAGGTCCAAGACCCCATGTGGAAGCAAGGTGACCTTCAGTGTGATTGCTCCTGAATGCAACACGAAACTGAACATCCCACAGGCATTCCACTGACACACACACATGCACAAACACACATCTTGACAGGTGTGCACACACAAACAGACATACAAATACACAAAATTACACACAGACAGACATAGACAGGTATGAACAAACACACACAGATAACAAATACACAAAAACACACACAGACAGACACAGAACTGCAAATACAAACACACACACACACATACACACTATGTCTGGCTTCATCAGTTCTTGTTCCTGCTCATTGATGCCCTCCTTCTGTCAGAGTGATTAGAGGAGTGGAGGAGATCAGAGGGAGGAATGATGCGACTCCCTCCACTCTGATCCTCCCCCTTACACACACACACGATTATGTGTTTCACCTCCTTTCAATCCTGACGCTGCATCTCTCTGCATCTGTTCAACAAGTTGTAGCAGAAACCTCACATTCACTATTTGTTAAAATGGTGTTAGTGAATAAATCTCACACAGTTTTATGTGTAGAAACGCGGCAGCAGCTTCCAAAACAAACACCAACATGTTCATTAATAGCTGAAGATAAGGAAATGCAGCAGTGACTGATGATCGCCTTTAGAACGTGGACTACGTTCTAAAGGCCCGTCAGTGCCAGACGGGCATCCTTTCCATTCATGCGTGGAGTTTTACCAGTCTTCACAGAAGTGCAGCTCCTACCGGTAATGCTGGATTTTTGGTAGTTTGGCAGTTTTCTCAAGGTGGCCTCCAACTTGATGAAGGTTGTGTTGGAGGGAACCCATTGCAGATGAGCCTATGGGACTGTTCAGTGAGCTGTTTTTCAAAGTTCCCCTGAACCTGAAGCCCCCACCTGGATGGAAAATAAGAATGTGTTAATAATGTGAGAACTTAAGGGTCATTTCTGAAGCCTTGCACGGAACTACAGAGTTTCCCACGCTGTGCAAGGCTTCGTTACCATAGAAACCAATGCTCAGACTGCAGTCATATGAGCTGATTAACGCTGCACTCAAGCTTAACCCCCCTACCCTGTCCTCATCCACCCTGGTCCTCTTAACCTGCATTGACCTCTAAGGGGTCAATGAAAAGCTCTCTGGCTCCTCCACATGTTCTTATATGCAGTAATAACATATCTTATCACAACTATGCAGATTATACTCAGATCTATGTGTCACTGACAACAGGTGAATATGGGCCGGTGGATTCACTCAGCCACTGCCTCCAACAGATCAGTGCGTGGATGCAGAACAACTTTCTCCAGCTAAACTCAAACAAGACCGAAGTTATTGTTTTTGACCCACAGAAACAAAGAGAAAGTGTCAGCAGCTACCTTCATTCTCTGTCTCTTAAACCCTCAAATCAAGTCAGAAATCTAGGGGTAATCATGGACTCTGACCTAAACTTTAACAGCCATATCAAGTCAGTAACATCAGCGGCATTTTACCATCTGAAAAACATTGCCAAAATCAAAAACATAATGTCAAAGCCAGACCTGGAGATACTTATTCATGCATTTGTCTCCAGTAGGTTAGACTACTGTAACGGCCTGCTCTCCGGCCTCTCCAAACGAGCTGTAAAACAGCTTCAGTACATCCAGAATGCTGCTGCTCGAGTCCTGACCAGAACCAGGAAGTATGATGACATTAGTCCTGTGCTCAGGTCTCTGCACTGGCTCCCTGTACCTCAAAGAATAGACTTCAAAGCAGCTCTGCTTGTGTACAAGTCTCTCCATGGCCGAGCACCAAAGTACATCTCTGACATGTTAGTGCCATATGAACCATCTCGTACTCTGAGGACCTCAGGGGCCGGCCTCCTGTTGATTCCCACAGTCAGAACTAAACAAGGGGAATCAGCGTTTCAATATTCTGCAGCTAAAATCTGGAAGAGCCTCCCTGAAGTCGTAAGACAGGCCTCTTCTGTGTTCATGTTCAAATCTAGACTTAAAACATTTCTTTTTAGCCGTGTATATGACTGAAAGGTCCTATCTGCATTTTTCTTTCCTTTCCTTTCTTCTTAAATCAATTTTCAATATTTTTTTTCTTTTCTTTTAAAGCATAACACGGCTGTTCTCACTACAGATCACAATGTCATTTGCAAACATCACAATCCACAGAGATTCCTGTCTAATATCATCAGTCAGTCTTTCCATCACCACAGAAACAAGAAAGAGCTCAAAGCTGATCTTTGGTGCAGTCCACCTCCACTTTGATCTCCTTGATCACATTTTGCATCTGGGATACTGTGCCTTGGCAAGAATCCATTCTGTTGCTCACACATACATACACTTGGAACTCAGCCTAGTGCTCACTACTCTTTACCATAATTTCATTGTTCAACTCATCAGCTTCATTCTTTTCAACAGTTCTCCCTTCTTAAAAATAATATTTTGTAGGCATCCACTCCATCTCCAAAATCTAGTTAAACAGTCCAATCAGAAGCTCTTCTGCCACCTCTGCTAATCTCTTCCGTGCCTCCACAGGTATTTTGTAAGGACCAACTGCCTCTCTACTCTTTATCCTCGTCAATGTCATCTCTAACATTTTCCTCATTCATCAGCTCTTCAAAGTTCTCCTTCCATCTTTCCATCACACTTGTGGAACCTGTCAAATACAGTATATTTCCATCCCTGTCCTTGATCTTGTACAGATCCACTTCTCCCTCCTTTGTGTCCAACCTGTCGTACAAGTCCTCATACACCCTTTGTGACCTCCACCTTCCTCTTGTGCAGCATCTCCCTCTAATCCTTTCTGGTGTCTTCTGCCCTCTCAGTGTTCCACTTTTTCTAAGCTACAAGGTAACAAGTTTTCTACCTACAAACATGCCTTTGTCCCCTTCTTCTTTTACCAACAGTAGTCCCTGTAACACACTCCTGAACTTCCTCATTACTCCATCAAGTCTCCAGATTCTTATTCTAAATGACATACCAAGTTTCTTCCTCTCAGTCTCTCTAATCACTTTAGCTGTAGATGTCCAGAAATCTGAAATAACCTCCTGATCTCCTAAAACCTGTTTCTACTTTTCCAACCAGATCTCTTGCTTTTTCAACTTCCACCACTTGGTCCTCTGCTTTGGCCTTGTCTTTTATATCTTTGTCACCATCAGAGTCATCTTCACACCCCCATCTTATGCTGTCTGGATACACTCTCCCCAGCCACAACTTTGCAGTCCCTGATCTCTTTCAGATTACAACGTCTGCACAAGATGTAATCATCTTCTTTGCTTCTCCGTCCACTCTTGTGTGTCACCCTTTGCTTCTCTCCTTTCTGTAAAAATGTCTTCATCACTGGCATTTCCATTCTTTTAGCAAAGTCCACCACAACCTGTTCCTCCGCATTCCTGTCCCAAACACCAAACTTCTCCATCACTTCCTCATCACCTCTGTTTCCTGAACCCACATGTCCATTAAAGTCTGCACCAATTTCTCTCCTCCAGGGCTACTCTGGATCTCCTTCATCATCTCCCTTCAGAATTCCTCCTCCCTTCTAGATCACATCTTATCTGGGTCCGGGCCAGAAAAGCACTAGATTGTGCTTTTGTTGTGGTTACATTTTTGTCGTACATTGATATTTAAAAAAGCGTTGGGGCTTCTGCTGCTGTCATGCTTCTTATCTTACTATAGAGCTGCTCACCTCAGTCATACGAATCCATGGTAGACCGCTGTTTTTCTCAAGTGTTCCCTGGCATCATAGCCTTGAAGAATCTGCTTATTTAGAGATCACAGTAGATCTTTAAAATGGTGCTCAGAATCTGCTCTGTGTGGCATCTGCCATGTGTCAGAGCAAACATCTAACACATCTAGCAGACACAGATAAACTGGGTCAATAGGCTTTTGGTTTGATGACAAACCTTCTCCAGTTCTCTAAGACAGCAGACAGATGCGTTTGACCGTCTTTCCCGGCAACAACATGAAATCATGAATAACATTTTTCAGTAAAACACACTTTTTATATATTTTGAGATATGAAATAGCGTTCATTGTTTTGTTTTTTTATGTAGATGTTTGATGTAAGAATTCACAATTTTATCTGTCAAAGTTTTTGTTTTGTTTACCTTACCATGTGAAAACTCACTTAAAACAAAAATAAATTGCTTTTTGATAAATGTGAATCAGAACTGAGTTATGTATTTGTCGGGGACAATCTCTTGTTTTTGGATGAAAGGCTGAATGTCGAATAAAAAAGTCAGGGTAACCCTTGTGCTATCCTATGGGGTCAAGATGACCATTGACGTGTTCTCCCTACCTTGACAAAGGTGGATAAAGGTGGAGAGGATTTCATGTAATCCATGGACACCAGTGAAGATCACAAATCATTGAAGAAAAAAGGTTCAGCACACTGTCTAGTGGGTCTGGATGACCCAACTCCCAATGTTAAAGTGCCTAGGATAGCCTAACCTTAACCTTTTCTTTGTGGGGAGCTGCTAAAACCAGCGGCTGTTTTGAATGAGGAGAAATAAAGCTTCCTCCGTATTTTTCTGTTTATTTGGTCATCACTGCTCAGACGGTTTAACCAGCCACTTTGTGTTTCACTGTCTGATGGATGTAAGGGGTGTGGGGGGTGTCAGTTTTAGTAAATGAAGAGGAAAAGATTCCCACAGAAACCAGAGAATTTACGTTTTCATGAGGTAACTGGATTCTTTCTTTCTAGAAAGTTTTGAGTGGTTCTGACCTGTTTGTTGGTCTTTGTCTCCATAAGTTTTATTTATGTCTCTAAAAGTGTTCCAGCGGTTTTTGTAGATTCCACAGTCAGAGCCGCAGACTGACCAGACAGAACCAGCCAGCCCGGTTTCCTAACCCTCTGTTGGTTCTTGCAGGGGGACAAGTTTGATGAGCCATGCAACGGCCTGGACTGCAGCAGGGGGTGCCAGTGTCTGCCTCAGAAAGGAGGACGGGTGAGTCATCATAGCCACACATGCACTAAACATGTTTACTGTGCTCACACGTGCACTTTACTTACATGAACTTTATTCATTTGTGGACTTAATTCATGCATGCATTTGACTCACATGTGCTCCTAACTTACAGGTATACTTTGTTAACATGCACTTAACTTACACATGTATTTCATTCAAAGATCCCAAATATTCTTTGGCATCGTTGAATTGCTTAAAACTCAGTTCTGGGGTTTTAGTTTAGGTTCAACATCTTCATAGTTCAAAGGGGACATATTTTGTTCACATTCTCTTTATTCAGATTTTACTTAAACACAGATGCAAATGTATAGTTTTACTTAAACATGGTAAAATGAAACAAATGTTACACGGATTTACTGCATTTTGTACTATGCGTCTTTCAATTGATTTAACTTTAAAATTATAGTTTTAGCATTTTTTTTTTTTTACAATTAAGGGAATTGTATAAAATTATATTTATAGATATTACATAATAATTGTATGTTCCTAAATAACAAAAAAAATGACTCTAATGATGCACACATTAAAGCAAGGATAAGCTCAAAAGAAAAGACCCACCCCCCCTCCACCCCCACCTCTAACACTCACACATTATTATGCACAGAAGAAAAAGCAACTTGCGTGAAAAAAAGTTATTGCCACTAGGTTTGACTAAAGTTTAATTTAGGTTTAAAATGTGACATTTTATCATGAGAGTCAACAAGAATGCTGCTTCCTTTTGCACGACTAGTGGTCGTTTGTGGAAATGCAACATGTTGTACGTCATTGGAAATTGGGGAGTGAAAGGTGGGGTCTTGCCCTGGACGCCACCACTGTGGTGTTTGGTTTGCCAGAAACAATTCGTTAAGTTAAGATAAGTGAAAGCGTGTCCGCTGAATCGGATGATAAAATCCTTACTGCTGACGAAAAAGGGGGACATCGCTGAAAGAAAAGTGAATGACAACAAATAAAATGTTCTTCAGAAATGGACAACACCAGAACTCATCAAACTTTTCAGTAACTAAAGCTTTTATTTTGGAGAACCTGGCCCTGCTCTTATTTTTTGTGAAACAGGAAGTAGCTGCGGTTCAGGTGACGTGGATCTCGCTTGTGCACATAATCAGGAAAAATAAAAGTCTGGTGAGACTGAGAACCAGACCAGAACTGGTGCAGTTGTGAGCCCCTCAGTGCCCCCACCCCCAGCCTCTATCCAAACATCAATTACCGTCTGCCTCCCAAGCCTGCACTTAGCGCCTGTGTACTGTACGCCACTTTGACTAAATAACAGTGAGCAGCGGCCCATTAGGCTCAGGTAGCTGCAGGTAAATGACACAGCTCTGCTGGTGCTGGCTGCCAGGCACGGGCCCCCTTAGGGCTAAATGCCCCCTGCCCCCATTATCTTCTTGAGCTGCTATTGTTGGAGCCCAGTGAGCTGCAAGGTGCTCATTTGTCTCTTTAGTTTTACTTTTGTGCTCAGAGATCCTGAGCAGCATTCCGGGTCAGAACTGTGAGGCAGCAGTTCAGGGGGGGCTGATGCTCGCGCTCCTGATCAGTTACTTCTCAAATGGAACCTGTTACTGGTGTTTGAAAGCACTTCCCTTTTCAGCGTTACTCTGTAATGACTCTTGAATTACTTTCTAGTTACTTTCACTAAAGCAACTCTAAAGTGACCAAAGCTTCTCAGGGAAAAGGACGACGTGTTGTTGATCATGTAAAATGACCTTTTTTTTTCTTTCAACTTAAGAATTCAACTTCAGGGACAGTGATGGACACAGGTGACAGGAGCTCCAATCGTTTTAATCGGAAATAGAAACAAAAGGTTTTTTCATAGACAGTTTATGAGAACTGGACAGAGAGACTCCACCCCCACCCCTCAGACCCCCCCCCCCCGACATTCCAAACAGAAAGTATCCACTGATTTCAAGAAGCCAAAGTCCCAGAGACGTCTTTGAGACAAAGACAGCTATTTCTCATTCTATTTGTCAGAATTCATGCTCTGATGCATTATTTGTAATATTTTCTTGCTAATCCTATGTTTTTGACAATATTTCAAGTTATTTAAGTTATAAACTGACCCATCAGATGTGGTTTCACATCAAACGTCCCAGAGCTTGCTTTCAAATGGAAGGGGGCGTTGACTTCCAAAAAGCTCATTATCACAGAAACAGTCATTCAGATCAACTCGGACCAATCCCTGCTTACTGACGTCGTCCGTATTGCGAAAAGATGACGACTGACTTGACTTCATTTTGGTTGGAGCAGTGAGGAAGCTCTTTACAATGGGTGACATCACTTTCACTCAGTCCAGTTCTCATTTACAGTCAGTGATTTTTACCTTTAAATCTGAAATAAAAACTCAGACATTCAAAATAAATAAATAAATAGTCTTTAAGCAAAATTAACTTTATTTATAATTTACTTAAACATTTCAAGTATGTATATCCAAACCATTGAGTAGGAAAACCTTTAAAAATATTTAACATGGTCCACCCCCCTCTCTCATCACTTTACTCCTCCTTTACTTACATGTTTCCTTTTTTAACTTCTTCCTGTTTCCATGAGGCCTCCAGTCCTTATCTCCCCCAACAAGGGGTTGTTAATTTGGTGCTCCCCTCTGCTTCGCGTTGTTCAGCTGGGTTGGGACAAACATTTATCAGGCAGGAAATCTATCCTCTGGTTATTTGGCAGCTGGAAGCAAAACTTCACTTCGTCAGCGAAATGTAGGCTTGAAGAGAGAGCTGACAGATGGTTAATGTGGTCAGACTGTGTTCCCTGAGGGGGGGTTGTTATCGTCATACCATCACTGTCGGTGCGCAGGTAACCAGGGGGGAGCCTTCATCAAAGAAATGCTTAGATTGTGTAAACACAGAGTTTTATCAAAGAGGTGGGTGTTCGTATCTTAATCCCAGAGGAAACAGCGCAGATCCATTAAATAATACTAGTTAGAACCGTGTCAGATGAGGCTGCCTTCAAAAACAAGGGATCTTTAGGAAACTGATTGTTCCTTGCTTAGTTAACCAGGTTAATTCACGCGCTGCTTCTCGAATCAGGAGTGTCTGACTTCTCCCTGTCCAGCCTGACCTTGCCCATAAAGATCTGGGCCAGAAGTGGTTGGATCCAGCCGTCTCCAAGTGGATGCATCAGAATGGAGTGGAGCATGGAGCTTGTGACCCGCCCAGTAAATTTTCTACGTAATTTTCTTTATATATGTCCTTCATCATCAGAAAAATGCAAATATTAATGTCAAAACCCCCCAAATACTATTTTCATTGGAGTGAGTCTTTAAATATCAGGAATAAATCATTTCAACTAAAGTGGTTTTCAATTTGCCAAATGTAGAAGCTCATCTGAACTTCGGAGTGGCCCCTGGTCCCCTTCTGAGTGAGGGTCTCAGTTCCCTTCTTGGTGAACCAAAGTGTATAAATGAAGTAGAAAAGGGAGTAAATTATGTAGTGGGTGTAATGAGGGCCAAAACAGCAAGAAAATGAGGAGGCAGAGGCTCGTGGGAATTGTGGAAAGCATCGGCTTTCTTCTTTTGCTTCTTTTCTACGTACTGGTCGGGCAATATTGCTCCCAATTGAGAGCCCTTTGGAATTTCACGATTCTCTCGGGGGATTTGGTCCACTTCAGAGTTTGGTTCAGTTCTGCAGGTGCAGTGTGTGACAGCACACCAAACCAGGCAAAGGTGTAGAGCTGGCTAGCGCTCTCGAGCCATTCCAACCAAGTGTGTGGGAATGCACTAGTCTGAAAGCACTCCTGATCCTGTCTGAGCAGAAGACAGCGATCACACCAAGCAAGTGAACCAGTCTGTGGCGTCAAATGGACTCAGATACAGTTAGTAAGTGCACCCTCACACTCAGGCATGTTGGTGATGTGTCCTCTATGCTTCGATTAATGGTTGAAACAATTTTTAGGTTAATTCAAATTCAAATTCAAATTAATTTTATTTATAAAGCACCTTTCATGTCAAACAGACAACTCAAAGTGCTTTCCATAAAAAACAAACAAGAATACAATAAAAACAAAACCCACATATGAAATAAAATCATTAAATAAGCCACTCATAGGAAAACACACAAAAACAAGCACAAGTAAAAGAGAAATGACAGAGCTTAAGAAAAGAGAACCCAGAAGGCGCCGTCCGGCCCGTCCTCCTGTTAGCGGGGTGTCAGCATCTATGCAACACAAGCACAACTCATCCCCAGCACCCAATGCCCCAGAGACCCCCAACCCCCAGGCCCAGAGCACCAAACGTGGGCGCACCAGGCCCGGCAGCCCGGGGAGCCGGAACAAGAGATGCCAGAGGACAAGCATGGCCAGAATCTCTGGGAGCCCGAACACTAAGACCCCGGCCTAGGGTGAGAAAAATTCCATCTGTCTGATTTTTCTTTAACTATTTAAATGTTGTTCTAGGGTATGGTCAGACTGGATGCAGAGGTAGGTGAATAGGGATTTACCCCCCCCCCCCCTCTTCTATCCTGGGGGCTTGTCTGAAGGATCATATAAGGTGACAGTCACTCAGATGTTTCTTCACCAATCGCTAAAAGAAGGAAGAACCACTGTGGGAAGCAAACCTCCTTTATCCGTTCCATACATGCACCCCCTCAGGTGGGATTTGCTACTGTTGGTTTGCACCAGTGAGCATGGCCCCTGCAGACTTACGGGTCCCCACAGCCACAAACTGTAAGTTTGGTGCGGTCTGTTCGGTAGGGGCGGGGAATAAGCAGAGGTGTTCAGCGAGGCGTGCACGTGCATCTGCAGCAAGCGAGCGATGAATGACGTCTACGATCATTGTCCCTGTCCTCGTCCCTTATCTCTGCGTCCTCTTTGCTTTTTCCTTCCACTTACCCAAAACACCAAAGGGCCCCCCAACACACTAAACACCTTATAGGACATTCGTTGATGGAGAGGCAGGGGCTGCTCGGGGTGATGAAGAAGATGGGGGCTTTGTTTTGTCTTCTTTACTTAAGTAAAGATGCCCCCCCCCCCCCCCCCACACACACACCAGTGACGTGCAGTGAGGTTGATGACTGGTGAGGCAATGACTCCCTCTGGGGTCAGATTTACAATTGCATGAACTGAACATTTCACCGTTCATCCAACAGCAGCTACCAAACAAGAACATATTTGTCCTACAGAGAATATTTCTTTTATAGACATTGATAAAACACTACTTGTGTGTATAAATTATTCATATGTACTGTAAACAAATTAAAGTATACAGATGTGTTCAGCACACATTTGACCCTCAGTAACTATTTCTGGTATTATTACAACTTCAAATTCTGCTGCTTTAATCAGTTATCAAATATTGTCTGTGAAAATGATCTTAAACAAATATAAATCATTTTACTTACATTTTTTTCCACTTACTTCCATGTTATTTAAAAAAAAACATTGAAAAACATGTTTGGCCTTACTTTTTGAGTCCATGTGTCAATCCTTCTCCACAAAAATCTCTAAGATCTGTTGTAAAGTCTTCCTTATTTTCCTTAAGTTTATATTAGTTTCTCCCTCTCAATGGAGAAAGACGTTCTGTTTCTATGGCACCAGTGTAGCTACAAAGCAGCTGTCAGCTCACGTCTGCCCCCTGCTGGTGAGGCCAGCCTCACCTAAAGCCTCTTCTGCGGGCCTACAGCAGTGTTTTCAACACACGTCTCTGTTAACATTGAGCCCTGCTGTCAGACATGAGGCAAAGCGCCGGAGTTTCCGCTCTGCTCCGTCTGTGATGCGCAACTCTCAAATTCGGCGATTTTAACCTCAGAAAATGTGGAAAACATGTTGAGTTGACTGTAAATGTATATTTAAAACAGATAAAAGGAAAATAATATTTACCTTTTTCTATTCTATCACGATTATGACAGGTGAGGCTCTGCCTCACTTGCCTCACTTAACCGCACGTCACTGCCCCACAAACACACACATACACACACACACGCACACACACACACACACACACACACACACATACATACCTTCGCTAGACTGCTTTAATCCAGCATGAGTCAAAGTTTACTGCCAATCCAGAAATCTCTGGGGGCGGGGAAAATGTGTGTGCTGTAAATAAAAGTTTATGTTCCCTGTCAGACCCTCCCTCCATTTTGTCCCCAAGATGACCCCCCCCCATACACACACACACACACATTCATGTCCCATTCCTTCTCATTCTTTTTGGTACAGCATCTTCTTCCATCAAACCCTTCTGAACTCTACTGTCCCCTCATGGCCACTTCAGGGAACGTCCTGGAATTTTTCTTTTAATTTAAACTTCAACATCAGAACTTTATACAACTATCTTGAACATCAAAATCCACCAAGAAAATAACAAAAAAGAACAAAACAACAGCAAAGTACTGTGAAAAACCCCTCACAAAATCAAATATCGGTTCTGGGTTTTCTGATATCTGAAGTTACTGTCTTGCATTTTTATTTTTCATAAATTGAAGTTCTGGGAAACATTTGTTGAACAGATTTGTGTTTTACCTTTTAAAGATTGACAGCTTTTCTCCAGAATCTGACATCAAATGTCCGTCATTGCAGAAAAGGACTTCAGATGTGTATAGAAGATTTTACTTAAAAATATATTTGGGTTTCGCTCATAAAAAGTGCTTCACAGAGCTTGATCTTTTGAATTGAGGCTCTGATTATCACACATTGAAATCTTTTTTATGACTCATTACGCTTGTTTTTTGTTTTGTTTTGTTTACTTAAAAACTTTACATTTTTAAATCTTTTGTTTTTTTCCTCTATCATCATACTTTCAGACAAGTCTGCTTTCCTTTTAGCGTCTTACTTTTGAACCGATAAAAGACGTAAATAACAAAAAAAGTTATTTTTAAGTCTCCAAGTCATTGTGTGGCATTTTATTGAAAAAGGTCAATACAATCTGTCTGATTCTGCCTGTTTTTAATTGAATGTCTGCAGTTCAAAGTACGAAAAAAAATGTCAAGAACAGAAAATCCACAGGCAGATAAAACCCCATAATCTAAAAAGACATACATATCCATGCAATAGTTTTCAATCTAATGAGATCATCAAAATTATAAAACTGCTATCAGGAAAAAATTAAAAAGTTAAACAAAATAAAATAAATTATGTTGATTGAAAACATTTCCTGTGCCTTATTTATAATTTTTTGCTTCTAATGACTAAATGATGCACTTTTTATTCATTATTTGCAAGTTATTTTTTAATGACGGAAAAATGCTGTTTGTTAATTGCAAATTAAGTAAACTATTTTGTTTTTTTATTGAATGATACACTGAGCTAAGAGCACTTCAAATTTTGTTTTGTGTGTGGAAAGGACAAATGAAAGTATCTATCTGGGAAAAGAAATTAGGTTAATTAAAATAAATGAATATTTTTGACTGAAATAAAGTAAAAATGTAAACTGAACTGCATTGTATCAAACATTAAACACTTATAAAAGAAAATATTACAAATCAACTAAAATGTAAAAAATAAAATAAAAGTAAAACATTCCTGTCAGACAGCAGCGCTCACATCAAGGAATGTAAGGAAAAAGCTGGTCACAAAAGAAAAGCTGGGGTCAGAAGAAATTCTTTTTTCTATAGCAGTGAAAATCATCTACATTCTCCAGATAAAGACTCTTCCTGAAATTCACTGAGGCGTCAGGTTCAAAGCAGCTGAAATCTTAGAGATGGAAAGATGGAAAGATGGAGAGATTTAGATGAAATGATACAAGTTGACAAAGTGGTTCATTTTGATCTCCCGCTGAGTCATTTCTGTGCCTATTTCCGACTCAACTCATGAAAAGTGGCCGTAGATTTCTGAGCACACACATCTGTTTTTGGAGCTCTTAAAGCTTCTAACAAGCTAAGTGTGATGGCTGCAGTTATAGCCCCCCAGTGGGGTTTCTGGGGGTGGGGCAGAAGTGGGTAACTGCTTCAGCATAACTTGTCCTGGTGTTTGAGGCTTCTTTGACATCAGGAGATCTTCAGGAAATCAAACCCCGAGGCTGCAACTGCCTTTTAGATTAAAAGACAACATCCTGGGAATGATTTGATCTTTTTGTTCCTCTCGCCCCCCCCAGTCTGACAGCTGCCAAAACACAATGTCCCTGTGGGACGGCGAGGCAGATTGAATCTAATGGGGTTTTTATTGAAGAGGAAGCACCTGAATGCAAGAAAGAAAAGGTTTTTTTGTTTTCAAGTGTCTGCGGGACAGTGCTATGTTCTTTACCTGGGATGAGCAAAAATACTGACAAGTGCAGCTGGTCCCGCTAGTCCTGTGACTGCTTGTGTCCAAATTCCTTTACTCACTGCTTAGTGCACTATATAGTGTGTTCGCAATTTTGTTTTAGTGTCCGAATCTACAAATTCTAAATCCAGTGACCTAGAAATCTCCCAGAAAAACTAGTGTGCATAGATGTTCAATTGATAATATATACCTAAACTGATCCACGGTTACCTGGCAGACAATTTAAAAAATTTTAAGATTCTCGCTTCTTCAGGATCACTCTGTGGCTGTTGGGTTTTCCTCCTAATACATTGAGCTTTCTTTAGTTTAGGTGTCCTTCTTTCCTTGGTCCCTGTCTGATTTCACACTGAATTTAACCACACCAGAGTTCACCTGCAAGAAGACAGAGACCCTCATCTTTAAGTGCTGTGGTCCCCAACTTTTTCCAGGCCATGGACCGGTTTAATGTCAGAAAATATTTTCACGACTGCTCCTTTTTTTGGCTTCACGTTTCCCATAACCTTTGAAGGGTTAAGTGTATCTTCATCGTAAAACTAAATCTTCATCACTAAAACTGGTATTGCTACAAATAATACAATTATATACAACTTCCATCCATCCGTCATTCCTCCGCTTATCCGGAACCGGGTCGCGGGGGCAGCAGACTGAGCAGAGATGCCCAGACTTCCTTCGCCCCAGCCACTTCCTCCAGCTCCTCTGGGGGGACTCCAAGGCGTTCCCAGGCCAGCCGAGAGATGTAGTCTCTCCAGCATGTCCTGGGTCTTCCCCAGGGCCTCCGCCCAGTGGGACATGCCCGGAACACCTCTCCAGGGAGGCGTCCAGGAGGCATCCGGACTAGATGCCCGAGCCACCTCAACTGGTTCCTTTCGATGTGGAGGAGAAGCGGTTCTACTCGTTCTTTCGGTCATGACCCATAGTTCATGACCATAGGCGAGCATTGGAATGAAGATTGACCGGTAAATTGAGAGCTTTGCTTTTTCGGCTCAGCTCTCTCTTCACCACAACGGACCGATACAGCGACCGCATAACTACGGACGCCGCTCCGATCCGCCTGTCGATCTAACGCTCCGGTCTTCCCTCACTCGTGAACAAGACCCCCAGATATTTAAACTCCTCCACCTGGCAGGGAGACTCCACCCACCGAGAGATGGCAAACTACCTTTCTCTGGTCAAGAACCATGGCCTCAGATTTTGCGGTGCTGACCCACATCCCAGCAGCTTCACACTCGGCTGCAAACCGCCCCAATGCACGCTGGAGGTCCTGGCTCGATGAAGCCAACAGGAAAACATCATCTGCAAAAAGCAGAGAAGAAATCCTGTCGTCCCCAAACGAGATCCCCTCCAGCCCCTGGCTGCGCCTAGAAAATCTGTCCATAAAAACTATGAACAGAACCGGTGATAAAGGGCAGCCCTGCCGGAGTCCAACGTGGACCGGGAACAGGTCTGACTTACTGCCGGCTATGCGAACCAAGCTCCTACTCCGGTCATACAGAGACCGGACAGCCCTCAGTAAGGCTCCCCGGACCCCATACTCCCAGAGCACCCTCCACAGGATACCACGGGGGACGCGGTCGAACACCTTCTCCAATTCCACAAAACACATATGGACTGGGTAGGCGAACTCCCACAATCCCTCCAGCACTCTAGATAGGGTATAGAGCTGGTCCACTGTTCCACGACCAGGACGGAAACCGCACTGTTGTTCCTGAATCCGAGGTTCAACTATCGGACGGACTCTCCTCTCCAGTACCCTGGCATAGACTTTCCCAGGGAGGCTGAGGAGTGTAATTCCCCTGTAGTTGGAACCACCACCCCTGTCTGCCAGTCCAGTGGGAGTGTCTTGACTGCCATGCGACGCTGCAGAGACGTGTCAGCCAAGACACTCCCACAGCATCCAGAGACTTGAGGTACTCAGGGCGGACTTCATCCACTCCCAGGGCCTTGCCACTGAGGAGCACGTTAACTACCTCAGTGACTTCAGCCCGGGTAATAGACAGCCCCACCCCAAAGTCACCATTCTCTGCTTGTTCAAAAGAAGGCGTGTCAGTGGGATTGAGGAGATCCTCGAAGTATTCCTTCCACCGTCTGACAATGTCCCGAGTCGAAGTCAACAGCCCCCCACCTGCACTGAAGACGGTGCCTGTGGAGAAATCCTTTCCCCTCCCGAGGCGCCGGATGGTTTACCAGAATTTCTTCAAGGCCAACCAATAGTCCTTCTCCATGGCCTCACCGAACTCCTCCCAGGCCCGAGTTTTTGCCTCTGCAACAATCCGGGCCGCAGCTCGCTTAGACTGCAGATACCTGTCAGCTGCCTCTGGAGTCCCGCAAGCCAGCCAGGCCTGGTAGGACTCTTTCTTCAGCTTGACGGCATCCCTTACTTCCGGTGTCCACCACCGGGTTCGGGGGTGGACACACAGGCACCAGAGACCTTGCGACCACAGCTCCGCGCAGCAGCAGAGACAATGGAAGTGGAAAACATGGTTCAGTCGGACTCAGTGTCCCCAACCTTCCCTGGTACCTGTTTGAAGTTCTCCCGGATTTGGGAGTTAAAGACTTCCCTTACGGGGGGCTCAGCCAGACGTTCCCAGCAGACACTCACAGTACGTTTGGGTCTACCAAGTCTTTCCGGCCTCCTTCCCCGCCAGCAAATCCAATTCACCACCAGGTAGTGATCGGTGGACAGCTCCGCCCCTCTCTTCACCCGAGTGTCCAAGACACAAGGCCGAAGGTCACCTGAAACAACTACAAAGTCGATCATTGACCTCCTGCCTAGGGTGTCCTGATGCCAGGTGTATTGATGGACACCCTTGTGCTCGAACATGGTGTTCGTTATGGACAAACTATGATGAGCACAAAAGTCCAATAACAAAACACCACTCTGGTTCAGATCAGGGGGGCCATTCCTACCAATCACGCCCCTCCAGGTGCCACTGTTATTGCCCACGTGGCCATTGAAGTCCCCCAGGAGGACAATGGGGCCCCCGTTGGGGCACTTGCCTGTACCCCTTCGAGGGACACCAAGAAGGCTTGGTACTCCAAGCTGCTGTTCAGCCCATAAGCCAAAACCACAGTTACAGACCTGTCCCCCACCGGACATGACCCTCTCGTCCACCGGGTTGAACTCCAACACTTGGCAGCTGAGCTGGGGGCTCACGAGTAAGCCCACACCAGCCCGCCGCCTCTCATCTTGAGCAACTCCAGAGTGGTAGAGAGTCCAACCCCTCTCTAAGGACTGTGTTTCAGAGCCCAGGCTATGTGTGGAGGTGAGCCCGACTATATCTAGACGGTATCTCTCAACCTCTCGCACCAGCTCAGGCTCCTTCCCTCCCAGAGAGGTGACATTCCATGTCCCAAAAGCCAAGTTCCATGACCGGGGTTTGGGTCGCCGAGGCACCCGCCCTTGACTGCCACCCAAACCACAATGCACCGGCCCCTTTTGAGGTCTCCTACGGGTGGTGGGCCCATGGGAGAGTGGTCCCATGTCGCTCCTTCGGCTGTGCCCGACCGGGGCTCGTGGGAAGGGCTCGCCTGCGAGCCCCAACCCTGGGCCTGGCTCCAGAGTGGGGCCCCGGTGACGCCAATCCGGGTAACGTAATCGGTTCCTTGGTTTTTCTTTTCATCAGGGGGGTACTGAACCGATCTTTGTCTGGCTCGTCACCCAGAAGCTGTCTGCCATGGGAGACCCTACCAGGGGCTTAAGCTCCCGACAGCTTAGCTCCTGTGATCACTCGAGCTCTCAAACTCCCCCACCACGTTAAGGTGGCAGTTCACGGGGTAGTATATACTTTACTAGCGAAATTGTCAACATTAGATGGGCGGTAGCTGAATATTATGCATCAGAATTATGGTGTGTGGGAACAACTTTTGGTTCGGTTTGGTTAGAAGTCAACAGCTCTTCTTTTGTCTCCTCACTGGGTCTATTCTGCAAAAACAAAACGTTCCATAATGGGTTTGTTCTTGGTTACCTTTGCTAGGCTGTGGGTTTCAATTTAGCCGTCGGTGCAGCTGCTTTAAGGAGGTAGTGGATGGATTTTTGACAGGTGTCAACTTAACACACATCAAGAATGAGTTGGATGTGGTGGTGAGAATCCAGTGGTTTTCCAAGATAAAACTCCCTTCAGAAAC
Source organism: Oryzias sinensis (assembly GCA_037389245.1). Classification (NCBI taxonomy): domain Eukaryota; kingdom Metazoa; phylum Chordata; class Actinopteri; order Beloniformes; family Adrianichthyidae; genus Oryzias; species Oryzias sinensis. The sequence continues at coordinate 25,257,905 of CM074505.1, read as the reverse complement.
AGATTCTAAATTAAATGGAAAACATGAAAGTTGTGGGGGTTTTTTTTTCTCTGTCCAGTACCGCTCTGTGAAACCAACTGTTCTACAAACTGGTACCGGTCCATGGCCCGAGGGTTGGGGACCACTGCTCAAAAGAACCAGAGTTCCTCTGTTTGGTTTGGTTGGTGAGTTTTCAAACTTGCTAAATCAAAAGGGGCATTAGAGGTAACCACTCCTGAATTGGACCAGGACCTGTTGGGGTGGATCCTCCCTAAAGAAAGTAGTTTTACGTTTAGGATTGGGTGTCATTCGATTCTTTTTTTCCTGTGTATCAGGCGGATGCAGAGCAGCAGATTGTTAAAACGTGTTTGTGTCTCAGTTTAAAACCTGCAAATATTGATGGGCAAATGTTTTCTTAGGAGTTTCCTTCTTTGGAGATTCCTGGTGGGCATCCCGTTTCTTGAATTGGTTTTGTCTGGTCAGCAGGGAGCGTTGGCCTCCCTGAACTGTTTCAGTTTCTGCTGATTCACGCCCGTCTTCGCTCCAGACAGTCCTCTGGCTGCGCCGCCGCCTTGCTGTTTAAACACGCACCCACAGAACCGGCTTTAGCTGCTCCCCCCTCCACGTTTTGCTCATCATCGGCTCTGGATGAGCATGAGATGTGACAGCTGAAATCTCCCATGAACCCCCTTAACAAAGCTCTGATGAAAGCCTGTGTGGCTGTGTGCTGCTGTGTTTTCATGTGTGGTTTCATGGATAGAACGCGCACAACCACTCAAACAAGTACAGAGGCTAGAATCAGTGTCTCTCCTGAGTCAGGAAGTGAACCAGGCTGGGGGTGGAGGCAGTAAGTCCAGAGAGCTTAGCTCAGAATAGTACATCAGAATAGACTTCATTGTACTCTTTGTGCTGGACGGGATTTGGACCCACAAACTGACCAGTCTAATGGAAGGTGAAGGGGATGGAAAGCTTGGTCTGGTGAAGGTGCCAAGCAGAGATGGTCATAGAAGGTGGTGATGGGTGTGGGGGCACAGGACCACTGGGAACGCTTTTACAATAGATCAAAAGATGAGCCGAGTGAGACTTTAAAAGGGTTATAACTTAGTTTTAAATGTTCTTTTAAGTATGACTCCTCATGGACTTTGAGTTCCTCTGATACAGGCCTTTTGGTTATTCCAAAATGTAGAACTAAAACATTCAGCGAGGCCTCATTCAGTTATTATGGACCTCGCCTGTGGAACAGCCTCCCTCAGGGCCGCAGAGACTGATCATGTTTTTTAAAGGAAGGCTCAAGACCCAACTTTTAATCTAGCTTTTAGTTGAAATTTAAGAACTTATTTGACATTTTATTTATTTAAGTTCTCTTTTTACCAATTTGATATATGTGTATGTGTATATATTTATTTATTTGTATTTTTTTCTTTTTTTCTTTTAATGTATTTATTCACACTTACCATTTTATATGCCTATGAAGGTTTATTTATGTACTTTTTGTTTTTGTTTTGTTTTTAATCTATTTTGATTTAAATTGTGATCCTTTTACATTTTAGTTGTGACTCCAGTGTTTTCCTCAGAGCGATTCTCCACATCGTTGACTGAGAAGGGTCAGTCCTTTGGCAGTGTATTCTGTGAACTAGAAGGGAGGGGTCACTGATGTGGACATGTCCCTAAAACATTGTTTCCCCACTTTTCTATTTTACATCATTTCATTCTAGTTATTATGGTGTGTGTGTATGTATGTGTGTGTGTGGGGGTGATTTTAAACAAAATATTAGTTTGTCTTGTCCTTTTGTTTTTAAATTTGATTAAATTTTAATGTAAAGCACTTTGAGTAGCTTGGATTGTGAAAGTGCTATACAAATAAAGTTTGATTTTATTTGATTTTCTATCTTCATTTAAAAGGGATGCTGATCCCATCCGGCTTCTCTGGGTCTGAAGATAAAAAGGCTTTCAAAGGTGCAATTTCGTCAGGTTTCTTATTTTCAAGGTTCTGTTGGGAAAGTGACTGACATGTAGTAAACATTGAGCCCTGGTTAGTTTTGATCCTGACATGGATCACATGGATCATGGTGAGGTGGACTGACTTTAAACACCAGAAGAAGGTGGAAGACATGAAGTGTGAGAGAAAGTGTCTCCTGTGGGAGCTGCATAGTTTCTGTGGAGAAAACAGGTGTGTTTGCAGGCCTGTCATTACCCCCCTTCTGCCTGTCCTGGGGGGCCACATCAGCTGGAAGCAGAGCTGCCACCTCTCTCAGCAGTCTTTTCCAGGTACTATCTGAGTACAGCCTGCTGTCATCTTCTTGGACATCCCTGCAAATATTTACATTTTAATCTATCTGTAGTTGGTTTATTTGTGAGAATCTGAAGGACGTGGGAGACTTCTCAGTTTCCAGAATAAACAGACTTCATTTCAGCTGCAGCAAAGAATTTCATTAAAGGTAACGCTGGGAATGTTTCTGCAGAAAAGCTAATCAATCGAGCTGTGAATTTTTTTTGGTAATTCTGGGGAAATCTTCAGTTAATCTATACGAGCAGATATTACATGACCATAAAAGCTGAGGTGTGGAAATGTAGCTTCTCATGTGCAGGCATTTACGCGCATGTCAGCCCTGCAAAAGCCTTGTAAACAGACATCTGCAGCTGTAATTCACCTTCCTGCCATGGGTCTCTGGGATTTATGAGCCATTAGAGAAGACAATATTTTACTTTAAATATGAGACGTCAACCTGCCTCTGTAGGAACCAAATATATCGGTCCATCCTTTGCATTTTCCTTTTTTTCTTGTTTTCTCTCAGTCCTTCCTGCCCACCGTTCTGCTTATATTCGAGTTAGATGCATCTTTGCTGCCACCATGTGGTTCATCCCAAGCAGTGCAGTCTATCTGTCTTGTTAGGACATGGGGTCTGCCACACTGAACACCAGAAGAGCCGTTTGGTCTAGTTTCTTTAATTTTGCTTTTAACAGCATCAGACATATGTTTTTTGTTTTTTGACATGAACTAAAAACGCAAGTCAAACATGACATTTTCTTTTTTATTTTATTTTATTTTAATAATTTGTTTTCATTTCAAGTGGCCGGGATAGGTTCCGGCAGCCCTGTGACCCGAAAGGGACTAAACGGAATAGAAAATGAATGAATGTTTTCATTTCCACAAAACAACAAAAACAGAAAATCTTGTACAACATTTTATACCTGGGAAATGAAAAGGAATAGAAAGAAGATCTTTCTACCCCATCTACTGTATTTAGAAGAAAGCAAAAAAACAAAAAACATTTGAAAGAAAAGATACCGTATATAAACATATTTATATATAGATACCTGCTGTGCGGCATGTGAGTATGCTTGTGATCTACATCAAAACATTCACTTTAAACTAACACGGCTAGTTTGAAGATACAAACTTGCAAGTTTGTTTTGCATTTTAAATTTGGAATCTGGATTTGCGCATTGAGTTTCATTGATTGTATTCTTGTAGCAAATATTTGTAGAAAGTTTTTAGAAGGTGATTTATGATCTGTCATTGTGACCTTGTGTTTTACTATTGAATATAAACAGAAAGACATTAGTGAATTATATACTTCAAATATTTTGACTCTGAACAGCAACAAGACACCGCTATGTAGCAAAAGCTAATTTTCTTTATTACAATTTGAATTAAAAAATCTGTAAATTCTGATGTTCACATCAGAACTATGTGTGACTTCACATCTAGAAGTCACATTGCAATAAATGGATGTTTCTAGGAAATCCAGACCAGAACAACACAACAGACAGGAGTTGTCCTTCAGTTGTCCTTTATATAGATAGATAGATAGATAGATAGATAGATAGATAGATAGATAGATAGATAGATAGATAGATATAGATATATATATGAATATATTCCGCATGAATATATATACAGGAAAGAAAGAAAGAAAGAAAGGTCAAGGCGACTGAATGTAGATTGATTATGTTTTAATCATTTCAGATTAGAAAATAACTTTGCAGGAATGGTTTTTATTTTGTTTTATTAACAAAGGATATATTTTTATGGATCATTAAAAACTATGTTATAAATAACATATTTAGATTCCTTTTTAAAATTCCACAAACAGCATAGTCAAAAATATTTAACGGACAAATTAACTACACAATATGAAAACCTTTAAACATCTGTTTTAAAACTGAATTAAATATAAATTAAGATCATTATTAAACCAAAATACACAGGATAGGGAAAAAAGGAACCATCAGAGGCAGTTTCAGAAGTCTCTGAACTCATTAGTGAGTTTGTCAATCACACAATTTCACATTGTTTTGACCTTGTGTTTGCTTTTGTTTTGTGGATTCATACATTTTATTTTGTTTGTACAAATTGATTTTTCTTATAAAACATAAAAACAGTTTGATCTTAATTTCTGTGATTTTTACTGTAAAAAATGCCAACATTTACCACGCAGAATTATGTTTTTTTAGAAAGTTTAGGTTCAATTTAATTATTACGTAATATAATCAAAAATATATCTGTAAAAGTAAACACTAAAAGATAGATATCAAGCATTGCCACAAAAAATTTTACCCATAAATTCATTAGATCGAATTAAAAATAGAAAGAAAGTTTGAAAAGGTCCTGGGCTACTGAGTTTTTTAAGGGTGTGTCTCACAATCACCATTTGATAAGGCGTTTATGGCAGAAGAATGCTAGTTGGGTGAAGTATTTCACTGCATCTAAAGGGAGTATTTGTTGTAACCAAAAAAAAGATGAATATACAGAAAATTTGTTTTATAGTTATTTTACAACTAAAGGCCATCAGTTTCCTACTAGCATAAATTACTGCATACATTTTTTAAATAAAGTAACTGGAACTAATTCTGTGTCTTGCCACGCCATTACCATTGCAGTGGCATGATGGCATAATGGTGACTTTTTACAAATCCAGTCAAGCCAAGCAAAGTCAAATCAAATCAAAACAAACCACAGAATAAACTATGGTTTCAAAGTAGTCTTTATGTTCACAACTGTATGTCCTCATGTCATCTCTTACCTCTCAGGGTCAACCAGGGCTTCTTGGTGAATCTGGTCCCAGTGGTCCAGAGGGACCACAAGGGGGACTGGGCCCTCGAGGGCCAAAGGGAGATGGGTCATGTTGGACGTAAAGGACCATCTGGGCCTAAAGGAGATAAAGTATGTGTTTATGTTTTTATTGTTCATGTGCTTCTCCACAACATACATGCACAAACACATAAAGGCATTCAATATCATTTGGTGGCACAGGGTTCTCCTGGAGACCTGTCCCAGTAACAGTTAGCTTCCTTTTTCAATTTATATCCAGATGCGATGGCTGCTGTTAGTCATATCCTGGCCAGCAGAGGGTGCAGTTTCAATCTTTTTGGTGGATTTTTGTATCTGCCGTTAAAATTGTTTCACTCTGCAGGACCAATGGGAGTACTAGATTGAGGAGTAAAGGCAGTGATGTGAGTAATCTTCAAACTTTCTGAATATCAATTGTCTATTTCTGACTTCTACTTTCTTTGCTTTGTGCCGTCTTTTTATCTCATTCAGTGTGAAGCACTGAGCTCACTAAAGATTTCTATGTTAATACATTTCTGCAGATGCAGTTCTGCTTCAACACTTACATAAGAGACTGAAGCGCAGACTAATCTTAACATGAAAATACTAAAAGAACTTCATCCTGAAAGATTACGGTAGATGTTCATGCTGCTTTTCAGCCAGCAAAACAAGTGTTGAAGCGTTTTCGTTAGCTAGGCGTAATAATAGAATAGTTTACTTGCAAATTAGAAATGGCAGAAGACTGAGTATGTCTAAATTTTTTATACTTATATTTAGAGTAAGGAGCATCTACAGATGTGCTGTTGAGAAGTCTCAAATAAGACCCTCTGTTTCTGGTTTGCTCACAGGGTCATCCCGGTCAGCCAGGTGAGAGGGGGTTACCTGGCTTGATGGATGTAACGGGACTGTAGGAGATCCCCGGTCTGCCTGTTATGGAACAGGAGCTCCTGGATTCCAGGACGCCCTGCAGGAGCCTTCATCCCACAAATTCTAGGTTGTTTGTGTGGTAGATGCAAAAATGTCCTGACTTTTTTTCTTTTTTTTCCGACAGGGTCCAGCTGGGCCGAAGGGTCAGAAAGGAGAGCCCACTTACTACACTGTGTCCAGGGTGAGGTCCCACTTTTATGTGATGATTCTGGTTCTACTGCCCATTTGATAACATTTGGGAGTTCACAGATTTAAATAAGTCAAAGACAAAACTGACTCGGAAAAAAACAGCAACTTCATTGTAGTTTTGAGCCTGTCTGAGTCAGTCTCACCAACTGCACCTTTAATTTATTTCAGGCGAGATAAACAGCAGTGGATCCATTGTCCTCATCACCAGGATTTATGGAGACAATAACAATCTCTTAGTCTTGCTCACATCTTCAGTATGTACTTGGTTACAATAGTTGTCCCAGACATAATTCTACCTGTCAAGCCTCACATTGCCTATTTATCTTTGCCTGAGGTGGTGGTATATTCACTTTTCATTGGTTTACCATCCACTGAAGGATTTGTGTATGGTGGTCCTAAAGTGCAAAGGACATCAACAAATCACTTAACACAAAAAATATAAAAATCCCAATTAAAAAAAGCAAAACAAATCACAGAAAAAAGAGACGCCACGCTGTTTGGCTACCATTGTCCAATGTACGTAAAGAGTGACTCCCATATTGGACATGTCAGTAAACATTGAGACTGCAGGGAAAGACTGGGACGCACGATACAAATCCACAGTAGATACCAAAGCCAACGGAGAAAAAATAATGCTAACATAACAGCTAAATGTCAAATAAACTAAAACAAACTTTTAAAGAAGTCAGCTGAGCCCAAAAAGCTAGAATTATGCAACTACAAAGGCTTATTGCTAATTTACTCAAATCAACTCATACAAGATGGATTCAGGTCAGATGTGTGCAGTTAAATGGCGTATACTTAGCATATGTATTTAGCGCTTTTCTACCTTCCTTGAAGGCCCAAAGCGCTTTACAGTCACAGTCCCATTCACCCAATCACACACACACTTTAACACACTAATGGTGCCCACTGCCAAAAATTACGCCAACCTTCCACCAGAGGTCAGTGCCTGCCCATTGAACACGCGAGATATATGGGCGGGCAATGTAGGAATCAAACCTGCAATCTTTCGATCACAGTTTGACCGCCCTACCACTGCACCACCACTGTCATAATTAAGTGGATTTGTAAAAAAAAAAGCTCATACATGCTCTTTCACAGATTCTAAAGTCTTTTTAAAGCCAGCAGATGTGTGTGCACATGAGAACGTGAGTGTCAGATGGAGTGTTCCATGGTCATCGAAACTAGCAGGCAGAACTATATGCTCCTTAGATAGACTTTCAGTAATGACTGAAAACGTTCTCAAAGGTGACATGAGGACTTTCATTTATTCACTAACTTTGTACTCTCTGTACTTTTATGGTTAACATGTTGCATCCTATTCCAGCAGGGGTTGCTACAATTGTAGTCCACGTTTCCCTAATAAAAAAATAAAATATTCATCTTTTCCTTTATTTTCTTCGAGTTTGCCGGGGCCTCCTGACCGAGAGGTCCAACTGTAAGACTTCTTTTTCCTAATGACCTAACACACCAAAATGCAGATGCTCTTGATATGAAGTCGTGTAAAAGGATGTGCTGAAACAAGAATGTACTATATTTAGGAAAACCCACAGGATTTTTCTCTATGCAGGGCTTCCGTGGCCCTGATGGTCCTCAAGGTTTTCCAGGTCCAAGTGGACCTGAAGGATTCTCGGTACGTCAGTTGATTATATCTTCACAGTAATAGAAATAATTGAAGCAAAAGTCACTGTGGCTCACGGAGGTTGAAGAAAAATGTATTGACTTTTCTAATGAGAATGATGGTGGTTTGATTTATCCTTTAAACACATAAAGTTATTAGATTCTCCATCTTTTTGGTCAAGAGGTTTTACAAAACAGACTTATGAAGTCATGTGTGGATTATGGATTACATTTCAATCCTCTCTTTCCTTTTCAGGGCCTCCCCGGTCCTCCTGGCCCCCCAGGCCCAATAGTAAGTCCAAACAACAAGCACTTCTGTGTGTGTAGAAATGAATGGCCTTTGTATTATTGTCAGAAAATGTCTTGACAGCTATCATGAAATTCATGTGTGTACTTTTCTGCCCTGAGGTAAGCCTGCAGGTCTAGATGTGTGATCATTGTGTGAATCTTGGTCACCGCGCACAGGGCCTGTTAGCGCTGTTCAGGTGATAAGGGAGTGCCCCTTGCACACCAGTTGTGTGCTCCGTGTTTGCATTTGGCTAGAAATTAGAAGTTCAACAATAAGAGTGTAGTTTGCATAGGCATCCTACGGTTGTCCTACAGGCACTTAACGTACTGTATTACCTGCACACCCTGTGTGTGCAACATGTGTGCTGGGACCAGTACTCACACCTTACTAGAGTGTGGTGCAAGGGCACCCTATGACAGTATCATCAAAAGTGCGTAAAACTTGCATAATCCTGACAGATAGTTCACGATGCATGACAATGATACATTCCATTTTCATGACGTCCCTTGAGATGGCCACACGAGCCTCAAGGAAACTGCAAGACACCCTGATCCCTTTTAGCTGTAGCTGCTTCTGTCTAAAACTCCACGGCCCTGACAATTAAATGTGACCAAGGCATTAAGAAAGAATATTAATGACAAAACTTCTGTGATGAAAAACTCCAGTGATGAAGAGCTCCTTGGTAGTGAAAATTCTCTTGGATATGAGGAGTTTCATGGGTGTTAAGAGTTCAGTTCTTTCACTACTTAGTGATGAAGAACTTCTGGGTGAAGATGAGTCTGTTGGTAATGAAGGACTTACTTATGATACAGATCCTCTTAGGAATGATGAGTTCCTTGGTGATGAAAAGGTTTTTTGTTTTGTAATAAAGGGCTTTTTGGTGTTGATGGGCCTCTAGGTATAAAAGAACCCCATGGTACTAAGGAGCTTCTTTGTAATAAGACTTCCTTGTTGATGAAAAGTTTTATGGTGAAAAAAAGTATCTTACTGATGAACAGCCTTTGATCTGGAACTTCTTTGTGATAGAGAGCATTTAATGTAATCTTTGTAATGAAGAGCTCCTTATTGATGAAGATCACATTTATGCTGAAGAGTTTTTGGTGATGAAGTGCTTCATGGCGACAAGAAGCATCACCATCACTTTCTAGGTGATGAAGATCTCCTTGGGGGTAAAAAGCCTCCTGGTTATGATAAGTTTCTTTGTGATGAAAAAAGCCTCTTGCTTATAAAGAACCTTTAGGCGAGGAAGATCCTTATGGTGATGAGTTTCTTGGGGATAAAAAGCTCCTTTGAAATCAAGACCTTTCTGTTGATTTTTAGTGATAAATGGATTTTTAAAGATTAAGAGCTTTTTAATGGTGATTATTGGAGCCCTTTGGCTAGAATTAAATTGTATACTTTATTCCATGTATTCATGCTTCTGTCACGTCTTGGCCATTTGGACATTTGGATTTCCTGTTGAGTGGGTGCATTTTGGGGGCTGCCGTGTCTTTTAACTGGCATTTTATTTTACGTTTAGAACTTGAAAAGCACGGCAGCACATTAATCTTAGACCATGTTTAGATCGTGCTCAGACCTAAAAATTCTATCTCTGTGGGGGTGTTTTCATTGTACTTTTTTCGATGTGGATTTCACAAAATAAATTAGAAAAAAGGAAGAACAACCTTTTTTAAGCTTTACTGTTTCCTTTAATGGTTTGGGAATTTCAATTAACCAGTAATATGCTGCATGCAGAAGAGCAGTTCCTTTAAGAAAGTAGTGTATGTAGGTAAGACATGTGACCAAGGCAAACATCTTGACATGCATCAAGAGTAGGGATGGGTATCGTTAAGGTTTTAACGATACTACTACTCTTATCGATACTGCTTATCGATCCGTTTCTCTTATCGGTACTCTTATCGATACTTTTTGAGGACGAAAAAAAATAAATAAATAACAAATTAAGAACATAAAGTGTTTTATTTCCTCACTATGCAACAACATTGTTTTTTTTTAACAAAACATTTTACTTTATACATGAGAATGTTCCAGACAGGATATTTATTTAATTATTTAATCTAATTGTTTTTATTATTTATGAGTGTGATGTTTCCTTTGATCTTTTGTCCATTTTCCACAACCTTAAATAGACTTTTCTGTCTGTCTAACACCAGAGTTAAGTTAAGTTAAGTTAAGTTAAGTTAAGTTAAGTTAAGTTAAGTTAAGTTAAATGATGGAAACAAATTCACTTTGATGCAGACTCCTTTCTATTTTGCCAACTCCATTTATTTTTCTTTAAATCCAGTAAACCCAATAAATGATATTAATTTTACGGATGACAACAATCATTAGTTATTAATTATTATTAAGTATTAGGAAGCAGCTGATAGCTTGTCGCGGGTCTGGAATCATAAGCGGTGAGTCTAAGCCCCGCTTCTTTACCTGTTTGTTGTATGCTCCGCGTGCAACGCCCCCCCCCCCTCCCGCTGCCCCAGCGTTGTTCTGCACAAACAGCGGAACATACGGTCATCGTAGTAGCAAGGTGACAGCATGGTAGGCAAACTTAATAATTTTTACGCAGAAACGTTAGTTCTTAGGCTCGGGCGCTCACGTGTCCCCTACAAGATCGCCACTGACCGTGTGTGCGCTGCCTTGTCTTGTGTGTGTGCGCGCGCGGCGCGTGCTGTCTGAAAACAGCCCCGCCCCCCGTGCACACAAATAGACAGACAGAGTTCTCCGCTTCAACGAGAATACCGAAATTAATATCATCATTAATTAACGGAAAATTGACTGACTTGGTGATTTAAATATGGCAGATAGCGCTTATATTTTGTGGGACACAAAAAAAGAAAAAGTAACTTATCCAGTATCAATAGCAGAACCGTTCAGGTCAGATCTTAACGATACTTCGGTCTTGAAGAATGCGGCCCCGGGGCTGGTTCAATACCGGGGCACGGTACCCATCCCTAATCAAGAGTGGGTCACAGCCATTTTTGGAGAAAAGAATTTGGTACACTCTAAAAAGTAATACTACATATTACTTAATTAATTAAGTGAAACATTTTCACACTTTAAAATATTCAGTAGATATGAAAGCTCTCAAATCAGTCAAAACACAACATGATTATTGAGTGATTCTACTTAATATTTTCGATGCCATTGCAGTAAAGTGACTTGGCATGAATATAATTTGATTTAAGTAGATTTAACTCAAATACTGTGTAAACCAAATAGAAAATATCTGTAGAAAGAATTGAAGACATTGAGTTAATCTAACTGAAACCATTCACAGGAGATAACTTAACAAATGAGCTAATGACTGCCAAGAAAATCTATTTTACACTTTGAAAAGAAATACTGCACATTACTTAATTAAATCAGTGAAACATTTTTACACTTTAAAATATTGAGTAGATATGATGGCTCTCAAATCAGTCAAAGCACATGATTATTGAGTACATCTGCCTAATATTTTCAGTTCAATTGCAAAAAGTGACTTGGCACCTCATTCATACTTGGTGAGGACAGAGGTGTGGCTGCCAGTTCGCACCTATGATCCCTCTGACCATCACCGGGACATTCATACACACACACACACACCAGTGGAGAAACACTGGAAGCTGGTGAGGTGCCTTGCCCAAGGACACAACAACAGTTGACTGGGGAGACCGGGAATCGAACTGCCAACCCTTTGATCCTTAAGTGGTTATTTCATTTCTGAAAAGCAAATTTTGAACATAGAGTGAATGCTCAATAAAATTTCTTAAACTTATCAACACAACAAGCAAGCATATATCAACATATTTCTAATACAAGTGACTTAAATTCTATACTAATTGCAATTATTTAAAGTTATTTAAGTTCGTAGTTCATTGTCAAAGAAGTTGATGAAAATTATATTTAAAATGAAAACATTTTAAATGATTTATTTTGTAACTTAAACATTTATTTTGAATACATCTAGTTATTTTTCTAATGTTCATTTTACACAAATAGTCTTGTTGGATTCGTACTTACAACATTTATTGCAGTGAACTCAAGCAGTCTTCACAATGATATTCACCAATTTCATTATGAATTCATACCCATATTTTTCTGTCGTATTTACTGCACCCTTGAAATGTTTTTTTAGAGTGTAGTTTTTCTAAGTAAATCTTTTTCAGAATCAGATCATTCATAAGACAGAAATACCTGTCTTCTGTCTCTGCGGGCCAGTAATGAGTGACTCACAGACCAGTACCGGTCCACTTCCCAGGGTTTTGAGACCCTTATTTTAATATAACACATCAACTGAATTAGTACTTTCTCGTAGTTTGAAGGAATATTATGTGTTTAAGCTGTTCACTGCAGAGTCTAACATGCTGAGGGAGCAGTCTTCCTGATCTTTTGCTTATTGTTCTTCACAGGAAACCGGCTTTGACGGACAGGGAGCAGGAGAAAAGGGAGATAAGGTACATTCTCTTCTTTCAAGCTCACTGCAAACATATAGAGCAGCCATAGACAGTATAAATCACTGGACAAAGCGGGTGTGACATCACCCATAAAAAAAGGCCTTACCTCCAGCTCCTCTAAAATGAAGCAAATTCAGTTGCCATTTTTCCACAATACAAGCACCGCCATTTGGAGCCAGTCGACAGTGATTGGTCCGAGTCATTCTGAGTCATGTTTCTAGGGCAACTACTTTTGCCAATCACAAGTAAGCTTGTTTAAAGTCCACACCCCTTCCACTGAAAGTAACTCGGGAGAATCTGTCAATCAAACGTTCGAGCTGGGGGCCAGGGGGCACCACATGCTTTTAATGAGGCATCTGAATGGTCAGTTTATGACTTGAATAACTTGTGATAAAAAAAATATCCTGAAAAAAACAGAATTAGCAAATAGCTGTTAACAAAAAGCTATCAGAACAAGAATGGTTATTCTGACAAGTGGAATGACTGAGTAGTAGCTGTTTTTTTTCTTAATAGAAGTCTATGGGATTGGGATTTTGACTTCTTGTAGCCAGCAGGTATTTCCCATTTGGAACGTGAGAGGGGAGGACTTAGTTTGTCCAGTGGTGTATACTGTACTGTCCATGAGGGACTTGGGGGGAGGGTGTGTGTGTCATTGCACCTCCCTATTTAGAAGGCTCCTTCAAGTTCAGTTTCCGGATGGAGAACGTCATCAGGCAAGTAGGTTTATTAACCTTAGTCTGAGCAGCAAGTTAACTGTTCAGGTTTCTGCTCATCCTCACACCTGAGGATTTTGTCAGTGAAAAACATGAACATGATGTCAATCAACTTTGGCCTCTTTGGTCATCCTGAAATGATGAAGGAGTTTTTTTCAGAGATCTTTAATTTTGTTGCATTTGTCTTACGGTTTGATTCTCATATAACTGCAATCTGACTGAATGTGGTTTTGATTCTGGTCTCTGTACACTCCTCCCCTGCATGCCAAGATTTTGATGGTGGTTTCATATCACGCTAATGTTTTTCCCTATTAACATCTCCCACTATCCTCTGACTGACTGGGTTCCCGGATTGTTTGCTGTGTGAAAAACCATCATCACCTGCACGCCCTGTTCTTTTAACATCTCCATGCAGCCGTCAGACAAATCCGACCTCAGTCTGTGGCACAGTCCTGCAGGTGTGACCCGGGGCAGACTGGGAGTCGGGGGTTGTCTGGTGGTCTGACTCCAGAGTCAAACTGCAGCTCTGACCTGTCTGCGGCTCTTACTGGGTTCTGAACCGTGGGCTGTACCTGGGTGCTGGATCACTGACTTCTCCTTCTGTCCATCTCCATCACATATGTGCACGTGCTGTTTGTGAGCTCCTGGAATCACACTTCACCTGCCTAATCTGTCACACCCTACCCTGCCTTACATGATCAGTCCTACAACTGTACTAACCACAATCTGTCTTGCACGTGCATGAAGGTTAAACTCATCAACTCTTCCCACAATGAACCCAGAACACTTACATTTATTTTACACAAAAGACACAAATTCATATAATTGGTGACTCCCCCACCCGCCCCCTGAGTAAATTGTGGTTGTGGTGTCAAGTATCTTTCTCCTCATAGTGTTTCTTTCATGTTGTGTTTTCCTATCTTTTGTTATTTTTTTCTGTTTTTTGTCGCCATTGCTTGCCATCTCTGGTCCAGCTGTATTCTGTCTCTTTTATGGCGTTTTCAGCTGCAGTTCAGCTGTGGTGCCATGAATGAAATAAAATCAGGAAATGTTATTTCAAGAAATAACAAACAGAAACAAAAAGACAAACAAAACCGTTTACCTTGTTTTGGTATCATTCATAGATTGGTTGAAGACAAAAATAATACTTTCATCAAATAATTTCAAAGTGTTTGAGACGGAGTGGGGAGAAGAGGATTGATTCAATCACTATTCCCACCCCTAGAATTTTATTCTTAAACATTTTCCATGATTATGGAATTACAAAGTTATCAATGCAGAAGAAGGTATAATGTCCCAATCCAGATTATTTAGATAGTATAGTAATATCCATGAATTCAACTTTTTCCACTCGCCTGGTATCGAGTAATGGCGAGAGCAGTCTAAGCAAAGATGCCCAGACTTTCCTCGCCAATGCCACCTCCTCCAGCGCCTCTGGAGAAATCCCAAGGCATTTCCAGGCCAGTAGAGAGATCTAGTCTCCAGTGTGTCCGTGGTCTTCCCCAGGGTCTCTGCCCAGAACCCTTTCCCAGGTGGGAATCCAAAAAGCCAGATGCTTGAGTCACCTCAACTGGCTCCTCACAAATGGAGGAGCACCTGTCTAAGGGTTCCCACAAGCCACTCCATCTGTGGTCCGGTTCTCATTCAGTCCCGGTTCTGGCTGTGGTCTGTTCAAGCCCTGATCCAGCTCTGGTCCGTTGCTGGTTTGGCTCTGGTCAGACATTGTTATGGGTCTGGTCAATCTTTTGTCTGGCTTTAGTCCATCTTAACACCATCTCTGGTTACAGCTCTGGTCCATCTTCGTTCTAGCTCCAGTCAATCTCTGCTTCGACTGTGGTCTGGCTCTGGTCAATCTCAGTTAAAATCTTGTCCGTCTCCAGTCCATTACTGGTCTAGCTCTTGTCTGACTGTAGTCAAACTTTGATCTGTCTTCTGTCCAGCTCGTATCCATCCCTAATCAAACTGTGGCCCACCTCTGGTCCAGATTTGGTTGGGTTTTGGTCCTGCTGTGATTTTTCATTAGTCTGGCTTTGGACTACTCCAGCATTGATCTGGCTCCGTCTGGACTAATCTAACTGCATGTAGCACTGGGGTCTAAAGTTGCAGACCCATCTCTGCTCCAGCTCTAGTCCATCTTGAGTCCATCTCCGTTCAGGCTTTCATCCAGCTCTGGCCTATGTCTGGTACAGTTGTGGCCGATCTCTGGTCCAGCTCTGGACCAGCGCTGGTGCAGTTCTGGTCCATTCCTGGTCTGGCTCTGGTCTATTTCTGGTCTGGTTCTCGACCAGCGCTGGTTCATTTCTGGTCCGCCTCGTGTATGACTCTGGTCCATTTCTGAACTCTGGTTTATTTCTGGTCCAGCTCTGGTCCTACTCTGGTTTTTGGTCTGGTCTGTCTCTGATCCATCACTGGTCCAACACATAAGCAGCCTCTAAAAAGGTCCCTTTTAAACGTCTTCTGTGCCTTAGCTGTCATTGTTTTTCAGAATTTTGCTGTTAAGATCATTTTAAAATTTATTAAAA
Source organism: Oryzias sinensis (assembly GCA_037389245.1). Taxonomy (NCBI): domain Eukaryota; kingdom Metazoa; phylum Chordata; class Actinopteri; order Beloniformes; family Adrianichthyidae; genus Oryzias; species Oryzias sinensis. The sequence continues at coordinate 25,242,180 of CM074505.1, read as the reverse complement.
AAATAAACTGAACATCTGTTACAGATGCAGCTTCTAGTCTTTTTTTGTCTGCCTTCTATCCATTTCTGTCTCTGACCCCTCCCCCCACCTGCTGATGTGGGTTGTGTGTATCTCGGACTCCAGGGCGACGTGGGTCTTCCCGGACCCAGTGGTGCTCCCGGAAGCGGGTCTCTAACAGCCCCAAAAATTCTCACTATCTACAAGGGAGATAAGGTAACAGCAGTAAGGGAAGGGGCAAGCAGCAGCACTTTTACACATGCACCCCGTGTGCACACACACACACACACACACATGCACATATGAAAGGGGTCAGACTGTGGACACCCTAACAAGGAGTGCAGCACCAAACCAGGCTGCAGGAATTAAGCAGGATAAGGAGCAGTGATTTCAGAAATGAGCCCAAGGGAGGGGGTTGAAATAAGGCTGCCCCCTCACACCACCACTGCCAGAGCCCAGCTCAGTCCTGCAGACAAGTCTCCGTTTCCTTTCCATCCGTCATTGACCGGTTGGTCCCCGGGTCACGGGCCATCTCTGAGCGCTGTCTTTGTTCCTCAATTACGGTCTCCAGGGTGACGTGGGTTTGCCCGGTGAGCCCGGCCAGCCTCTCATCAATGGGATTGTGGAGTTTGTGGGTTATCCCAAAGGAGACAAAGGAGAGCAGGTTTGTTGGACACATTTCTCAGAGGAAGCGCTGAGATGAAGGAGGGCTGAAGCTTCGACGTCAACCGTCTTCATGAGTGTGAACCTCTTCAAGCTCTCCAGTGGACAGCACAAGTGTGTGAACGTGCTGAGCACCAATGACAAACCCTCATGTCTGCATTCCAAAACCAACCAGTACTCATTTACATGTTTATACTGTTAAACACACAGACAAGATTATACAGATAGAATTATGATGAATGAGATTTATTTTTACATTAGATTATTTTAGATTACAATTATTTGGATTAGATTTGTATAGTTATAAATATCGTGAATGTGATTTTATTTTATTTCATTAGATTTGGTTAGATTTTTATTAGAAAGTCTCTTTTTCCACGTAATTTTCAAAATACGTGCGACCAGCCCTGAACTTTTTTCTTGGCTGCATAGACCCAGAGGACGGGATAAGGTTAGGATTATGGCTGCTTAGGGTTAAACCAACAAATAGTTCCTGAGTGCGGCTGTTACTGCAGCTCACCGCTCCTCCAGGGGGTGGATCAAATGTGGAGAACACGTCACACACCTAGGTGTGTCGCAGATAATATAACTTTATTTTTGTTCATAAATTTAATTTTAAACCGGCGCGGCCAGCAACAAAATTCAAGCTTGGACCCTCTGGTGTCCAAGCTTGCACTTCCACCTGCGTCCATGCATACGGGCAATGGAGCAATGTATTACGTGTGGCCAACATGAATTTCCATCACTTTTTGTGCTGGTAGTACATAAATATGTGCAAATAAGATCAGCCTTATTATTTTTATTAAACATCTAGAAGTATAGAGTTGAAAATGGATCCAGAAAATTCGGATTGAAACACAGAAAACCTGGGAAAAATGAATTCAAATAATTGAAAAAATCTGAATTTTAAAACCTGGGTGGACCTATTTGTTCTGAGAAGACAACAGGGGTTTTGACAATGCTGATGTCCATTAAAGCCCCGCCTGACCTCATTTTCTGTCTTCTTCTTTTAAAGGGGGAGCCAGGTCCAAAAGGATCAATTGGATTTCAAGGATTACCTGGACTGCCTGTATGCATTCCTCTTTCCCTCAGTGAGAACTATAAACACTAACATGAAGCATCAGAGGCAGGTTTAAGATTCTTTTCTTCTTCTTGGATCTCTCATTCCAGGGAGCCTTTGGTTATCCAGGTGAAATTGGAGAGAAAGGCATCCCTGGATATCCTGGAGGAAGAGTAAGACCCTTCACCATCATCCCTACACTTAGAGCTTGCCTTTTCTTTAACGTTTCTTATCGTCATCCAAACAGGGTTCTCCAGGTTTTAATGGACCTCAGGGTGCTCCAGGATTACCGGTAAAGTTTCAAATAAAGAAGAAAAGTTGATCAAGTTAAAACTGTGTTAAGGTTGTTTAAACGAAAAATGTTTCGCTTTCCTGTTAAGTCTAGCTGTGTGATGGAGACTGTTTATGAGTACATTATGATCTACGTTGTTAAATGTTACTGATAGATAAGTAGAGGAAGTGTGACTCACCATAAATGTTGAACTTTCACAGGGACAGAGAGGAGACACAGGTTTCTCTGGCAGGCCAGGTTACGACGGGCCAAAGGTGAGCCCCCGGTCTCCATATCTGTATCCTTTTCTTTAAATTTAAAGAATGACATTTTTTAAACATCTCCATCAATGTATCTCGTTAGTCACATTAGAGACTCTTCTGTTCTTCTTCTTTGAACTCCATCACCATTAAAAGATTCTCTGAGACCTTCTGAACAAAATTCCAGACTTCAGTTTCATCAGAGTTCATCAAAAAAAAATTCCAAAGTTCGTCTCATAAAAAATAATACATTATCTGCCAAGAAAAACTCTTGTTCATGTTAAAGCTGAGGAAGAGTTAGGGAAGAGCAGAGAAGGTCCAAGAACTGAAGTTTTATTCCATTTGTGAACTTATTTCATTTTTTTTCCTCAAATAAGTTTTAAAAAGACTTTAATCTGAAATACAGTAAAAGATTTAACACAGTTTCGTGAAAAATGAAAAAACAATTTTTTGGTTTGTCTTTAAAACCTGCTTAATTAAGGTCACAACTGCTGGTGCTATAGAAACCTTGCAACACCCTGGTGTGTTTTTTTAAATCTTCTTCTGGTTCTGTGTTCCTCTCAGGGTGACCCAGGAGACCGAGGTCCTCGAGGTCCTCCTATTTATGTCAGTAATACTGGCAGATCTGCTCAAGGTGAAACCCAAACACACTTACTGTTGAGCTCTTAGGTTCAGGATTAACCACAATGCCGTTCCTGCAGGTCCTTCAGGAGATCCTGGTTACAGCGGTGCTCCTGGCGCTCCCGGAGACCTAGGACCCACAGGTTTCCCAGGACTTCCAGGTGAACCTGGACGTCTTCTGCCCGGTTCAGGTAAAGGAAAAACAAAAAGCCATCCTCAGTTAACTGGGTCGGGATCTGTGTGGACTGTTTGGCTTTAAACTATCGCTTTGTGCCATATTCCAGAAACATCAGGACTTCCAGGTCTACCCGGACTACCTGGCCCGGAAGGAGAGAAGGGAAACCCAGGTCCATTGGTTAATGGTCCTGAAGGATTCCCAGGTCTGCCTGGACCCCCTGGGCCCCCTGGAGGTCCTGGCCCCCCGGGTCCTCCTGGTAAGTGTGTTGGAGCTCTTTGGAAGCGTCTGTTCATTCTGTTGCAGGAGTGAGAGTATTTTTGTTGTGGAACAGTCGCTCTGATCCCGCTCATCCTTCACAGGGAATTCCTTCTGCTTAAAATGGCAGTAGTGTCTAAATCAGTTGCAGTGTGAAAGTGATCCTTTGGTCTGGAGTAAAGACCAGATCTTGGCTAAAAAAAAAAAACCTGTCGTAAAACACAACAGCTGTCTGACTTTGCTGTCCTCCAAGGCAGGCCCTCTGATCCCTGTGTCATCTATCCTGTCAGTCCCAAAGGTCAGTTTACAGCTATCCTAAAGGCAGCCATATTCCTGCAATCACCATGGCAACATGAAGCCTCTTAAAGCCAGATTAAACCGCATCTTTCGCTTTTTTTTGTTTTTGCTCTCTGCTGCCCTTTGCAGCAACTAACGGTAAGTGGAGAGTGCAGACTGCACCTTCCATAGGAGGGAGTCTCTGTACGCCAGGCTGCTGCTCGCTCTTTGGCCACAGGGGTCGCCTGCTGTCAACAGTTATGAATGATTTTACATGGACAAAATACTTTTTTTGTATTTATTTATTACGTTTATACACAGATTAAACAAAGAAAGATTCTTCGGACACAAGAAAAATTGGGTACCATTTGTAAGTGTAAGTGGCATTTTTTGGTTGAGTAATTGGCAAACAACATCAGCCAGAAAGAAGGCATAACTACAACAAAAGAGACCAAAATCTGTCTGTCTTTAAGGTCCATGTGAAATCACTGAAGCAGTTCTGCTGTTTTACTTTTTAATATGAGGCTGTCATGTGAAGAAGAAAGTGCACATGTTGATGTTGGGATGAAGGTGTCTGTCTGTGCAGCATGTGGAACTAAAGATGTTGAAAATGACATTTAAGCCTGCACACGTGGACAGGTGATTAAAAAAACACCTTTAAAGCACAGTGGTGCAAGTATTATCATCAGGGCTCCTCCATGTTAGTAAAAAGCATTAAAAAAACATCCATCCACTCATTTGAAGCAAGTCATAGGAGAAGCAGTTTAAGCAGAGAACCCCTGGCCTCCGTCTACAGATAAACGTTCTCCAGTTCTGCCAAGGGGACCCAAAAGTGCTCCACGGACCCCGGACCCAACATTACCAGAATACCCTCTTCAGAACACAGCAAGGGACTAGATAGAACAGATTCTGTAAAAGCCCAAGTGGACTGAATGGGCATCTGCCGTGAGCCCTTAAACCCTCTGAGTCAGGTGTAGAGGTGGTCTCTGGTTCTAGTACTGCATTCACACGGAACGATTTGTGTGTCAATTTCACGTCTGCTGCCTCTCTTGTAATGTATCTGTAAAACACATGTGAGCTTACTGCTTTTCTGTTTGCAAAATAACTTCACAGCATCAAATATGTGAATAAATACTATTTCATCCTCTTTGGTGTTCTGTGTCTTTTTTTGTGTCCTGGTGCATCAAAGCCTGAGAGGGGGGGGGGGTGCAATTTCTTTTTCACATGACTGCGTTCCCATTCCAGTGCCTCTCCCTGTCAGCCTCTCATCTTCCAGCAGCAGCTCCAGTTTAATGGAAAATTAAACAAACTAACCTCAATTACTTTGCTGATTTTCAAACACAACAGCTGTCAGCGTAGGACTGACTGTGCATGTGTGTGTGTGTGTGTGTGTGCGTGTGTGTAGGCTCTCCTGAGGATGTGACCTCCGGTCTACCCGGATTACCCGGGCAGCCTGGCCCCAGAGGACCTCCTGGAAACCGAGGCTTCAAAGGCTTCGGAGGTATGGGCTTCAGGAAGTGACGTTAGAGTAATTTGCTCTCTGATTGTTTGTGGAAAGAGGGCTCGTGTTTTACTGCCACTGTTTCTGGTTTCTGACTCTTAGAGCCTGGTTTACTCAGATCCCCTATCAAAGATGTGAGCACACAGAAAGGCTGTTACATTGTTTGTTTGGGATTTACCTTTGATCCACCCAGTGTGGATGCACAATTTGAATGAAAACTGTGTTTTTAACACGTTCTTGTGTCATTTTTCTGATGATGGGGGACATATTCAAAGAAAATTCAGCTTAAAACTGCATTTCTGAGCATTTCTTAAAATTGTGGTAAATAAGGACCAGATGACGAAATGCTGTTTGATAAACATTAAAGATGTGATGTAGAAACTACACTGGGCGGGTCACAAGCTCCCTGCTCTGCTTCACATGTGGACGACTAAATCAATGAACGTCTGTGTTTTCCTCATCTGAGCTGGCTTACAACTGTATGGCTGGATAGGTCCAATATTGCTCACCATTTTGGTTGCATCGGTTATGTTAGGTTGGGAGGGACTGGAAGGTAGGAGATTGTGTAAACAGATAACTCAGTTATGATGAAAAGGGGGCGGAGTTTCTTTGCATCAACAGTCCCAGAACTCAGAGGTGAATTTCTAATGAACTCCTGGTTCTGCCGCTCTGTAGAAACTATGTCCTAGAAAAACGACACAGTTTTCGTTTTTTATTTTGGCTAAAAACGGCAAAATCATAACTAAAAGACCACTGGGTTTTTTATTTATGATTAAAAGATCCAGATAGATTAAAAGATTACCTTACGGAAAAGTTTTCGATGTTAGCCAATTTTGTAGCTTCTGAAGTGTAAAAATAAATTTAGCTTAATTGAGATTTCTGCAAACAGTTTTATTTGTCATGTTTTACTGTCTCTTCTATACACTTCTGTTTTACCAAATCTGTGTTTTCTGCAGGTGACCCTGGTGACTGTAACTGTGAGGGAGGGGGCTCTTCAGGGGCACCTGGGTTACCTGGACCTCCTGGACTGAATGGCAGCCCTGGTGCCACTGGAAGGAAGGGTGAACAGGGTGACACTGGATCATCGGGGTTCAGCGGGCCTTCTGGTTCTGATGTGAGTCAGGTTTCTTTTCAGAAGATGGTTCTTACTGCTCTGGAGTTTGAATGTTTTGAAAAAAAGAAGTCTGTTCATCTCTGCAGGGGCGGCCTGGTAGCAGGGGCTTCTTCGGTTTGAAAGGAGAAAAGGGGGAACCATATTTATCACAGGGCTCTTCGAGCAAGGGGGATCGTGGAGCACCCGGTCCCAGAGGACCCATAGGGGAAACTGGAAGACCTGGCAGAGATGGGCTGCCCGGATTTGCTGGACTTCCTGGAAGTCCTGTGAGTATCTGGAAAACAAGTTCAAGTTTAGATGTTCAGCTTAGCTTTAGCTTCTCTGCAAACTTGCCAAAGACCTGAAAGGAATTGTTGTGATTTGTTTATTTTCATCTTTCATCTTTCAATACTATTTCTTATACCCCCATGCCATTTGCGTGATCTCACCCCAGGGCGACCCTGGCTTTGGTACAATTGGAGAAAAGGGATTCTTAGGGTTCCCAGGAATCAAAGGTCGCCCTGGAGCCCCTGGAGAGCCCGGCATTGGCTACATTGGGCTGCCTGGCTTGCGGGGAGAGCCTGGAGACCCAGGTTTTTCTGGGTTGCCTGGGCCACCAGGTTTACCTGGACCAAAAGGTAAGTGACTCTGAGGTAATTTAGGGGGAGGTGAGGGTAAGGGACGTGAACAGTTTTTGCAGCTGCGTTCTTGTTTAGAAGACAATGACATCTAGACGTCCTAAACAGGGCAACAGTGTCCAAGACTTGTGATCCACAGTTGCCATAAGAACCCTACCTGAACACGGTTGAACCCGACTGAAAGAGCCAGCGCTCCTCATGGCTGCAGCAGCTGGACCGGACAGAGAGGAGGCTTGTTGGTTTTCCTCTGCAGCTTCATGCATCCTAACTCCACAATTAATGATCTCCATTAATGTGCTTCTGCTCTGCTGCAGCAGTGATTCATAAACCGCTTTAGGGCTTGATTGGTGCACAATTACAATAATTTATTCACTGACACGGGCAGCAGTTCATGTGCTTTTTAGTCTCAGGCAAAGTGAGAGGATTTAATGTAAAAACAATCGTGAATTCCAAAGGTATGAAAAAAACTCAAGCATTTTTAGACAGAGATTTCCTGTTTTTCCCTTTTTTATCCTCTTGTGGTAAATAAGAAAAGAAAAGGTGTTTGAAGGTTCTACATTGGTGATGTAGAGGTATTTTAGAGATACTCTTCTATGGAACTGTGCTATACTGTGTGATATTTTGCTTTGAGAAAGTTACTGGAGAAGAACAGAGAAGGTTGGAAGGAGCTCCGTTGTTTCTTTGTAGATCAGGACAACGTGTATGACAGGATCCAGGGAGAAGAGATGTGTTTTGGATGAGGGAGTCTGGAGTAACAGAGTAGAACGTTGGAGTTAAGGATCTCTGTGGACCATAATGTTTGCAGATGACATCTGCAGCGAGAACAGGAAGCAGGTGGAAGAACATCTAGCGAGGTGAAGGTTTGCTCTAGAAAGGAAATGAATTAGATCACCGACGACAAAATGGATTATCTGTGTGTAAATGAGAGGAACTTGAGAGGAATTGTGAGGTTACAGGGAGCTAAGGTGGGGAAGGTGGAGGAAGGTTTCAGATGTGATGTGTGACCAAAGAGTGCCATCAGAATTGAAAGGAAAGGCGTAGAAGGCTGTGGTGAGAGCAGCAATGTTGTTGGTTTAGAGAATCTAAGAAAGAGACAGGAGGCAGAGTTGGAGGTAGCAGAGATGAAAATGTTGAGGTTCTCTTTGGGAGGGACCAGGATTGATAGAGTAGGAATGAATAGGAACAGCTCAAGATAGAAGCTTTGGAGATAAATGCATGGAAGCAGATTGAGATGGCTTAGACAAGTTAAGAGAAGGAACAGTGATGATGATGGCAAAAGAAACGCTAAGGTTTGAGCTACCACGAAAGAGGACAAGAGAAAGACCCAAAAGGTGGTTTGTGGATGTAGAAAAAGAGGATAGGTGGTGGCTGGTGTGAACGAGGAAGATGCAGATGATAGGATTAGATAAAGGCTGAGGATGGGCGTCGTCTAAAGAGAGCAACAGAAAGACAAAGAAGAAGACAGCAAAAGTGGTTTAGAGGTACAAAGATGTTTGAGATTCCGTCAGAATTATGGATTAAAGTTAAAATAAATATGCGTCTTTGTTTGGTAAAATCTTTTGGGATTTAATTTTCATGTAGAGATAGTGGCAGCAAACTCTTGAAAGAAAGTCGTTTACTAAAGAATAAAACATTTATTTAAATTTAACCTCTCCTCTCCGAGACTAAAATCCGCCTGAACTATGACACTACTGCTGACTGATTTCTACTTTAACGTTAGAGTTATTGCCTCTCAGGGAGGAAAGAAATCAGGGGAGCATCTGTGTTTCTTCTCTCCTCTCCCTGACAGAAATAACCTCTTTGAGCAGTTTAACTCTGAACCAGTGTGCTTCTGCTTTAACTCCATTAATTCACTGATTCAGTTCATTTGTTTATGAAAACAAGGAATAATCACTTTACATTCGCATGCAAATGATCATGACTGGCTTTGTATGCTGACCCCCTCCTCCTCCACCTCTGTCTGTCCGTCCCTCTGCCCCCCCCCCGTCCACCCACCATCCTTGTGTCCGTCGTTCCTGTGCATGTTTATCTGTCCAGGTGAAAGCGCCTGTGGACGGGTTAATGGCGCCGAAACGGGAACGGGTGGGTAACTAACTTTCTCAAACCCCCCCATCAGAGCAGCAGGCTAGATGGGCGTGAGTTATGTCTGTTGCAACATTCAGGGTGGCTGCGACAGAGCTAAGTCAAACCATATAAACCTTTATTCATATAGCAAATCAAACTTCTAAATAGCAGAAACACAAAATGGTGCACTCATCAAATGTAATCTTTCACAAGAACAAAATAAAGTTAAAAGAAATTAACAAGAAAATGTTCAACCTGTACAAATAATATTGGTATTACACTGCAGTTGTGAGCGAGAACTAGTAGTATTCTAAAATAGTGTCAATAAATTATGAATACAGAATACAGTCATCGATCACTAACTGGAAAACTTTATTGATGTTTTTAAGAGAAAACATTTTTTTGTTTAAAAGTTTTTCATGCATAAATAGAAAAAACACAGGTTTTTTTTATTTTGGCTAAAAATGGCGTAACCATAACTAAAAGACCACTGGGAATGCTTTTACAACAGATCAAAAGATGATTGAAATGAGACTTTAAGTAATAATACCAGCAGTCTTGCTGTAACTATCAAATGCAACAATATGTAGCTGTAATCGCATCACATGTAGAAGTCATTAATAAATAAATGTAAAAAATAAACTGCCTAAGTCTGCCTGATGGATTTTGTAATTTTAAGACTCTTAAGCGGGAGCAGAACTAGAATAAGGCCCCCACCCCCCTTCCTACCATACTTAAACCATTTTTAGAGCAGAGCACAAGCAGCACCTAAGGATATGAGGCTCCAGGGGAATGGGAATCATCTGAAGGTGGGTGGAAGTTTTCATTATAGTTGTGAGTCGTCCTAGGGGCTGAGCCCCCCCCCCCAACACACACACACACACACACACACACACACATACATACACACAACAGCTCCAGTGCTGATCCTGCTGAACCTGCTAAAACCTCTGCTTGCCTGTGAATTCAGGCCTTTCCAGCGTTTGAGCCGCTCTTTCATGCCATGGAAATCCTACTAACAACATCCTGTCTCTGCCACCGAAAAGTCAGGTTTAACCCACATTAACTCAAATCAAAGCCTGACTTCCAGACAGACAACAGTCGCTCTTATAACATCACTTGTTTCCTCTGGGGTTGCATTTTTCCAGTAGTTCAGGTTCAGAATCGCAAGGCTCCACAAAAATTGGAGTAACGTTTGAATTGGAGTAACTGCAGTTAGTATGTATTTATCTGTCCTGGTGACCTGATGAAGTCCTGAATATGAACTTGTCTGCGGCCCCCAGGTGATTTGTTGCCCTGCAAAATACCTGGACAAGTCGGAGACCCTGGGATTCCTGGCTTACCTGGACGCCCAGGTAAAGCAGAAGATGTTTTACTATAAAATATTTTTCTCTTCAAATCCTGGAGAGCCCTGTGTTGGTTTGTTCTCTTTGGTCAACCTTTTGTTCCTGTTTCATGGTTTCCAGAGGAAAATGGTAAAGCAGAGGAGATCATTTTCTTTACCTGTTTTTTTTCTCTTTGGGGGGTAGGGGGTTATCTGTCCCGAAATTCAAAGATAACATAAAACATTAGAAGGTACAGAGTTTCAAATGCTCAACCTTGCTGTGTCTGTCAGGCCTTATGGGTCAGCCGGGTCGGCCGGGAGAACCTGGACGTCCGGGACTTGATGGTTCCAAAGGGGAGAGGGGAGATCCTGGCTTTGGGAACCAGCCCGGTTCTCCAGGTATGCAGAACTTGAACTGTTAACCAGGAAGCAGGACTGATACTTTGACGGCTGTGGTGAGAGCAGCAATGTTGGTTGCATGATAGGGTCCTCTCAAAGAGCCACCCGAGGGAGCATGTTATTGTTTATCCGTCACTACTTAGGTTTAGGCGGTGAGGGCAGCAATTTTAGCAAAGACAGCCAGACCTCCTTCTTCCAGCTCCTTCAGATGCCCTTCAGCAAAACCAGTGCCCCAAGGAGACATTGCTTTAACATTAAAAAGGCCTCTTGGGGTGTCATTCTTCTCAGTATGGAAGAATAGCAGCACCACTCAGAGATCCAAGCAATAATTCCTGAACTACCAAATCCCTGGGAGTAGCACACTCCTGTGACTCCAAGAAGGCTGGGTACTGGAAGAATGTAAGTAATCTTACTAATTTGGACAATACTGGAATCAATAACCAGTTGGTAATGTAAACTGTGGTGAGGCCATCTTCAGGAGATGGTCCAGATCATGGTTCAGTTGCACTGTAAGGATCTGTTGTGGTTGCTAAAATTCTCAATTCTCCAACGCTAAAATGTCTGTTAAATAACACTCTGTGTTAAAAATGTGAAACCCCAACGTAAACCAACCTGCTTACAACATTGTGCTCTAAAGACACATCATTGTGGACAATTTAAAAATACACTTTTGGCTCTAAAAGACAACTTTTTTATATACTCACACAAGTCCATTCTTCTTTCATTTACTGATGGTAAGTTTATGAATGATAAGATGGGGACTCGTTAGAAGTCTGTTAAGTGGTATAGAATAAAATAAAAAAAGTTCTAACACGTAAGTAGTTGGACCATTTTTCCTATTTGGTAACAAGACAATATAAATTCAGCATCTTATTCAGGCCATGGAACAGCTACGATTAAAGAATTTGGGGAAATCGTGGATGATGATTTTACAGAGGATCTGGGGATCAAACATTTTTGCATGACACACAGTTTTCAATGAGCTGTGGGACACTGTGGAACCTCTTGGGGCGCCCGCTGCGCGGCTCAGGGCAGCCAGTTCCTACCGAGAAGCGCATTTAATTTTGAAAAACCTTTTCCTTTGGCAGTTTAGCGAAATATGTCCTGAAAACTGCCTCAAAACCACCTCCTCTATAAGCACAAAAACCTATATTCAATAAATGTGAGTATTTCCGAAATTGGGGTGTTTCCATTAAGCAAATTTATTATTACGAATCCAATTTGCGCAATTTCATAGGTAATGGAACGAGTCCACTGTCTGAGGAGGTAACACCCACGCTCAGGTCCAAATTATTATGGAGGATGTGAGGTTGGACTAGTAGACGTCAGACCAAAAGAACCATCAGTATCCAGCAAGGACTGACTGCTATAAGTCAGCTATAAGACCTAGCTGATATTATGCGATACAGGAGTGAACACAAATAACAAATTAGAAAGTGAAGAGACGGACATATCTGAGAACTTTGCTTAGCTTGCGATGCTGATCAGCAGGTTTAAGTTTGTGAAGCATCTTCTGTCTCTTAACTCATTGCTTTAGTCCTCTGCTCCCTTGATACATTTGTCTGCAGGTTTTCCAGGACCTAGAGGGGACCAAGGAATCCCAGGTGTTCCTGGGTTGCGCATTGATGGAACCAGGGGAAGAAATGGTGTTCCAGGGCTTCCTGGAGCCAAAGGACAGCCTGGAGAGATTCTTGGAGCTATACCTGGACTTCCAGGACGAGACGGTCAACCTGGAATACGTGGGGACAAGGGCCAGCCCGGCTCTCCAGGAGTTCCTGGAGGTCCTGGTATGTTTGCAAAGAAGAACTGCATGGATTTAGCACAAAGGTTGTTTTCTGCTTTTTGTCTGAAGATGTAAAAGTTAATGAAGCCATGAGATGACTCAACAAAAGTGATCAAATATTGAATGAGTTGTGTCAGGAGCCTTTTTAGTAACTTCAGTCTGTGATTTTAGCACTGAGGATCGTTCCTCCGATGTCAGACATGAGCAAGCAAACAGACAGCAGAAGTGTGTTTGATTTGCGGTACTAAGCGTGCATAAGAAAATCCTATTTACATAAATATGATGCAGCGGTAGCATTTATCTAAACATGAGCACTATCACAAACACAAGGGTAATTATCAGGTTTGGATGGAAAGAGCGGTATTCCTGGACTGAGAGGAGAACGTGGAATTGATGGTCTGCCGGGTGTTCCTGGTTTTCCTGGACCTCCGGGTGAGGTTATCGGCCCCACTCTTGGACTGCCTGGACCTCCTGGCAGCAAAGGACAGATTGGATCACCGGGTGAGTCAAACCAAATTTTGTTCAGTTTGTCTGCACATTCTGTCTCTTCTGATCCTTCCTTGAGGTCTACTCTGTGAGGAGAGTCTGCAGGTGAGGACTATATGAGGGGGCTCACTCACCTGCCTTTATTCTGTTGGAAACAGAAAGACCACAAAAGCAGTCTCCATAAGGCTCCGGCTTCCAGAAACAGAAGGCTTGACCATTTAACAGGATATGGTCATGTGATGCAGCAGAACAGCAGACACAACTTTTGCCGGTCAAAAACGTGAAAAAATTCAGTCAAATTCAGTCAAGTTTTAGTTCATAAGCAGACAACATGAAGACTTAATACACACAGATGTTTTCAGATGAGAATAACCCGCTACGGAGAGCTGGCCAGTGGGGAGACTCTCCATTAGGGTCATGATTAAGCCTAAATCATGACCCTAACTCCACTGTGTCTGAAAAGTCTTTGTTAGCTTCAGTGCTTCATGGACCAACATCAACTGACATGCAATTTTGCAAACTTCATCGAAGACCAGCGGTTTTCACTCAAACAGCAAATCTTCAATCATTCGGTCTTCATGTACTTAAGCATTGAGGGGATTCGTTCAAGTGGTTCGGCATAGATTTTTACGCTGGATTCTCTTCCTGACATCCGGGCTGGGGAGCGGATAGAGGGAGACCAAGACTTAGACCCCCTTGTGGCTACGTAGTAGTTAGGCAGTAACACGAAGGGTCTTGCTAAAGGTCCCTCACTGGATGATGCTTGAAATAAAACCCTGATAACCTGAGTGCTAATCCTGCGCTTAACCAACTGAGCTGTCCAGCCGATCAGAGCAAGAATTGTAATTCTGACAAACAGAATGACCGAGTAATAGCAGTTTATTTCTCTGTAGAAAGCTATGGCTTTTTGGAGCCAGTGAGTACTTCCTGCTTGGATTGTGTGTGTGGGGGATGGATCATTTGGTCAAGTTCTCATCTACAGTCAACAGTTAGCATTCTTTCTTTATCCATCCTTAAAGTTCACAGTCTACAGAGGACGGGGCCTTCATCATGGCTGGCCTGAGACCAGTATATTCTGAGAAAGAAAATGCAGAAGCAGCAGTGGTGACACGTAACTGAACTTGATGAACATGCCTGTAGAAGAGTTAGGGTTGAAAACACTTCTCTCCTCATCACTCCATCCACCATCTCTCCCCCCATCCTCCACTGCATGTGATGTTGTTTTGTTTTAGAAGTGCACCAACCAAAGGATTTTCTTCTTCTCTTTTGTCTCTTGTTGTCCTGTTCTTTCTTCTTTCTACACTCTTCACCACCATCATCTCCATGCATCTTCTCATCCCTCCATCCTTTTCTTCTTGGCGTGGGGTGATTTTGCTGTAGGCTGCCCAGGTGAGACACTCCTCCCCCGTTCATACGCCTCCTGTTTCTGTCTGAGAGTAACCCTCACAGCTAACATTCCTGCGCTCTTTGTTGGGGTGTGAGCGCATGTGAATTCACCAAAGCAGGGGTCATGTATGTTTGAAAGCCCCCCGCCATTGGTCCTGCTGTAGACATCATAAGCAGCTCGGGTCTGACAAATCTGCATGATTAGTTTCTGGTGAGTGATGTTTAAACCATCACACCCCACTCAGGGAGGTTCAAGAGCTTTAGAAACAGATCATTTCTACTGAAATCCCAATGCTTTTCACAACTAACCTGCTTTATCTAGTCAGTGAAACTTCCTTTTTTTGTTGTCGTAGTTTGTGCTTCTTCTGCTTTTAATTCGAGCTTCTGGTGTTTGTCACAGTTCTAAAAACCTGCTGCACAAAGTTATGCTGCTCCACAATGTTCATAAACCAAGAAAAGCATGGCAGATTGTAAAGTCAAAAGATAAAAATGAGTGAGGAGATCAAAACATTTTTAAATACCACATACTTCACAATAATATCATTTAGGGAGTGCTTTTATTTAGTCCAATGTTAAAAGCTGTAGCTTTGAAATAGAGAAATAATGTTAAAATCTTTGCAAGTATCATATAATGTGTAGAGTCCCAGTTATTTACACGTTAAATAGAACCGCCTAAAATACATGTGAAAGCTAAAGAACTGAAATGAACTTGGAGACTCAATATTTAATCAAACTGTAAGTCACTTTATTAAACAAGCTGCAAAGAGAAAAAAGTATGACAGTAATAACTAGGAAAGCCACAATTCTCTATCAAAAACCAATCGGTATGCTACACCTATAAAACAAATTCCCCAGTAAGTAAAATTTTGCAACCCTACAGCATACCAGTAAAATTACGTTGCTAGAGTCAAACAATTATTTTACAAATTTAAAAAGAGGATTTATTGTTTCAAAAAATATGTCTTTGTTACTTATTTATTAGCTAATTAAAAAGGGATTTTTCTGAATTTTTAGTTCTTTGTTGTTGTTTTGTAATAAACTAATCATATATTGAACCAAAACAAAATCGTGACCCAAAAATTGAGGTTTAAACCAAATTCTGGTGAGAGAGAGTTGTTGCATCCCTAGTAAAACTGTCTGAATAATCCACCTACTAGTTGAAAAAAGTGTCAATCATTAATACACTTCAGCTGTCAGAGACAACAAATAAAAAAAGAAATCAGGGAATTACACAGTATGACTTTTAAAGAATTGACTTGAATAATGGTGCAGAAAATAGGGACTTAGCTTCTACAAACCCACATTGTGACCTAGCAGACCTGTTACGATGAGAAGTTTTTTTGTTTTACAAAATTAGTTTCCTTCCTTCCCACTCATGTACTGTCTATTCTCCGTGAATGCATTGAAAAATGTGCTAGTCTTGAATCTTTTCTTTTGATTTCAAACATTGTGGAGCTCCAAAGGCGCTTTGTTTCAGAAATGCTCGCATAGTTTAGCAGGAACAAAGCCGGCTTAAGCTTTATTTGTCCATGATTTTTAGCCTGGAATTGCAACCAAAATTGGATTAAGATTCCAGATGTATTGCTGTTAATTTCCACTCATCCCTCAAAGCCTGCATCCAGATCATTTGTTAAACCAGCTTTAACCTTTCCATTTATGACGTGCAATTCCAGCCCTGACAAGACATAAATGATGTTTGTGTTCACAATGTTCTTGTTGTTGAGTTGATCCTAACCGTGTTTGTTTGAGGTAAGTTCATTGATTACCGTATTTTCTGGACTATAAGTCGCTCCAGAGTATAAGTTGCACCAGCCCAAAAATGTAATGTGTAAAGTAGAATAAAACACAGATAAGTCGCATTTTGACGTGAAATTTATTTGACAAAATCTGAGACCAAGAACTAATAACTTGCAAAACCTCATATGACACAATCATAGCAGAGTGTTTATCTCATAATTCACAGTAATTCTTTCTCATACCCATTTATTTATTCCTTTCATGAAGCATCATTGGCCAACTAATACTCTGTTTTCATCCTGTATTTGTAGAAACAGTTGTCCTTTTTATTGCATTTCTGAATCTATGAAATCATTGGAAAATAGAATATTATGTTGTTAGCCTACAAGATCTTACTGTAAAAAAAGTTTGCTGATTCTCTGAGTCACTTAACATACTCTTAACACTTAACATACCTCGTACATCAAATTAACCCAGGAACATCATCTCTGTTCCTGACAAATGAACATAACAGGAGGGTTAACAATGTATTTATTTCAATTTATTTCTAATATAAGTCGCTGTGGAGTATAAGTCGCACCCCTTGCCAAACTATGAAAAAAAGGGCGACTTATAGTCCGGAAAATACGGGTATTTAAAAACAAAACTGTAAACCCAAATTCGAGATCAAAAACTTTGATGGTCTCAGGGTCAAGCATCTCATGCCGTCTTCCTTCCTCTCCATTATGTGTAGGTCTTCCTGGGGAGAAAGGAGACACAGGGGATCCAGGTTTCCCAGGACCTGCAGGAATGAAAGGAAGACCTGGGTTTCCTGGTACTCCTGGAACACCAGGTCCACGGGGACCGCCTGGACCTCCAGGACCAGGAACTGTTGACGGATTACCTGGAATTCCTGGAGTAAAAGGTTGATGCATCTGCTGGTACATTCCTGGTTTCTCTACTGAGATCGATCCCACAATTTTAATATCTCCGCAGGGGAAAGAGGTTTTGTTGGACTCACTGGTTTTCCTGGACAGTCCGGACGGCCCGGAACACCAGGATTTCCAGGAGGGAAAGGTCTGCCGGGGGAGCCCGGAAGAAATGGGTCACCTGGCAGACTTGGACCTCAAGGCAACAGAGGTGAAGTTTAAAACATTTTGGTTCAGTTTGAAAATGAATTTGCAAAACCTGAAAATCTGACCAAATATACTGCAATTCTTTTTTTATAGCTTGTTTCAGTGAATCTTAAATATATTGAATTTTCTGCATTTATCATCAAATAAATTAGCCAGCAAAACATGACAAAAATATTAATTTAAGGGCTTATGTTAGGCAAAATTTACTTTTTTTAGCTTTCTAAATGTATTATAATGTCAATTCCTTATGAAAAATAACCCCAATGTGGTATTTAAATTATTCATGCATTGCCAGTGTTCCTCTAAAAACCTGCACCAGCCCCCCCAATCCACAAAAACAAATGGGTTCCCACATTGTGATGTCACAACGTGGGAACAGCCCCTTTCTGAAAGAGTCTGCGCCTCCAGCCACGCCTCCAGGCAAACACACACACACACTTTCTCCATGGGCTGGCATCTGAATGTTACTCGTGCGTGTGACTTCTTCAGTCCCAGTGTCACAACTCCAAGCTAACATTTCATGTACCACACTGAACAGTCCAGCAACCCAACCAAAACCTAGTAAATACTATCATTTGAGTCAAATTATTTGAAAACATGGCTACCCTGATCCTAGAACAGCTGAAAGAAACTCAAATGGAGAAAGTTCCAGGAGTCAAACTAGAAAGTGGTTTTAAAGCTTAGTAACTAAACATTGCCATAGATGGGGGACCAAAAATATTAGAACTTTCAACCAAAACTTGGGGGTCCTTAGTGTTGGCATTCAAAGGCAGCAGCTCAGGATACGTATTAACTACAGTGCTGATAGCTGAGAGAGGTTGGGGAATCCAGGAGAGCCACCCTTCAGAGTCAGAAACCAAAGAACCAAATGAAAAACAAGAACCAAGAACCATAATATACGCACAAATCACCTCAACCCCTAAAATTTCTGTAGTGGGCGGGCTCATTTTACAGCCTCCTCTCAGAGGCGTCCCCACATCTCTTCACTGAAGTCTTGTAAATATTAAACACTCAAAGCTTAGTAACTAAACATTGCCATAGGTGGGGGACAAAAAATATTAGAACTTACAACCAAAACTTTGGGGTCCTTAGTGAATGGGAGTGAATGACAATATCATTTAGGGAGTGCAACCTTACTGGATACCAGTAAAATTACGTTGATAGAGTCAAACAATTGTTTTACAAATTTTAAAAGAGGATGTATTGTTTATTGTTTTATCAAATTACACCAGGCTTAATATGAGCCAAATGAAAGATTTTTCTTTGTTACTTATATATTAGCTAATTAAAAAGGGATTTATTTCTGAATTTTTAGTTTTTTGTTGTATTTTTTGTAATAAACGAATCAAAACAAAATCATGACCTTAAAATTAAATGGCAGTGCAAAAGGTGATTATAATACCGACAGTGTGGCCTTATTGGAATGATCTAGACTGGTTTACAACAACCTTTTTTTTTTTTGTTTGGTTTGATGTTTTTCCCTCCTTTTTTGTAAGAGGACTTGGGTGTAGAACGTTTTTCATTAATAAACTGACTGAATGCCCACATGATTTCTCTGCTAAAGGTGACAGAGGGCTTCCAGGTCCTCCAGGCCCCATCAGTATTTACACACCAGTTGTGGCAAAGGGAGATCTGGGAGATCCTGGAGCCAGAGGGTTTGATGGTTTTCCTGGACCCAGAGGTTTGTTTCCTAATTCCCAGTTTACAGTGAAAACTCAAATGTTATACATATGATAGTGGAATATTGATGAAAAGGGGGAAAAATAATCAGCTGGGAGCAACAGATATCAAGTCTGTAAAATGTTTTTCTATGTTTGCTTTGATTTTGTCTCATTGTAGGTGACAAGGGTCTTCCTGGTCTGCCCGGTCGACAAGGTCGTCCTGGTCTTCCTGGTCTACCTGAGCAAAGTAAAGGTCAACCTGGGCAGCCGGGCCTACCTGGACTGCCTGGATCTCCAGGCTTACCGGGACCAAAGGGAGAAGTTGGAATCAATGGGTTCCCTGGCATGCCAGGACCAAGAGTAAGAAACTGGACAAGTATACTTCCTAGAAACACAAACAGCAAAGTCTGAGACCAAAGCTTTTTTACAGGGAGATGATGGAATACCTGGTGCACCCGGAGGTCCTGGAGAACCAGGTCGTCCAGGTGGAAAAGGTGGGTCTTCATGACACATGTTACTTGCCAAATGTGCTTCATCAAGATTCATTTGCTGATTTGTTTTGTTGTCAGGTCAACCTGGGGAAACCTTTGGTTTTCCTGGCTCACCTGGACAGAAAGGTCAACCGGGAGATCCAGGCAGCCCAGGTAGGATCTGTAACATTAATTTTACCTTCTAGCCAAAGACTTTCCACAGCATGCTCATCAAACAAAAACAGAGTATTTTTTTTTTATTTTTCTTTATGATTGTTTCAATTTAAAAAAGATTAAAGAGTAAAGAACATTTGTTTCTCCTCAGGACGTCAAGGCATTGATGGAGCCCCCGGTGATAATGGCTTACCTGGAAACCCTGGTTTCCCTGGAATAAAAGGTGGTCCTGGTGAACCAGGACGGCCTGGATTACCTGGTGAGTGACAACTTCAGGAAAACTAGTCACTATAGTTGTTAAAGACACGATCTGGTGTCGCTCTTCCTGAGAAAAAACTAATTAGTCCCATTTCTGCATTAGAAAAAAAAACATAAGAGAATAACATTTCAAAGCTTTTTTCTAAGCAGGAATACCTACAGAATTCCTGAGAGCTGCAGGCACAAGTTGAAGTTTACAACATCTTCTTTGCAGGATCTGTTGGTTTTCCAGGCCCTAAAGGGCTGTCATCATTCCCTGGAAGAAAAGGAGCAGATGGACCCCCAGGACAGCCTGGATTTCCAGGAGGTCCAGGAGCCAGGGGTGAGAAGCAAACCAAAGAGCCTTCAGCAGTGGTACTGCCAGAGATAAAATGCCGTTACTTAGACTCTTTATTTTTCAGGTTTGCCTGGACCTCCTGGCCTGGATGGACTCAATGGCCTCGCTGGATCCAAAGGCCTTCCAGGAACCCCAGGTAATGAGATGCTGCACACCTTACCTCCCTCCCAGTATGTCTGCATAGACACACTCCAAGGGTTGTTTTCAATTCAAACGGGAAATGTTTGCTCAACAAAGGAGTCACTATTCATTTATACTTGATGATGGTAAAATACTGGTGTAGCCACAGCTGCACTGGGGCTCTAACAGAGGCGTCCCAGTATGCGCCTACCATCATCAGGACATTCATATGCATTCACACACTAGTGGAGACACACTGGAGGGAGGGTGAAGTGTCTTGCCCAGTTGACTAGGAGGGCGACCAATCCACCGACCCTTCGATCATTGGCCGACCTACTCAACCACCTGTGCCACTACCTCCCGTGCTGTTTTATTTTGAAGATCAAGTGGATTCTAGGATTATTACCTTAGGGTAATAAGGTGAGCATGCTGATTGATTTGCGTCTAATGGTTCAGGCTGAGGAATTTCTGCACCAGTGTGGGACACTCTCAGGAAGGTCTAAACTGTACAAAACCAGACCCCCCCCCCCTGCAGTTACAGTTGTGCTCATAAGTTTACACACTCTGGAAGAAATAATGATTTATTTGTCATTTTTCAGAGAATATGAATGATAACACAAACATGTTTTTACTTATAGTTAGTGGTTGGGTGAAGCCCTGACCCTGTGCAAAAGTTTACACACCCTGATGACTTTGTTCTGAAAACATTTACACAAGCTGATACAGAAGGCTTTGAATGGCAGCTAAAGGTAATCATCCTCACCTGTGACTCATTTACCTGTAATCAATGTGCGTGCACCAAAAGACTTGGAGTTTCTGGGCTCCCTTGCATCCTTCATCCAGTGCTGTACTCCCATGTCGGGATCCTGAGTCATGGGAAACCTAAACAGCTTTCAAAAGATCTATGGAAAAGTTAACTGAACTGTACAAAATAGGCAAGGGATTTAACAAGATATCCAAAGAAGTGAGAATACCAGTTAGCAGAGTTCAAACTTTGACCAATAATTTGAAAGTGAGGGGTTCTGTTGACCAAAACCCAGGTCACAAACATTTCTGCCACCACTGCCAGAAAAAATTGTTAGAGATGCAAAAACCCACAAAGAACTTCAGCTGTGATCCAGGACTTTGTGGTGTGGATGTTTCAAGATGCACAATACAGAGGCACCTGCATGGGGGGGGAATGGGCTGTATGGTTGAGTCGCCAGAAGAAAACCTTTTTTGCTCAAATGCCACAAAATAACTCACCTCCAAACTTCTGGACTTCTGGCATAAGACCAAGACTAAACCTTTTGGCCACAACCATAAACACTACATTAAGAAAGAATTCAACAAGGCCTATGACGAAAATAACACTACTGTGAAACAAGGAGGTGGATCGCTGATGGTTTGGGATGTGTGAGCCACAAAGCCACAGGAAACTTGGTCAAAATTGATGACAAGATAAATGCAGCACTTTATCAGAAGATACCGGAAGAAACTTCCCCTTTTCTGCTCTGAGGCTGCACATGGGATGCAATTGGACATGACTACGATCTAAAACACAAAGGCAAGTCCACCTTTCATTGGTTCCAATAGAATAAGATGAAGGTTCTGGAGTGGCCATCTCAGTCTCCTGACCTCAGTATTGTTGAGCCACTCTGGGTAGATCGGTTTAAGCCAGGCAGCCCAAGAATTTAAAGTAAATTGTGGTTTTCTGCCAAGAAGAATAGGCTGCTTTACCATTGGAGAAAATAAAGAACCTTATACACAACGACCACAAGAGACACAAGCTGCTATTGATGGAAAAGGACGCAATACAATAATTTAAGAACTGAGGTATGTAAACTTTTGAACAGGGTCATTTGGGAAGTTTCTGTTGTCATTATGATTTTAAAAGGGCAAACAGAAGCTCATTTCTTCTGCCTGTATCTAACATTTCACACATGAGTGCAGATGCATCGATTTCACACTCCATCCTTCATCACTGTGTACAGAAAAGATACCGGTATTTAAAGTCCCCTTCCTGAAGGAGGGGATGACTTCGTACCTGCTAACAAAATAAACTAAGAAATACTTTGAACGAATGAACTCTTTCCTCTTTTTATATTTCAGGTATTACTTTAGGAGGTCGCCCTGGTGCTCCTGGTATCCCAGGTTCGAAGGGAGAGAGGGGAGATTCTTATCCTGGACAACGAGGCTTTGATGGAGTAAAAGGACAAAAAGGAGAGCCTGGTGAGTAGAGTTGAGGTTGAGACAAATCAGAGATTATTGTTAAGATAAAGAAAAGTTATGAACCCTATAATACATTTAATTTGTGTACCAGGTCTTCCTGGAACTTCAGGAATTCCTGGTCAACCTGGACTTCCTGGAGAGTCAGCGTTAGCAGGCATTCCTGGACCTGTGGGGGACCCAGGACTTCCTGGATTGGATGGAAACTATGGTTCATATTTATTAACCTCTTTATTACCTTTTGGCTGTCCTAGCTTCACCCAGTAACTTTGTTTTGCTTGCTTTTTTTGTGACTATAGAAAAGTGCTATACAAGTATACATCATTTACCATGTTGTTTTTACATCTTGAGGTTTTCAAGGTCCACCTGGTCCTCCTGGTCCCCCGGGTTCAGGAACAATACAAGGAGAAAGAGGTGAACCAGGGCTGCCAGGCTTCCCGGGATCTCCTGGAAGAAAGGGAGAACCAGGTTTCAATGGAGGCCCTGGATACCCAGGTAGCGCCGGTGTCAAAGGTAAAGTGTGGTTCCACAGCATGGCATGAACGAAGAATACAAATTTAAAACATGGTATAGTTCTCATATGGGTTTGTGGTTTTCAGGATCTCCTGGTGAAAGTGGTTTTAATGGACGTCCAGGTCTTAAAGGTGTGCCTGGAGATCCTGGCTTCTATGGAATCAAGGGATCTAAAGGAACACCAGGTAAGAGGTCTAGTTAGGAATACAGTTATGCTTTGAGATCACAAACTTCAACTTCATTTTCTCACCCTTCTGTCCTCAACTTTTTTTTTGCCTTCTCTGTTGCTTCTTTTCACCTTTCTTTCTTCTGCAGGCCAAAAAGGACGGAAGGGTCCTCCTGGAGTTTTGCTGCCTTCCCCTATTGTGGAATCACAGCCTTCTGGCGACATGGGTCTTCCTGGTGAAAGGGGACCCTTGGGTTACCGTGGAGACTCTGGTTGGAGTGGCATTCCAGGGCGTCCTGGTGCGTAGTAGCAGCCATCCTTGTCAGAGCGGATGTTATATATGTCAGCATTTGGGTTTTTCCATACCAACCAGCAATTTAAGAGGACAAAACTAAACTCTCACAAATCTTCCTTCCCAGAATTTATATGGGATTAATATAAAACACAACCAGATAAAATTCACTAGAAAACATGTTGCTTTTGCTTCATCTCACTTTGTTCCAGTTAACTGAACTGGATTATGGCCCCTCTAGTCTTCTTAACCCCCCCGACCATGTGGCTCATTTGCTGTCCTTTCACAGGTCCAAAAGGACGACGCGGAGCCCCAGGTAACCTTGGAAGGACTGGACCGTCTGGTCTGCCTGGTCCGTTAGGTGATCCCGGCTCCCCTGGTTTACCTGGAACAAGTGGAAGACAAGGTGAGAAACGATGAGCTCCTGATGACTTCAAGGACATCGATCAAAGAAAGGAAACCAGTAGGAAATGTGACGTTCTCTGCTGCCCCACCAACTGGCCTTTTCCTTTTTATTCTCTCAGGCCCCCCTGGAAACATTGGCCCCCCTGGCATTCCTGGCAGCTCCAGCCGCAGTATCAGCATTGGCTACACTCTGGTAAAGCACAGCCAGAGCGAGCAGGTCCCCATGTGTCCTCAGGGCATGCCTTCATTGTGGAATGGGTACAGCTTGCTCTATGTGGAGGGACAGGAGAAAGCACACAACCAAGACCTGGGTATGTGCTCCCCCACCCTTTACCCAGCAAAAACTGGACCTTAATATTATATTTGTCAAATTTCTAGTTGGATCAACACCTTACATATGAGATAAGACACAAAGACTTAGCAGTATTGTTTTTGAACAGAATGACTGTTTTTAGGCAGGTGTTACTTGCTTTTTCTTTTGGCTGATTTATTTTCAGTTACTGCAAGTAAATATTTTAAACTCAGTTTAGAATTAGGTTTGAGTCCAATTTAAGAAAATCAAGGGTCAGCTTGGAGTCAGGTTTGAGTCCAGTTAAAGTTGAGTTTTTGTCAGATTTGATTCCAGTTTAAGTTGAGTGGAGTCAAGTTTTGGTCAAATTAGAATCAGGCTTGGATCAAGTTTCAGTAAAACACCCATTTCGATGAAAATTACGTGTTTGGTATTTTTAACACCTTTGTGGCATTTTTCTGATGAAAGAGGATATTTATACTGAAAATTATGACAGAAATAGAATTTCTGCGTATTCTTTTATTCAAATCATTGAAAATCAAGAGCAGACAGAAAAATGGCGTTTGAAAAATATAGTATGGAGTTAGATAAAATTCATCATTAAACCTGGTTTGAATTAGATGCAATTCAGATTTCTACGTATTTGTTCCTTAGAAAATTCAATAGCAGGGCCACAAACTCCTTACTCCAATCTTCAAGCAGTATCAGTGCAGGCTTAATTCTGCACCAACAGGCTCGCCCATAACTCAGAGGTTAATTTCTAAAGAACTTCTGCCGCCCTGCAGAAACTATGCCCTAGAAAACGGCACAGGTTTTTTTTTTTAACTAAAAACTGCATAATCACAATTAAAAGACAACTGTAACACTTTTATAATAAATCAAAATATGTTTGGAGTGGGACTTGGAACAGGTATGTGCTTCTTTCTGTTTAATGAGATTTTTACGTTTCGTCAAATTGCATTTGACCTCATGGACTTTATTTTAGATCATAGAGAATATTTCTGTCCATTTTGTCAAACAGTTTGTGTAACCTTCCCCCACCACTGCAGGTCAGCCCGGCTCGTGCCTCCCCAGGTTCAGCACCATGCCCTTCCTGTACTGTTCCCCCAATGAGGTTTGCTTCTTTGCTAGTCGCAATGACAAATCCTACTGGCTCTCCACATCTGCACCCATTCCCATGATGCCCGTGTCTGCGGGGCAGATCCAGCCTTACATCAGCAGGTATACTAACTGGGGTGGGGGTAGCATCTATTGTTGGTTCCTTAAAATCTTTCTGTCAAGCATTGACTCCAACTCAATGTTCAGGAGCGAAAAAAAAGAAAATACAAAAGGAGAATAGATAAATCTTAACAAGCATTGTGCAATAAATTCAGTTATTTTTTTCCATGAAGCAGTATTGTTTAGCAAAGAGGCTAAACAAAATATAAGAAAGTTATCAAAACAAGACTACATTTAATTAGTTAGGATTATTTTAATCCGATTCAGTCCAGATTGTTACAAGAAGGCCAAGTTGTCCTAACTGGGCTATAAAAGTGACCAATAGGAAGGGTTTTTAGTATGATCCCCATACTGAAGAAGAAACTGCATCACTATGGAGAGAAGTCCCTCTGACAGGCAGCAACCTGCAGAATAGGACTCAGTTCTCTGTAAAGGTGGTTCCCAACCCTCCTTCCATTCATTGGACTGTTTATACCAACCTGCAGAGAAAAAGACCTGACCTATATATTTTTTTCCGTTTTATTTATAATCTGATTCTGAAGGAATTTTTATTTTGGATAACTACTGGCTGTCATATCGTTTGTTCACGTGTTGAAAATCCATCTGTTACTTTTTTAAAGCGGCTGCACCGACCACAAAATGAAAGCCCCCAAGCTAGCAAAGTTAAAAACAAAAAAAATAAACGTCTTTGAAAAGAGCCAGGGAGGAAACATAAGACTCTTAGATTTCAAAATAATAGAAAGCTGCATTTAACAGACAGAAAAGCTAATTTTTTGAGGATGTTGCTAATAAATTTGCTCAAACTGTGAATTCATGTTTATTATATTTAGAAAATACCAGTTTTAGCAACCTTTATTTGTAGGTTTCCATGGCACCTTAGAAGTCAGCAGTTAGGGCTTAAGCTACGTCACATATACAACTGCCACCATGCGATGGGGAAGCATCCGCAGAATCTTCAAGTTTAGCTGCCACCGCCAGATTTCTCTGAAAATCGTTGGCCTGGTCATAAGGGCCCCCTTTCACCATTCTCAGTGCACGAGAAAATATGTGCAGCGGACAAAATAAAATTACATACTACTGACATGTGTATGTACATAATTTTTTTCCTCCCTCCCCTTAGTTTAACTGGTTCACATAAGTGCTTAAACAAGTTCATCCTTCCTATTTCAGATGCAAATATCCCATGAGTTGTGCTCTCCTGATTTATGTGAGTACTTTGCAAATAAAGGAGAAAAGGACAGCCTCAGAGTCACGGTGCATGGTGCGTGCATTTGGGATGGGTTGCGTTGGGTTAGACGGAACATTCCTGCCAAGAGACTACCACAATACTACCTCCAAATGTCAACAAATCGTCCGAACGACCTTAGAACCTAACCAGGCCACTTGCAGGCAAAGGCAGGGGACACCCTGGGCAGGTCGCCAGTCTGTTACAATCACACATCCATGCACTCTCACATTTACACCTATGGACAATTTAGATTAACTTATGAAGCATGCTTTTTGGACAGTGGGAGGAAGCCGGAGTCCTCGGAGAAATGCCACACATGGGGAAAACATGCAAACTCTACACATTGATGGTCTGTTTCAGGTGCCCCAGCCGGAACTTGAACCAGGGACCTTCTTGCTGTGAAGCAAGAGCGCTAAACACTGTGCCACCGTGCATCAGTTTAACTAATTTGTTTATTTAACAGTAGAAAGAAAAACTTCACCCTCAAACGTTGAGAGAGACTGGTAGCAAAAAAAAAACACTTTGACCTCGTACAGGCCAGACTGGGAAAATATTGTCTGACACTATACCTGTAATTGGGCTGAAAAAGACTGGGGACCACTGTTCTATAAGGAGGAAAGGGATGGACAGAAACATAGAGACAACAGTTCATAGACAAAAGAAATAACAAGTGAGGGACTACAACAATGACATCTCCATTTAGGATTGAAAAAGAAATCATGTGTGTGGAGGCATGTGAAGGAAATCACCTATTTCATCTTTGAAAGACCACCAGCTTTACCATCACCTTCACCACAGAAAGTTTGAAGGCTTAAAGATAGACGAGGAGTTTGTTCTCTGAACTTAACAATCAGTCGGTGTGTGGAACGTTTCAATGAGACATCAAACCTTTTTGTGTGAATCATCCAGATGTTCAGTATGTGAGGCACCATCTCAGGCTGTGGCGGTCCACAGTCAGGACATGACCATCCCCATGTGCCCCCCTGGGTGGAGAAG
Source organism: Oryzias sinensis (assembly GCA_037389245.1). Taxonomy (NCBI): domain Eukaryota; kingdom Metazoa; phylum Chordata; class Actinopteri; order Beloniformes; family Adrianichthyidae; genus Oryzias; species Oryzias sinensis. Next base: position 25,214,738 of record CM074505.1, on the reverse strand, counting down.
TCTTTGGATTGGATATTCCTTCTTGATGGTGAGTCCTAAAAAACTAAACAGGAGACGACTTTTGATAAACACAAATGTGCTTTTGTATCTTCAATCTTTTAATCACAGATTAAAATAAAAAATAGAGTTTGATTTACACTTAGAAAAATATTAGAAAATGTTAATGTAAACCTAAATTTAAAAAGTAGTTTAAACCTGATAAAAAAACTAACCTAAAACTGGCTAAAGCTTTAATCAACTTTGTTAATCTAATTTTTTAATTAAATCAATCCTAAAATAAACTTAAGTCAAATCTGATTGAAACCTGATTTAATTGGAACCTGACTTAAATTAATAATTGATACTGTATTGATCCCTCAATGGGGAAATTCTTCTCCGCATTTTGACCCATCCCCCGGGGGAGCGGTGAGCTGCAGCCTAACTGCGCTCGGGAGGCAGTAGCGTTAAGGGCGCCCACTGGGTGATGTTCATTGCTCGCCATTGATATGGTAATTGACCCAGTACCCTTGTTTACCCTCTCTGGGAATTGAACTCTGGATTCCTGCATTGTAGCCTTTCACCTTACCAACCGAGCTACTCAGCCGCTTTATCCAGACGTTATCCAGACTTTCTTAAATGTCTATTTCTACCTGAAACTAATATTGGACAAACTTGACTTTAACCTTAGTCATTTTTGGCATTACCAGTTGTCTATAAGAAAAGCTTAACGGTCAATTCCAACGAAAATTGTGTTTTTGGTGTTTTTTACATGATCTTGTAGCTTTTTTGTGATAATGATGTACTTCTATAGGTAAATTTAAGCTTAAAATTGCATTTCCGAGTATTTCTTTATTTAAATTGCGGTAAATCAGGAGCAGATGTAAAAATGTCATGTTACAATGCTTGTAGTTGAGATGTAGAAAATACATTGGGTGGGCCACAGGTTTTCTGCTCTGCTCCATTTTGATGCATCCACTTCTAGACAACGGCATCCATGAACCTTAGTTTTCTGGAATCTGACTCAAAACTATACAGTTGGATACCTCAAATATTGCTCACTATTTTTGTTGCAACGCAAATGTTAACTTGGGGTTGTGAGGGGCTGTAAGCTAGCGTGAGAGCATTTGAACAACGGGATGATGGGAAATAAAGGTGGGCTTACTCCATGCCAACAGTCCCGCCCACAACTCAGAGTTTCTAAAAACCATGTTCTAGAAAACTACACAGGTTTTTTTATTTGGTTAAAAAGGCATAAAAAGATTATCAGAGTAGGACTCTAAAATAGCGATCATGTTACATCATGAAGACTGTGAGAATTTATCAGGAAATAACTTAATTGTGTGTATTCTTGTCTCGACCGCAGCACACGGCGGCTGGTGCAGAAGGCGGCGGTCAGTCCCTGATGTCTCCCGGCTCCTGCTTGGAGGATTTCCGCGCCACTCCATTCATTGAGTGCAATGGAGCCAAAGGCACATGCCACTACTTTGCCAACAAATACAGCTTCTGGCTGACCACCGTGGATCCCAGGCGGGAGTTTGTGTCTTCACCAAACCAGGAGACCCTGAAGGCGGGCCAGGAGCGCTCCAGAGTCAGTCGCTGTCAGGTCTGCAGCAAACTGCTGTAGGCGCAGCCATGGGGGGACATGATAACACTTTCAGAAAAAAGACAGGTGGAGACGCTGGTGAACGGGATCTTGTGACTGAAAAAAATGAGCCCCCCCCTACAAACAGTGAATCTATAAAAGAAGAAGCCAGAGTGAGGAAAGACGTGTTTGCATCTTCCTCATTATAACTGATTATGGTGCTATTCTCCCTCAGCTTTGACCTCAGCTGGCCTCTGTTTTCTTTCCTTCTGTGTGCTCTGTATGCTTTCCCCTCCTGAACTCCACTCCCACTTCATGTTTATTAATTGTCAACTTGGTTTTGATTGTATGCTTCCATTGGGAAGCTGCTGTCAATCATACATGGATTTCTGTACACGTGTTAAATGAGGTTTGTCTTTAAACTATACGGACAGAGTCCAAAGGTGTTTTGGATGGTTTTAGGTTCACCATGTTCCTTTAAAGCAGCCAGACAACATGAGAATCTAGTTATCACAAACACAAAAAATACATATTAATCTGATTTCAACCTGTTTTTTGCAAAAAAAAATCAAGTCTCACTCAAAACTGGTATCGAGTTATATCAATCTGACACAAACCTCAGGTTTCAGCTTCAATTTAATCCAACTTCATCCCATCTTAAAAACATGAGATTTAAACATAATTAAAATCTCACTTAAACCCGACTTGATCTGAATTGCATCAAATTCAAAAGTTTTTAACCGGAATTTAATCTAACTCTAGTTTAAGTCAAATCTGGTTTATATCGAGTTAAATCTAGATATAACCTCTGGTTCAAACCAAAAAAACAAATGCAATTCAAGCAAGATAAATCTGGTTTAAACTTGGATCATTTTTATTCAAGCCTGAGTCGAACCTGGTTTAAACCCAAAGAAATCTTTATTCAAATTTAAATCTGGTTTAAGCTTTTATTAAATTGAATGCATACTTGGAAAAAAACGATTTAAACCTGAATCAGACCTGATTCAAACCCAAAACAAATCAAATTTAAACCTAATCAAACCTGGTTTAAACTTTAAAATCTTTTATCTCAAATGCCAGTCAAACTTACTTTAAACCTGACAGAAACCCGGTTTAAACCGGAATTTGATTAAAATGTATCCAAAATTTAAACAAAATTGGAACTTTAATTAAATATCTCAGTCTTGAGTCAAACCTGGTTGTAAACTGAATCAAATGTAACCTAACTCTGCCTCTGAGTCAGACTAGGTACTCAGAGATCACTTTCTGAGATGATGATGATGATGATGATGATGATGATGATGATGATGATGATGATGATGATGATGATGATGATGATGATGATGATGATGATGAAATGTCTGTATGACCAAATGCCTGTTGGCACATTTGCCTCCTGACAGATCCTGTCTACAGTTTATCCTAGCATAATTACCTGTTTTCAAGAGTGAAAACAGGTCAATTTTTACCCAGACACAATACAAGAGCTGAAGAAGAGGTGCTGAATACCTGTTGTTTTTTTGGTTGTTTTTTGTGTGTGTGCCTAACAATTCATATCCAATACTTGTCTGATGTTCCACCTCCCTGAAATCTAACCAGAATCATTTCACTTATCTCTGTAAGGTCATGCAGTAAAGACTGAGTTTTCTTGACTTGGTCTGAACCCTTGACTGTACTGATGTTGAGCCTCAGCTGATTCTGCCGCTCCCCTTTCGGCTTCATGCACACACTGATTTTAATACCAACAGCTTCAGTTTGATCTCTGGCTTTCTCTGCCTCTGTGTTCTCACTGAAGAACCTTTCACTTTTCGCGGTTTCCTGAGCGGATTTAGATTCTCAATAAAGTCATTTTTCGGTTTGTTTACTCTAAATAGACTTTTATGACCTAATGACCTTTTTTGACCACTGTATCTGTGCTGCTGCTTCTGACATTTCAGCCTTTCTTCCTGCTCAGTTTTTGTTCTTTTGTAATCTAGATTGTAATTATGTGTCTGATGTCATAATATCCCGCCTTATTTACTGCTATTGGAGGGAATAGAATGAAAAACTAAGTGTAAACATGGTAAACATGAATATATAAAAAGAAAAATGCCTCCAGGATGTTTTTTTTATAAAATGTTTGAAAAATATATCAAACATATCAACGAATTTCATTGTCTTTTTAACACCACACTCAGAAGCAAATGTTTTATTCAGCAGAATCCTGAAGAAAGAGATGCAGTTTTCCTCAAAGAGGATGTATAAGAATTAAAATACTATGAATAATCTTGGCTGCTGTGTGTTTTGTTTGGTCATTTAAAAAAAAAAAAGTTGCAAACTACAAGATCCTCCACATTCTTACTTTGAAAAACTGATAGAATTTTGACCTCAAATCAAAAGTCAGAAATAACCACTGCTGAACTTGATCGATCTACACACTAGATTAAAATGGTATCTAACCAAAATCTGACATTTCATGATAAAGGCACCCATTTCCTTTTGACTGTTTCTGTATCTGCATCTATGGACCAGAGTTTTCCATCAAATAAAATATTTGGTTGAAGGCCATAAAGCATTCAGGCCACTGTTTTCCTGTTTCTCTTTACCCTTATGCTATTATAGGCACTTTAACTTTGGGAGTTGGGTCATCTAGACCCACTAGACAGTGCGCTGAACCTTTTTTCTTCACTGATTTGTGATCTTCACTGGTGTCCATGGATTACATGAAATCTTTCCACCTTTATCCACCTTTGTCACGGTAGGGAGAACACGTCAATGTAAGGGTGGAGTCATCTAAGCTAGCACAAGGGTTATTCTTTTATCATAGTATCTTCCGCCATGTATTGCTGCTTAACCCCTTCTACAATTTTTTTGTTATTTTAACCATTCAGCTATTAAAATGTTCAGCTGTTTCCAAGTTATGAAATTTGGTCCTTCAAATCCTTGAACTTTTCAAGATATTACACGATTTCCAGGATTTTTGCCTCCATTGAAATACATTGGGAATCCTTGAAAACCTTTTCTTCTTTCCACCATTATAACTTCAACATACTTTGAGCTAGAGACACCTTTCAAACTGCAAATTAATCACAGTTTTTTAAACTGATTCCAATTCTTTCAGATTTTTCAAATATCTTTTAGTTTTTTTTTTCATTTACACCTTTAAACTTTGTGGTATTTTAAGCTTTATAACAGGTTTCAATGGGAGAGGCTTCAGTCATTTTCACCAAAGTTTCCCCTTTTAGAAGCTTCTTATTTTGGCATTCTTTCAGCTAGAGACACCATTAAAAAGTTAAAATGCTCACAAGGCCAGACTACAACCTATTTTAGTCTTGTAACTATGCAATTTACAGTTTTTCACGAATTGACTTCAAACTTTTATTACTTTTCAACAATCTCCTCCGCTTTGGCGTGACGTCGTACGCTGTGCCAGTCGACGGAGGAAAAAAGCCTTCAACTTTTATGAACAAAGCCTCACATCTAGAATGTCAAATCAATCCAAATAAGAAATATGTAAAAACATGGGCATTTTTGGGGGGCTTTTCAAAAATGTATTTTTGTCAAGATGTTAATTTTACTTTTATTTTAAATCATCCCAGATGCCAGACAGTCGAAAAGCCGTAGAGTCGCTGCATCACTAAATGATCACAAACAGCTGTTATCTGTCCTATCAACTGTATCTGGTCGGTGGTGTTGTGGCATGACACGTGAGCTGTGGTGCACAACTTGTTATTGTGCTGTTTGAACTTTGTTCATGGTCAACTATGATTATTTTTTTGTTTATTTATTTAGCCAATTATTACTCTTTAAGTTTAATTTTCATTTGACAATACAGCATTCAACCCTTCTAGTTCAGGGGTCACCAACCCTGTGCCTGCGGGTGCCCATGCGCCCCAGAGCACCCCTTGTGGCGCCTGCAGGGATTGCTCCAAAAATACCACTGCTCATATAGCAAATCATTATATTGTGGCGATCTGGGGGTTAGCTTCGTCTTCAGCTTTTAAGACTGATGGGAAGTGGGGAATCTCGGGTGTGTTAAATCGCTCACCATAAGTGAGGGAGCTGTGAGCAGAAGTGAGGTTAATGCTCTTTGGCTGGTGGTGGGTGTGTTCAAAATAAACGGACAGATATGATTGACCGCTAACTTGTGAGTGTCATTCTCAACAAACCGGGGTTGTGCCTTGCATGGGCACGGGTAGCAGATTCGGACATGTCCAGTGGGGCCGCTACTAAGTAAGAGGATAGTGACTTAAGACTCGGGCGCAACGGTACTTGCCTGGATAGTAGAGGGTGGTGATTCAGTGCTTGCTATTAGTAATTGTGGCACTTTATTTCTGCTATCGTGAAATATATGGCAGAGTATGGAACGGCCTGAACCTTGCGAATTGGCGCTCTTTGAGAAAGAGGCGTGTGTGTGTGTGAGGAGGAGAAGGGGAGGGGTAGTGGGCGAAAGCTGCGAGGTAAAACGGCGCACAGAGACCATTGCTCAACACCTAGATCATCGGGGGGCTTAAATACTCAACTCATTCTAACAATGTCATTCTTCACAAACTATTGTCTGTATTTTCCATATCCTTGTATCTTTATGGTTGTTTAGTTGCTGATAGTAACATATAAAAGACACCAAAGACACACACAGGACCAGAAACACACACAGGACAAAAGACACACAGGAAGAAAACCTGGTCCACTCTGGCTCAATGTCACCAGCCTCCCTTGGTACCCGTTTGAAGCACTCTTTGGGAGTTAAAGACTCCCCTGATGGAGGGCTCAGCCAGACGTTCCCAGCGAATCCAACTGACCATCAGGTATGGATCGGTGGAGAGCCCAGGTCCTCTCTTTACCTGAGTGTCTAAGACTCCTGCTGAGGGTGTCCTGACGCCAAGTGTATTGATGGACACCCTTGTGCTTGAACATGGTGTTCGTTATGGACAAACTGTGATGAGCACAGAAGTCCAATGGTAACACACCACTCGGGATCAGATACGGGGAGGCCATACCTACAGATCACACTCATCCAGGTGCCATTGATATTCCGCACGTGGGCATTAAAGTCCCTCAGGAGGACAGTGGTGCTCATGATTCTTCAAAATAAATACTTTTTTTTGAGGTTTTTCTACCTGGAAAAATGTGATGTTTATTTTTTATGGACAAGTCTTTTATTTCATTGCAGAAACGTTGTTTTGATAAAAGTCTTGGGAACAAAAGCAAATAATTAATACAAAATAAACGGTACTGTTTGACGTTCTTTGTTTGCTTTGCTGTTTAGTGGCAGTCTTACCACTTCCAACATGAAAAAAACACATTTTGATGGAAAAAAAGGAACTGTCCAGAACTCTTCAGCATTCCCTCCAGTGTTCTGCTCCGGTCCAGCAGGTGGCGGTGTTGCACTAACATGCGGTTTGGACGCCGGTAAAACCAGACAAGAGCCAGACAGGATTAGCATCTCAGCAGCGTCAGGCAACGGAGAGCTGTTTTTCTTCTAACTTGGATCCTCAAAACAGGTGAGATGCGCGGACAAGGCAACAGCTTTGAGTCTAAATAAAAAAGTTGCTCTCGGTGTGGGCATTGAAGTGCATGTTTGAGCCCTCGGTTTGAGTGGTTCGTAAGCAGTTAGCTCCCTTAGCGCCCCTAAACATCTGGATCTTTTTCTCTCGGTGATGACGTCATAAAACAGTTGTTTATTTACGTTTCCACCTATTCGCATACTCACCTGCCTGTGGTTAGTTAAGCCTCCTTACAACACGTTACGTTCAGGCTATTTTTTAACCCGGCTACCTAGTTATTCTGCCTGGTTACCACGTAACTGGTTAACAACGGTGTAAACAAATTAAATTGATCTAAAACACTTTTTATAAATGAACTAACAAGAGTTCTTGCTGTGAATACATGGCACAGCATAACAAAAACGAAAAGGCAAAAGAGAAGATCCTTAATATTAAAGACGTTCTGTTAGAACACACACTCTTTTAGCTGCAATAGTTTAATAACAAAGCAGAAGTCGATACATGAAAATTGTGTTTTTAACAAGTCCTTTTGGTATTTTTCTAACAGTATATGACAAAAATTCATCTTAAAAATGCATTTTGAGAATGTATTTTATAAATGTGAATCAGAAGCAGGAAAAAAAGCTGTCTGATTGTAGATTGTTCATCACATAGAACCTACAACAGCATCACATAGAACCTACAACAGCATCTTCGTTGTCCTCCTTTGAACTGGAATCTGGCTCAAAACTCTACGGCTGGATAGCTCCAATACTGCTGAAGTTATGCTGGGGGTGTGAGGCGGGGTTTGTAAGGATCTACATGGATCTAGGTCTACAAGTGGATGCTCCAGAATGGAACAGAGCAGGTCTACCGTCACGCCCACTTTTTTTCAAACCGCATTTTTCCGTCTACTCCTGATTCACAAATGATCACAAATGCAATTTTAAGATGAATTTTCTTATGTATGTCCTCCATAATCGGGAAAAAATGCCACAAGAACAAGTTAACATAATTTTTATCAAAGTGGAACTTTGATGAAAATTCTGCAACTGGTACCCGGTGTAAGAAGGTTAGAACAGACGTGTTCTGAACAGATGTGATGCGGGCATTTCTCCTGGTTCTGGTTTAAACTGACTGCAGTTTTCTGAAGACTGTTCCATCTACCCCACAGGAAATGAAGGCATGAATTAGTTTAAATCCAGACATCAAAACTCAGAGTCTGTGACTGAGATGGAATAACTGATTTACAGCCGCCCCACTGGCTTCTGGTCCAATCAACGATTGTTTACACAATCCTTCTGCACACCATCCACGATTTCTCCCTTTTCCGCCCGTCTGCTCTCGTCAAAGTCGTCACACTTTCACACCTGAGTTCTTCATCCTCCCTTCACCTGACTTTTCCCTTACCCCGCCTCAGCACCATGGGGGCTTGACCAAACTCTGGAACTCTTTTGCACCAGATGAAAGAGTCTTTGTCCCTCTTCAAATCCAAACTCAAAACATATCTGTTCAGGAAATCACATATGTCCCACCTTCTCATCGTTTCTGTCTTTCCTTTCTGTTTTTGTCATGTTTGACCTGTTTTTATTTGTACAGTGGCCTTAAGAGTCCTAAAATGTATTAGTATTATTAATAATTCACGTGACACTGATACTCAGCTCTGAGTTTGGCATGACTCTTAAGATTTCCAACTTTTGATCTTCATTACTCTAAAAATCACTGATCTACATTCGTTTTATCTTGTTTCCAATAACAGAGACTTCTGTCTGTCATTTTTGAACTCAATAAAGTTCATGTAGGAGTTCTGCTGCTCTGAGGAGCAGGGAGTCTGATAGACTATGATGGTTAGGTGACAGTTACACAAAGCTGAGTGTCATCTGCATAACTGCATTAGAGAGCACGATCAGACCCACAGGGATGACCAAGGCTCCATGAACAAACTTTTTGCCAAGGTTGCATATAACTGCACAGTAAGTAGGCTGGGTGGTGTATTTATGTCTAGTTTCCCAAAAGTCTATAATAGAAAGACTGTGGAAGACAATGGCTGGCAGTAATCCGATTGTGACAGACTCTAATCCAGTTTCCAGTATTTCATGCTGAGATTAATAACCTAACTTTACTGCACCTAAAACCACCAGTGTAAAAAGCCCCGCCCACTGTTCATCAGAGGTAGGCAGCACGAGACTGATGATTGACCACAAAACTTTCACTGACATCATGTTAACATCAGCTGTTGATGGGGAGCTGCTTTTGAAGCATTCTGCTTCCATGTCAGATGTTCTTGATTGATCAGCAGAGGAGCTCTGCGCTGTGGTTAAGGGAGAATCGTAGTGATGCTGTAATATAATTCATCCTAATTTGCTGTAAAACAGCTTTTGAATAATCTATAGATCCTGTGGCCTTAATATGTACAAGGTCAAACAAAGAGATGGATCCAAACTTTGTACAAGACTTACCCAGATGTTCCCTTTCACTTAAGAAGTCAGAGTTGTTGTCCTTCCCAATGTCTCCTTCTGTGTTCCATTTGCACTGACAGTGGACTGGAATATTTAGTAGAGTGGAAACTTCTGGAATGGGACAGGGGTCTCACAGAAGCTTCACAGCTGTTTGCAGAAGCCTTAATCCTTGTGCCATCTTAGATGACCCCCCCTTACATTGACGTGTTCTCCCTACCATGACAAAGGTGGATAAAGGTGGAAAGATTTCATGTAATCCATGGACACCAGTGAAGATGACAAATCATTGAAGTAAAAAGGTTCAGCGCACTGTCTAGTGGGTCTAGATGACCCAACTCACATTGTTAAAGTGCCTAGGATAGCACAAGGGTTAATGTGTTGCTGAGGTTTCTCATCCCGTTTCCCGCTTGTTTTCCTGCAGGTACGCTGGAATTTTCTGACACCCACTCGGACATGTCCTATGTCTTCATCAATGACTCGTCGCAGACCAGTGTGCCCCAGCTGCAGGCCTGCATCGACGGGGACCTGCCTTTCGCCAAGAAACTCCTAGAAACGGGATGCGACCCCAACATCCGCGACAACCGTGGCCGCACAGGCCTGCACTTGGCTGCGGCGCGAGGCAACGTGGACATCTGTCGCCTCCTGCACAAGTTTGGTGCTGACCTCCTTGCTACAGACTACCAGGGGAACACAGCGCTGCATCTGTGCGGCCATGTGGACACCATCCAGTTCCTGGTGTCCAATGGACTGAAGATCGACATTTGGTTAGTGGCTCTCTGTCATTGCTGCTGTTTGTTCCTGATCTGTGGATTATCTGAATTCCACCCCCACCCCCACCCCCGAAAAAGCTGCTTGACTCCTCCTTCTTTAGATCTCATCACAAACATCAGAGGTCACAGCATAGGAAGAATTCAAACAGAATCCTTTACAAGCATGTCCGTGTCTGTGGTCGTTCTCTAAAACCAATGTTTCATTTGGTTACAGCAAAGGATTGTGGGATTGGATTATGGCCCATTTTTACAGAAAGGATGCTGCATGTTTTTTTTTTCAGTTTGACTTACCCTCCCCTGTTTCTGTGTCTAATCCCTGGCTTCAGTAACCACAATGGCTCCACCCCCCTGGTGCTGGCAAAGAGGCGGGGCGTGAACAAAGACGCCATCCGCCTCCTGGAGGGTCTGGAGGAGCAGGAAGTGAAAGGCTTCAACAGAGGGGCTCACTCCAAGCTGGAAACCATGCAGATGGCTGACAGTGAGAGGTAAAGGGGGCGGATGACATTCAGAAGTGTGTATGTGGGGGTGTCTCATCCAAGTGCACAGAGTTCAGTGGTCATGTGACCTCATAGGACTCAATTTCTTTTGGCTGAAGTCTTTCTTCTTCTGCTGCCAGCGCCATGGAGAGTCATTCCTTACTGAACCCCCACCTGCAGAGCAGCGAGGGGGTGCTGTCCAGCTTCAGGACCACCTGGCAGGAGTTCGTGGAGGATCTGGGCTTCTGGAGGGTCCTGCTGCTCCTGGTGGTCATTGCCCTCCTCTCACTCGGCATCGCCTACTACGTGAGCGGCGTGCTGCCCTTCTCCAGCAGCCAGCTGGAGCTGGTCCACTGAGGAGGAGGTGCTTGCTACATCTGCAGCTGAGGTTCTTCTGGCACCAGATTGACATTTATTCCCCAGACCTTCGTCATCAGCATCATCTTCATCACATTCTGGAGAACACCCACCCACTTGATCTGTTACAGACTGATCTTCTGCCCCCACACCTTGTTCTCCTTATTTAACTGTAGTTTTTTTTCTGGATGTTCCCAATAACCTTGCCCCCCTCCCCAAGCCTTGGTATCTGCATCTGTAATAAAGGCGTTATGCTGTAGGATTTTGTGCACGTGCACACCTGTCACTAGACTTCCATGTCATCACAGACATTATTGATCCTGCTTCTTGTAAGAACTGAATAAATATGGATGTTGTAGTGGCGCTGGTCATTTCAGAAGAATTTACCGGTCATTGTATGAACAAAAATGATAGAATCTATGAGGAAATTAAAATAGAGGTTTCAGCTGTGCTGCTGCTTAAATCCCAAATAAACTTCATCTGCAGGTTTGAGGCAGAGATCAAATGAAAACCACTTGTGGAGGCAAGGAGGCTACGTGACAGAAGACGGTCACATGACTGCTGAAGGCTGTACATTGCAGGACAGCTGTGGTGCCGCAGTCGACCCCTGAACGGAAAATTGTAGGTTCAATTCCCGCCTTGTCCACCCCTGGTCTAAGTGTCTTGTGCAAGACACTGAAACCTACCTTGCCTCTGGTGGAAGGTTGGCGCCAGTGTTCGGCAGCGGAGCCGCCACCGGCGTGTTAATGGGTCTGTGACTGTAAAGCGGTATACAAGTGTACACCATTTACATTGCTACACCTTTTCTTTTTTCAACTTGTCCTGTCCAACGGCTGAGAAAACAGATGTGAGCTGAAAGCCTCTTGTGTTGGACGTATTTTACTGTTACAAAAGAGGGTTATGAATCTTCTTATTCACAAGGTTTATATTTGCATAAACCCCTTTTGTAATTTAGGCCACAACTTTATTTATATTGATTATATTTGTATCAGTTTTTTGTTGGACTACATGGAAAGGAAGAGAGGGATGTTGGGGAGAGGTGAGGGGCACAAAAGGGAGAAAGGGGGTATAAAGTAAATAGGCTTAAACTGTAGACTGCTGTCAAGCAGGGGGCCTTTGCTTTCATGAAAGAGCCTGACGGAAGATCCCAGGAACTCCTTTGAAAAACTTTAATAATAATTTAATAGTAAAAGTTTGTAAAAAGAGGTTGTAAAATGACTAAATCAGATAGATTAAAGCCTGCATTTCAAATTATTAACATTGTTTATAAATATAATCTGGAAAATCATGATCGCCTTCACATGGAGGACATGTGACAAATGGAAATCATTTCATTCTATCCAGAATGTTTTCACGGCTCCCCACACACAAAATAAAGCTGCTTCAATCGAATACAGCTGAAGCGAAAAAACACTGCTAATCCAAAAAAAGGAGAGATTAAAAAAAACTTCAGGAGATTTTAGTCCTGCTGCTCCAGGATGAAACTGGACAGCAGGTTGACATCTGTCTCTGCGGGGTGGAGCTGCAGCTGCAGCGTCACCATGTTGTCCTGACCGGGGAAGACCTGGCACAGCTTCATCCTCAGCTCAGACGTTTGCTCTGCAGTCCTGTTCTCCCGCTGGGCGCGCCCAGCAGGAGGCCTGCGACCAGCCCCGTCTCCTAAAGCACCTCCTGCTGTTCGGTCACGGAAGTTCAGAACTTCGGTCTGGGAACGGGGGGGTTTAGAGGGGAGAGTCGAAGACAAACCAGCAAAGGAGTGGCTTCCTGGAACCGCAGTCCTGAAACTGAACACAAGGAATTAGAGGCATGAAAATCGAAGTTTCATGGAGGAAAACTGAGGAACTCACCTCTGCTGCAGGCTAAGAAACTGGTCCAGGTGAGGCCCCCCCCTCCCCAGAGGGTCATCAGGGACCATGAAGAGGTCCCCCACAAAGGTGTACTGCAGGAGCCTGCAGGAGAAGGAGGTCAGACAGACAAAGGCGGAGCTTGAAGATGTCTTCAGTGAGCAGATCAGCTGACCTCTTCCTGATGATGTCCCTCCACACCACAGACTCATCCAGCAGGTCTCTCAGGTTGTCGTTGGTTACAATCACTCCATCTGTCTTCTGCGCCAGCTGCAGGATCAGTCTGTGGGGAGGGGGGCATTATTATTATTATTATTATTATTATTCCTCCTTAGGGGCTAATTGTTGCATCACTTTGCTCTGCTGTGACTCCTCAAACTTCTTCTGTCTGAGTCTGTGACGTTGTATCGCGATCTGGACTCCCCGGGGTCCTCAGGATACCTGCTCCACCCGGAGCTCCGAGGGTTTCAAGAGACCCATGCGGGGATGAAGTCACGCACACACGCGACCGCCGTGCACGTACCTGTCATCGTACGAGCTGATTCTCTTCCCTAGGACCTCCCTGGAAGGGGTGTAGTGGAGCAGGCCGACCGTCTGCAGCTCCGTCAGGTAATGCTTCTCTGAGAGACAAAAACCACGTCTGAGCCGCCAGGTGGCCATGCACACGTACGTGCACGCAAACATAAGTCCACACAGTGCTTGTGGACTTACCCCTTTGAAAAGTACTAAAAACATTGAGTGTACTTTAAAGAAAAGTATCTATAATAATTAAGAAATTGAAATTTCACACCACATTTCATCCAAGCTCAAACATGTTAACACTTTTATAGAATTTAGGAGCGAAACAGAATATCTTATATAGATTTGTAAGGATATGTTTCTTTAATCGGCATATTCTGTTGACCCAGAAATGATACGTGCCAAATATCAACATAGTTTTCAACAAGAATATTCTGAAAGAAATGATCATTGTTGTTGTGTGGTCAGCCCATTCGGATTTTAAGCAGACGTTTATTTTTACACATTCCGTTTTTTTTGTCCACTATTAAGGATGCCACAAATCACGATCGAAAACCGAACCGTTCGTTTTTACCATAAAGCTGTAAGTGAATCAGGATATCACGGGAAAAAGTTGATTTTAAAAACACTATCAGGGGGATTTGCAGGTATTTTTAGAGGAAAACAAGCCTCATGAATGAAAATGCTCCTCCATCACTCTCGTGCTGCAGAAAGTGTAGAGCTTTGGCCTGGTCTCCCCTAGGTCATGGAGTGCCCACTACAATGGTATTTTTAACATGTCCTATTGGATTTTTCTCATGATGGAGGCAGCGCCGGGTCCTTCTCCACACTGAGAGAGCAGAGCGTTGCGTAGGGCTGATCATCGTCAAAGAGCTCTGTGAGCTGCGCTGCCGTGAGCGGCACTAAGGCAGCCATTAGATCGGGAAAACGTTTAATAAAAAAAAAAGTGATGAGCATTCTCAAAACGCATTTTAATTATCAGGGTTTAAGAAAACGGGAAAAAAAAGTCACGTTTCTGTTAGATATTATACACAATCTTAATTCTGATGGGGAAAGTCTAATGACCCGGCATTCTAGCGGCATTTAAACGCATCACTTACATACAAATCTGAAAACGTGAAAGGAGTCTCAATCTGATCTCACAAATTAGGTTTTATATGTGCATTTCAGGTGTGTAGTATTTAAAGATTTGTATGTGTAGGAGCCATTTTAAATTCATATTTAGTTTTAAGCTGCCGCAATTTCAAGTTGTGCGTCCGTAAATTGTATTTTCAAAGTATTCAATAGTCAAGTGTACATATGAATACACAATTGAAAGTACTCACAGTACTACGCAAAATCTATTGCGTGAATTACAAATCTAGAACTACGCACACACACACAAGTCGGGTGAGACTATTTTCTCTTCATAGGGTACTTCCACGGCAACAGTTCAGACTGTAACTCAAAGGTGAATTTCTAATAAATTACTGCCGCTCTGCAGAAACTATGTCCTAGAAACCGAAACAGGTTTTTGGTTTTTGGCTAAAAATGACATAATCATAATTAAAAGACCACTGGTAACACTTTTACAAAGGATCTAAAGATGATCGGTCTTTAATGCTCGCTGTCCTTTCATTCCTGTGTGAAGCCATAAACACCAGTTAAGTTGGAGTTCCATGAGAGGAGGGTGATGGGGGTCTACCTTTGATCCTGGGGTCGCTTTTCTGCCTCCACTGAGGGATCAGAGCGCTGATGTTCCGATGACCTCGGTCCCAGAAGTGCTGTACGGCCAAAGCAATCCCCCGACAGGAGAAGAAGTGACCGAGACCGTGACTACAGTGGACAGAACAGGCACAGTCAGCTCTGTGGTGGAAACTAGTGCTCAGTCTCTCGTAAAACGCATCTCACATTTCATGAATTCAATCTGAAGTGTTAACCCTTTAATACCAGAGCTGTCGTAGACAAAGGAAAATACAGTTCCTTCTGACTTTATCGATGTTCGTCTTCCGCAGCCCCCCTTTCGGCTTATCCCATCAGGGGTCGCCACAGGTGGTTCGGCAGAGATTTTTATGCCGGATGCCCTTCCTGACATAACCTTGTATTTTATCCGGGCTGGGGACAGAAACAGTCAGACCCAGACTTGGGCCTCCTTGTGGCTACATAGTTAGGCAGTAGCGTTCAGGGTCTTGCCCAAGGACCCACACTGTATGAAGCTCACCGCGCCCCCTGGGAATTGGACCCTGATTTCTCGTGCACTAAACCAACTGAGTCATGGATTTCCTTTCAGGGCAATTTTGCTGTTTTTTACTTTTTTTTGTGCTGTGTTCTGCGTCCTGATATGCTGTAGATCTTGCCAATCAATGTCTTCCGTGCGTCTACTCTGCAGAATGCATTCTGTTTGCCAAATCTAAATAAATCTCTGATCACAACAGATCTTTGTTTTCTATAATACTGGACATTTCTTTCTATGAGGGTTTGAACTTTTGAGAGTTTAAAGAGTGAAAATGGTGAAAAGGTTCATGTCTGATATGCTTTATTACCGTCAAATTTTGCATATCAGCACAGAGAATCAACTTTAGCGACTGGATGCGTTGGAATGGTATCAATTGTGGAAACCAGTTAGAAGTTACAGTATTTAAAGAACGCCAGCCCCAGAGCTACAGCTTTGGTGTTAAAGCTTTGTTTAACCCTTGTGCTATCTTAGATGACCCCAACCTTACATTGACGTGTTCTCCCTACCATGATAAAGGTGGATAAAGGTGGAAAGATTTCATGTAATCCATGGACACCAGTGAAGATCACAAATCATTAAAGAAAAAAGGTTCAGAGCACTGTCTAGTGGGTCTAGATGACCCAACTCCCAATGTTAAAGTGCCTGGGATAGCACAAGGGTTAAAAAAAACATCAATGTAACTGAAATGACCAAAAAAGAAGATGCTGTATTGAAATCTAGTCCCATTTTTGCTTAAAAATCTAGGAAACAAGAAAATGGATTTCCAGTTTTGATTATGGGTGTAACGTGTATGTTTGACTGACTCAAACATGTAAATGAGAAATTGTACGTTGTATAAATGTAGTGTTAGGTTTTATGACAGAAAAGTGCCTTCTGCTAAATCAGAGGCCAACTTCAGCCTTCAGTTTTGTGTTAAAATGTCAGTTTAGAACCTCTGGGCTGCTCTATGAATCTGTGAGGAATTAATAAATTCAAGTGGTAAGAATTCCAAAAATGTTTGATTTACAACATTCTTTTGGATTTCTTAACCCTGTAAAGCTCACTGAAAAAAAACAATTGACAGGAAATTCTGGGTTGTTTTTTTTGGAGTTGAGCTGTTTTGGTGAAATCCACAAAAGTTTTTTGCATTATCATTTTTATGAGGTAGCCTATAGATTGCATTAGTTATGATATGTTTGGTGATTCAGTGAGTTTCACGCACAACAATTTTGGTTTGTTCAGGAAACAAAGAACCTGATGAACCCATGGTCTTAATTTTGACATTTTTAGCATGATGTAACTGTATTATAAACAACCCAGGAGTCATTTAAAAAAAAGAATAACAATAGATGAGTTATTCTCAACATTAAGTTTTGAAAGTAACTAAAACTTTTCCCGCCATGTGTTTTAAGGATTGCATGGAAGCAGCCATTTTGAAATAAGCAGGAAAAAGTCCTTCTACTGCCCCTTGTGGAATGATGATGCAATACAGGGCAGAAAACGTGAACCAAGTTGTATGAGAAGTTTGGATCACGCTAAGGAGAAAGGGGTCTCAAAAATGTGCGTGTCAAATAGGATACAAATGTTTATATAAGGTTTAAACTGTTGCTTTTTCTGCACACCGCTAAAAAGCACAATAACTGCATAACTTCCAATAATGTCTCTAATAAACGGCGAGTCTAACAGGTGCTCTTTACTTTAGATGCCGGTCTCTAATAGACACCAGGTTCCTTTAAGAGCCCCCAGCGATCAGTTAGCGATGCCCAGGAAACGCTGCTTGGGTTGAAGTTTCATGCGGTGGCACACGTAAAACAACATTCTGGTGAGGAATCTGCACCACATTTTGGGCTGAATCCTAAACCTTTGCGTGAATGGCGCAAGCAGATGGGTGATAATATGAAAACGGCTGGAGAAAAGGGAGCAAACCGGTTTCCTGGTGGAGATGCAAAGAAAGCGAGTGACGAATTAAAAATCTGGTCTAAACATGGGCGTGTGGGCGTGTCTCCAGGAAAATGAGCTGCATGAAAGTGGATTTTTGATACCCAAGTTGATGCTTAAAGGGAAAGGAAGCATTCGCTAATCATAATATAATTCAATGTTCTCATCATTTCAATAAATCCTGAAATGTTAGTCTGTCTGTTTTCTGTGCATTTTGTGACCGTATTTCAGTGCAAAATGAACCCGTCAACCATCACCGTTCTCTCTGTGATGGAATCAACGCCGGTTTCCGTGTCTCTCATAAACGCCAGGCCAGCTGGCACATTTTTGGAATAAACGGCGTGCTACTATTGGAAGATATGCAGCATGTGTGTCCACCACCGCACCTCATGGCTACGTTACTCCCGTCGATGATGATGGTCCTCAGGGAGGGGTTCCCGGGCTGGTCAGTCAGCTTCAGCTTAAAGGGGGTCTGCAGCCCCTCCAGGAAGCGCTGCTCCCCCGTCACAACCAGAGAAGGGGGGGGCATGAAGCCCTGCCTCTCCTTCGTCCTGACGGAGTTTGTGGAGGAAGGCACGGGGTGTTGTTTTCCAGGGTGCGGGTACTTTGGGGCGCTGCTCTGGGGTTGGGGGGCTTGTATGGACCAGTTGGGGGGCTGACTGAGGTCTCTGCAGGGTTGAAAAGTAAGAATTTGTGGATCAAGAGAGGGGGGATATATAGACGTGGGGGGGCCTTTGACTTCAGGCAGGATGAGCTTTGGGAAGTTCAGGTCAGCGAACATTTGGGGGGGGCTACTCCCTAAAATGTCAGACTTTACAGGATGATCACCCGCTTTGTCCCCAGGCTTTTCTCCTTCAGCCTGAGCTGTTCCATCTTTCTCTGGGATGGCATCTTCCTCAGTCTCCCTAGGCCCCTCCCTGGTGTTGTGGCCCTGCCCCCTCTGCAGCTCCAGCAGGAGCTGGTGGGCGGAGCCTTCAGACAGCGAGCTGTAGACTTTGGCCACGTTCTGCTCGGTGTACCCGCAGCTGGCAGCTGCTTTCTTCAGCACCCCCAGGACAAAGTCCTCCTCCATTGCTGCCTCCTCATCCTTCGCGCGGCTCCACTCCTGCCTGCTGTCCCCCGTCCCCACCTCCTCCTCTCTGTGCTCCGTCTCACAGGGGCGGTTTTGCTCCTGGTTCAAATCCGGGTCTCCCCGGGTGGTAAAGCTGCGGTTTTCCCGCTGCCGATCACTACAGTCCTGCTCCTGCTGAACCAGGTCCAGAATCTGCGAAGCCTCCTTGAGTCCAGTTCTGGCAAGGACTCGTTTGACCACGTCTTCTGTGTACCCCATGGCAGTGAAAAACTTCAGAAGGAGCCAGAACTCCTTGTTTGTTGGCGAAGACTGCACCTCCTGGTCCTCCGATCGCCTCTCTGGCACCTTCACCCCTCCCTGAGATTCCTCTTCTCCCACTTCCTGCGGGGAGAGTGGGGGTGTCCTCTCTGCCCCCTCAGCCCTCCCTCTTGAGCCTGTAGGGGGGAGTAAAGCCTCGAGACCCCCACACGCAATAGCAGGCCCCCCCTCTGCTGCTCGGTCGGCAGAGCCAGAGGAATCCCAGGGGATCTGCTTATGCACACCTGAACCCTCCTCGGACGGCGCCGGGCTTAAGTCAAGGCCGGACTCTTTCACCAAATCCAGAAGGACTTCTTTCACGGGCCCAGACAGTACAAGCAGATCCAGGATGTGTCTGTCCTCCCATTTCTCCACCAGAGTCTTGAAGGCCCGCCGTGAATCCAGAGACTCGCATACGCCTCGCTCCCCCGCGTCCCGGGCCTGGTTGCCTTCACACCTGGAGATCAGTTCCGTCACCAGCGAGTAGGCTCGAACCACCGGCTCCGCCAGACCCGATATGTGCAGAAATCCGGGGGAACTGACCTGCAGCCACAGAGAGAGAGAAGCGTCAGTCTGCAATGTTCTGGAAAAGTCATGCTGTAAAACGGCTATAGTTCTGACGGGCCTAAAATGCATCACAATTAATTGCGGCCCATGAACCTAATGTAGCCTATGAAGGTTTTGTCGTCAGTGGGTAAAGTGACAGCTTTCTCCTCTGACAGCTGTCTTGTACTTAACAAGGTCTTTAAAAAGAAAAGTTAAAGGGATTTTGGCTAAACTACATTTATAAGTAAAGAAAAGTAAAACCATTGTAATTAAAAAATAGATATATAAATGATAAGTTAATAAATGTCAGGCTCAATTTGCCAAATCTGCCCTCCTTGCTAAAAAGCAAAGACCTGGGGACATAAGCACTGAGAAAAGAAACTGCTTTCTTTTTTTTTTGGAAATGTACACCTTTTTTAATTAAAGTATAACTTTAGTTTTTTCAATTAATTCTTTCATTTTTTTGCTGTAAATTTGCGACTTTTAAAATAATAAATGTACTATTTTATTTAGAAAAATTTTCAAAATAATAAAATTTTGACTTTTTCTTATACTTTTACGTCTTTATTCTCATATATTTATTCTTTTTTTTTATGGTGGCCCTAATACTCAGTCATAGAGGCACATTTTAATGTTAATTTATTTATTAAACCAACTTCTTGATGAAACCCTTAAAAAGTGAGTGTGTGGATTTAAGAGTGACTTCTTACAGCAACTCTTCACTGACAAAGGCTTTTTAGTGTCAGTGCAGAAAGCTGCTGGTCCTTGTTTTACTTGTTTTGAGGGGAGGGGGAATTAATTGATAGTAAGAGATGGTAAAAAGCACGTCTGGACGTCTGGACTCAAAAGATAAAAGATTCCAACAGCATGTTTTTTTTAAGATGAGTGGACCCACCTAGCAGCTGAGTAGCTCTGTTGGTAAGGTGAGAGGCTACCATGCAGGAATCCAGGGTTCGATTCTTGGAGGGGAATGAGCAATGGTACTGGGGGCAATTACCATATCAATGGTGAGCAATTAACATCACTTAGTGAGGGTCCTTAGGCAAGACCCTTAACGCTTCTGCCTCCCGAGCGCGTTCGGCTGCAGCTCATTTGAGCGCTTTTGAATTTGAGAAGAATTTCCCCATTGTGGTATCAATAAAAAGTATCAATTAATTATTAAACTGTCAACCCAGCAAAGGACCACAGCTCAGCTTCCAACTCAAAAGGAAAAGGATGTGATCATCAATCAGCTCCCAGACATTTTTAATAGATGTTTTCCAACTACTGGTGAAAAGTGTTTGTAATGCATTTTTGCCCTTTATTTGGACAGATTGAAGTTTTATGATGTTATAAGGAGGTTGTCTGCAGAAGATGTAAATCTGCAGACAAACGTGCTAACTGGTTGTAGAATTTTATTGTGAAGTTATCATGTAAGTACAAAGGAAAACCTCTATAGACACTATAGAGAAAAAAAACTTCAATCACATGTTTGTTTCTGCATGAAAAATATTAAGGAAACAATCAATTAAGTGAAAAGTGTAAATGAACATATTCCTGCACAATTTGTTTCAGGTGCCAAGATGTGTTCAGGATTTTCTGACAGACATTTCTGCAGAAATGTTCAAATGGAAAATCACTTTTAATGTGATTATCTGCTGTAATGCATATGCTGATCTCATGGTGCAAATAAAAGGAAAACATGGCCCGAGATCGTCTTACCACAATAAGAGCAGAGGTATTTCTGATTAGGCTGTCCATGAACAGCCCTTTGGCTCCACAGAAAATGCAGTGAAGGACCTCCGGATACGACACCTCCTTCTGCTCCTCCTGGTTGACCAACCCCTTCGTGAACAGCTGGAAGACAGAATTTAAAAGTTTGCTTTCAGGTCCTTCTGTTCAGCAGCACAAATGTTTCTAACAAAAATATGTATTTTCCCTCTTGAGTCTGTAGTAGAGAAAAGTGCACAAACGCTCTTTCAAAAATTTTCCTATCAAGCTTAGTACTTAGTACAGCACATTGTGGTTTTGCAGAACATGTACAAGAGTGGTGAGATGTTCTGTAAGTGTGACAGAAGGAGTTCAAGGTGGAGGTGGCACTGCACCAAGGACCACCTTTGAGCTCCATCTTGTTTCTGTGGTGATGGACAGACTGACTGATGAGGTCAAACAGGAATCTCTGTGGTTCGTGACGTTTGCAGATGACACTGTGATCTGTGAGAGCGGGTGGAGAAACATCTAGAGAGATTTTCTAGGGAAAGGAGGGGAATGACAAGACAGATAATCTGTGTGGAAATAAAAGGAACTCTTCAGGGAGCAGAGGTGAAGAATGTGGAGGACTTTTATCAAATCAAACTTTATTTGTATAGCATTTTTCAGACAAAAGTAGTCCAAAGAACCTCAAATAAAACATTTTCCAAATATGGCCTGGGCGCTTGAGGCTCCTGCGCAGTATCTTAGCTGTTCCTAGCACTGCACTTTTCTGGACTGAGATGTCTGAGGTCTTTCCAGGGATTTGCTGTAGATAGGCACATGGATCAATACATTAGCAACACACAGAAGGGCATTGGTAGAGATTCCAGAGGAGCCAAACACCAACTCCTGGGTGTTATAGCAGTCACTTAAGACTGCAGGTCACCACACACCAACCTTTGCACAGCCTGGATTAATTACAAGAAAGCCTAAAACTCAATGCCACACATGAATCACTGAATGCTTGGAGCTGTACAACATCAACAGGACTCTAAGAACCTTCATAGGAAACTCGATGAAGCTGTGGAAAACCACCGTTGAAGCCAATGGCAAGCCACTAAATCTGGCATATACCAAGGTGATGGTCTGTCCCCACTGCTGTTCTGCATAGGTCTGAACCCCCTCAGCTAAATAATTAAGTCTGGCTATGGATACCGACTCAGAAATGGGGCCAACATCAGTCACATCCTCTACATCAGTGGTGGGCACTGAGGGTCGCATTTCTGCATGTTTTCCAATATACCCTGCTCTTGCATGTTCCGATTGGCACACCTGTGTCCAGCCAATGTGTCTAGCCAAACTGTTCACACACATGTAAACGGTTTGTGTAAAACCGCGGCGCGCTGATGCTTCTTACTTTGGCAGCTTCCACGTTGGCGCTCGCTCCCCGCAGCTTCAGCCATATCTGCCCATCGCTGCCTTGAGGTGGCCCATCCACTCCAATATTGAAGGTCACCCTGAAGATCCGCTCCACGGTCCCGTGCAGCGAGTTCAGGGACCCGCGCAGCATCCCGGCACACGCAAACTCATCCTCCACATCTGCACCGCTCCCTCCAGCTCTGTGTCCTTCACTGAACATCCCGAATGGTGCAGAGGCCTTCAACATACTGGAGAAAAAAAAGATCTTAGTGATGAGACTGAGGAAGACACGGATGGTGCTGACAAAGACTGTGTAGTAAAGTTAATAAAGACCCACTCCAATCATCCTTTTGATTTTTTTTGTAAAAGCATTCCTAGTTGTCTTTAACTATGATTGTGTATGATTGTGCCGTTTTTAGCCAAAATCAAAAAACCTGTGTCGTTTTCTAGGACATAGTTTCTGCAGAGCACACCTGAGTTGTGGGTTGGACTGTTGAAGCAGTGTAAGCCCGCCCCCATCCCCATCTTCCATCTGTTTACACACTCTTCTACTATCTTACAGGCCCTGACAACACAATCTAACATTAGTGGTGCAACAAAAATGGCGAGAAAATTTATATAATATATAAATAAATATAATTTATTTATTATATGTCCTCCATCATGAGAAAAATGCCGCGAGAACATGATAGAAACACCCCAAAACACAGGTTTTACCGGAGTGGATCTTTACCAACATCTGAATGGAGTGAGAAAAATGTCTTAGATCAGGGATCCAACAGGCCTTTTAGATCTAAACTAACATTTCTGGGTTAACTGGTTCAAATACCGCTGGCACAAACTAGAACCTACTGAATAACAAGGCACAAACACCCCAGGTCAGAAAGGTGGATTCACACATTCATGTACCAAGGAAGGACCAGACTAGGATTAGACCAGGATTAGACCTGTCAGAGTGAATGCTTTTCTACAGTTACAGAGAAACTTTATATAAAAAAAACAGGTCCTGCTTCCTGTTTGTTGCTGTGATTATGGGGAAATTGGCACTGAGCAGGGAAGGGAAATCCAAAGCAAATCACTTGTGCAAAAAGCAAATCGGGCGTTTGTGAATTGCCCCATGACTGATTTTAAGAGTTTCTAAAATGGGCTGTAGGTTCCTAGAGAAAACGCATACATGGGCTTGTATGCGCAGCTGCACGCGCGCATGGATGCTGTTCAGTGACATGATCCACGATGATGAGGAACCTCGGAGAACCCAGAATGACCAGATTCGTTTCAATAACTGCCTGATTCAAATGTTGGTAAACAAAAACTAATATGTGCAGAACGATCAGTCAGTGAGTGAGTGACGTAAAAAGAATGAAACATCATGGCGCCCTAACCCCCTTTCACAAACAACGTGACCCAAACGATGTTGTTTAGCTTATAAACAAGTAAACAACTCAGCTGGTTCACAAACTTGTTTTTTCTTTTTCTTTTTTAAATATCTCAGCTCCCGCGACACGAAGCAGGCAGCGCGTGCCTGCCTGCCTCCACAACAGGAAGAGACGACTGAACCACACCGAACCCAACAAGCAGAACTTTAGTTTTACCTACGTGATCCTTCTTTGGTGGGGAGCTCATCACCTCAGCCCTCCATTCGCTCTACTTCCGGAAGGTCCAACAACACGCAGGGGGGTCCAAAGTTTGCGCGCGCGACCGCAATTGGAGCTGAGCAGTAACACCATGGGATCAGAAACGAAACTGAAGGAAACTCGCGCGGCCCCGTGCCTGTAAGGGCGTGTGCACGAGCCGATCTAGTTTAGGTTGAATTCAGAACAGTATACAATGTTAATGTTTAATTGTCATTACGTCACAGCGCTGGACTTACGGGCTGCACTACAAGAGCAGCGAATATCCGGAAACACACTTGGCAGGAAACGCCTCAAATCGGGGGCTTTTCAGTGACGTCACTGGGATTTTCCGCGATTTTCCTTTTTCTTTCTTTTCGTTCGTTCTTGATAATAATGTTCATATTTATGTTGTTTACTTTTCCCTTGGTTGTTTTTGTTTTAAAGTTGTTGTCTTTTTAATTATGCCGTTAATGTTGTCTGTTCTATTGTTGTTGATCATGTTTTTGTTATATTGATGTAATAGTGTTATTATGATGTAATAATGTGGCCGGACGGAGTTGGTGTATAAAATGGGAGGGGCTTGGCATGTTGGCTGGTTGGTCAATAGGGTCATAAAGTACACCTGTGACAGAATATGGTGAGTTAGGGTCAGATTGGAGGGTGGGTGGGGAGTTTTTGCATCATTTTGCATAGTTTCATTAGGAGTTTCCCCCCTGCAGAAAATGTGGGTCACGAATGACCTTGTCCGCTGCTTCCGTGGTGGGCCCACCTGTGTTTGCCCAGATGTGTTAGCCAATGTAGGCAAACACAGGTGGGCCCATCACGTAAACTGTGGACAAACCCATTCGGGGCCCACATTTTCCAACTACTTTTAAACCATATGGGGCCCACTTGGCCTTGCTTGGGGAGTAATGCGAATCTGCAATAAAAGGCATCTAAAAACACAATTTTCCTCAGTTGGTCTTTGACAGCACATGCATTTGCATGAGGTGAAGCAGCATGGCGTGTCCATTTGAAGATTATTTAGTGGATGAAGAAGCTCAGACAATACTTTTTCCACCATGACAAGGTGATAAGACCACGTATGGATGTTGGAAAGAAACTTTTTTACATTGATCTGACTTAATTATTGTCAGGTAGGGAGGGCTAGGGAGCATGAAGGACAGAGAAAATGCAGAGACGGGAGGCACACGGTTCCAGGGCAAGGGGTTTATTAAACTAAAAAAAAGCGGTCCAGAGCAGGGAAATTAAACTAGACTTACTGAGAGCAAAACATGAATACATGGCAGAAGGGAGTCAGGGAAGAGACGTTAATGGACCAGCCCACGAGGATGGCAGAGACAAGACTTAAATACAAACAGGAATGACAAGACACAGGTGAACATGATCAGAAGTAGTTGGGACCAGGGAAGTAAAACTCAAAAGCATGACATAACAGTAAACCTTTCAAAATAAAACAGGAAACAGAACAACATGACAAACAAGGCCGAAAGCAAAAACCAATAGAAAGAAACCCGAACCATGACAGTACTCCCCACTCAAGGAACTGCACCAAGGTTCCAAAAGTCAACCAAGGAGGAGGGGGCCTGGAGGAAAAAGCCGGGCTGGGCACACCAGCGAGGCGAGAAGATGAGCCCAGAGGACGGCCGGGAGGCTGCGCAGTCCGGCGTGGCAAACTAGCTGGGTCTGGCATAAAGTCTGGGTCGAGAGTGGCTAAATCGGACTTCTGCCAACAGGGCGGGTCAGTCATGGAGTCGGCCGGCGGGTCAGGCATGGCAAAGTCAGTGTTCTGCCAGTCGTCGAGCTCCGGTGGGTGGGGCCAGTCGTTGAGCTCCAGCGGGTCGGGCCAGAGTGCGTTCGGCACCCCCTTTGAAGCAGGGGCAAGTCGGGGTGCATCAGGCACCCCCATGGAAACAGGGACTGGTCGGGGTGCGTCCTGCACCCTCCTGGGAGCAGGGACGGCTCGGGGTGCGGCCGGCAACCCCCTGGGAGCAGGGACAGCTCGAGGTGCGGCCGGGATCACCACCGGAACAGGAAAGGGCTGGGGTGCATCCGGGACCACCACTGAGACAGGCTGTGGTGCGTCCGGGACCACCACCGGAACAGGAAAGAGCTGGAGTGCATCTGGGACTACCACTAAAACAGGCTGTGGTGCGTCCAGGACCACCACCGGAACAGGAAAGGGCTGGGGTGCATCCGGGACCAAATGTGTTTAGTTGTTTAGCTGTTTTACTGTGTTTTGTCTAGTTATTTTATCCTACTATGTTTAATTCTTTCTGCACCATGAGTGAGAGGGAGGGAGAGATGATGACCTTATTCAGCACCACTAGTACATCTTTGTATTACAAGTACTGAAGTTAAAGTCAGAGCCTTGTTAATCAAAATCTATGATTTATGTTGCTAATCCACACAGCATCAAATATTTAATGTTATAGAATGAGAATATCTGCATCCTCAAACTTAGACATATGAGAGTTCAAGAAGTACAATTAATTAAGATGGAAAAACAATTAATTAAATTGAAGTAATATGACATTTAGTTAGAAATATATGTAAATTTGAGTTGTATGAACAATAATTGAGTTGGATAGACTTATGAAATTAGGTTTAACTTTAACTCAGTTACTTGTTACCAATTAAATCAATTCATTTAAGTTGGATAAGTTATAAATATTTAAAATAAAACACCCCTCTCACCCTCCGCAGGTGGTATCTCCTCCAAGCTCGGGTCCTCTACCAAAGGCCTGGGAGCTTGAGGGTCCTGCGCAGTCTCTTAGCTGTTCCTAGCACTGCGCTTTTCTGGACTGAGAGGTCTGAGGTCTTTCCAGGTATCTGTTGTAGCCACTCCTCCAGCTTGGGGTTACTGCCCCCAGTGCTCCAATTACCACAGGCACCACTGTCACCTTCACTTTCCATGCTTTCTCCAGTTCTTCTCTGAGTCCCTGGTATTTCTCCATTTTCTCATGTTCCTTCCTCCTGATGTTCCCATCGCTTGGCACTGCCACATCCACCATAACGGCTCTCCTCTGTTCTTTGTCCACCACTACAATGGTCTGGTTGGTTCGCCATTACCATCCTATCAGTCTGGATCTGGAAGTCCCACAGGATCTTTGCCCTCTCGTTCTCTACCACCTTCGGAGTTGTTTCCCATTTTCACCTTGGGGTTTCCAGTTCATATTCTGCACACATGTTCCTGTATATTATTCCAGCCACTTGATTGTGGCGCTCCATCTATGCTTTCCCTGTCAGCATCTTGTACCCTGCAGTTATGTGCTGGATTGTTTCAGGCGACTCTTTGCACAGCCTACACCTTGGGTCTTGTCTGGTGTGATAGATCTGAGCCTCTATCGCTCTGGTGCTCAGGGCTTGTTCCTGAGCTGCCAGGATGAGTGCTTCAGTGCTGTCCTGTAGGCCAGCCCTTTCTAGCCATTGGTAGGACTTCTTGATATCAGCCACTTCAGTTATGGTCCGGTGGTACATCCCATGCAGGGGTTTCTCCTCCCATGAAGATCTGTCCTCCAGCACTGTATCCTCTGCTCTCCATTGCCTGAGACATTCAGTGAGCACACTGTCAGTTGGGGCCTTGAGCTTGATGTACTCATGCATCTTGGATGTTTCATCCTGGATAGTGGCTTCTACGTTCACTAGTCCTCATCCTCCTTCCTTGCGGCTGGCATACAGTCTCAGGGTGCTGGATTTGGGATGGAACCCTCCATGCATGGTGAGGAGCTTTCGTGTTTTAACATCTGTGGTCTGTATCTCTTCCTTTGGCCATCTTATTATGCCTGCAGGCTATCTGATAACTGGCAGTGCGTAGCTGTTTATTGCTCTGGTCTTATTTTTTGCCATTGAGCTGGCTTCTCAGGACTTGCCTTACTCGTTGGAGGTATTTAGCTGTTGCAGCTTTCCTTGTTGCCTGCTCCAGGTTGCCATTTGCCTGCGGAATTCCAAGGTACTTGTAACTGCCCTCAATGTCTGCGATGGTTCATTCTGGGAGTGAGACCCCTCCTGTGTGAACTACCTTGCCTCTCTTTGTCACCATCCGGTTGCATTTCTCGAGCCCGAATGACCTCCCAATGTCAGTACTGTAGATCCTGGTGGTGTAGATCAGGGAGTCAATGTCACGCTCGCTCTTAGCATATAGCTTGATTTCATCCATGTAGAGGAGGTGACTGATGTTGGCCCCATTTCTGAGTCAGTATCCATAGCCAGTCTTGTTGATTATTTGGCTGAGGGGGTTCAGAGCTATGCAGAACAGCAGTGGGGACAGAGCATCACCTTGGTATATCCCACATTTGGTGGACACTTGTGCAAGAGGTTTCCCATTGGCTACAAGGGTGGTTTTCCATTCAGTGATCCACATGTGTGGCATTGAGTCATAGGCCTTCTTGTAATCAATCCAGGCTGTGCACAGGTTGGTGTGTCGTGACCTGCAGTCTTGAGCGGCTGTTCTGTCAACCAGGAGTTGGTGTTTGGCTCCTCTGGAGTCTCTACCAATGCCCTTCTGTGTGTTGCTCATGTATTGATCCATGTGCCTATTTATCTTGGATGCAATGATGCCTGACATGAGCTTCCATGTTGTGGACAGACAGGTTATTGGCCGGTAGTTGAATGGTACTGCACCGTTTGAAGGATCCTTCTGGATTTGGATCGTTCGCCCTTCCGTTAGCCATTTGGGGTGAGTCCCATCTCTTAGCAGCTGGTTCATTTGTGCTGCCAGGCGCTCGTGGAGTGCGGTGAGTTTCTTTAGCCTGTAGGCATGTATCATGTCAGGGCCCGGTGCTGTCCAGTTCTTCATACCTGAGACTCTTTCTTGGATGTCTGCCACTGTGATTGTTACTAGATTCTGTTCAGGGAGGTTGCTATGTTCTTTTCTCAGAGAGACCAGGCACTGGGCATTGCTGTTATGTACTGCCTCTTTCTCCCATATGCTTTTCCAGTATTGCTCAGTTTCCAGCCTTGGTGGGTCTGCTTGGCTGTTTTGACCCTGCCACTGAGCGTACACTTTTGCAGGCTGAGTTGCGAAAAGCCTGTTTAGCCGTCTGGCTTCATTGTCTTTTGTGTACCTTTTTAAGCGGCTGCTCAAGGCTAAGAGCCTTTGTTTGGCAGTTTCCAGTGCTTCAGGTATGGGCATCTGGGTGTATGTCTTAGGTACTTGCTTTCTCATTGTACCTTTGAGCCTCTGTCAGCTTACTCACATCCTCCCGAGTTGCCTTGATTTTGGCCTCTAGCCGTTGCTTCCATGGTGGGTATTGTTTTCTTCCATGGTTGCTCTTATAGCCAAGCATCTCAAGGATCACCGCTGCTGAAGTGTAAACCAGTTCATTGGTTTCTGTGATTGTTGTGGTAGGAATTGCCTACCACCTCAGTGCTTCATTCACAGTTTCCAGAAGACTTTCGGGCAGTACATCACTTAACTGTTGTAGCTGGTGTCGGGGTTGCCCAGTGGTCATTCTAGACATGATCTTGTCTTTCAGGTCAGTTGCTGCCTCGTTCAGCATATCTGTAGTTGTTGGGGCTGTGTACCCAAGCTCAGGGTGGGAGTGTGGTATAGCGTCCTCTCTGACCTGCTGTTCTGGCTCTCCCGTGGTATTGTATTGTATCGCTTTAATCTCAAGTTGTGATAGGAGTTGCCGTTTGTGGATGTTAGAGCATTTATCATTTTAATCACTTGACTGTCAGGTTTTGTAGAGGACAGCCAAAAAGCAAACCCAAGAGTAAAGGATAAATAGTCTGTTTATTGTCCTGATCAGAAGTTTGCAGTACTGAAGGAGCGTGGAAACCTCCCACCAGCAGGGGGAGCAGGACTCACACAGCCGTGAGAGGAAATGAGCAGACCGAGCTGGGAGGGGGGAGAGAGAGTCTGGATGCCGGTAATAAAGTTGTAAACATTAGCCCTGTGTCCGAATTACCGTCCTAACCGCTGTGCACTATACGGTGCGGTCGCCATTTTGTAGGGTTGTCCCAATCTACCCCTGTGTCCGAATTACCGCCCTAAGCCCTATATAGTGCACTATATAGTGCGGTCGTCATTTTGTAGGGTTGTCCGAATCGACAGTTCAAAAATCGAGTGGACTAGAAATTTCCCAGAAGTCTCTACGAAAAACCAGTGTGGTTCGATGCTCACTCGATTAGCGAATATTGACCGCAATGCACTGCGTTCGGACCAGAATGCACTGCGTATGAGTCACAATGCATTGCGTTTGATTTATTTGAAAATGGCAGCCGGTTGGGCAAGGAAAAGAACCGAAACATGTAAGTATATTAAAAAGTATCTAGTATCTGTTGCAAAATATATTTGTAAAGCGTAAGATGATGTGTTTAATATGTGATATTCCTCAATCAACAACCTACATTGTTTTGAAGCTCATCAATTTCGGTAATGCTAATGCTAACGCTAACGCGAATTAGCAACGAAGGCTAAAAACAAATGCTAGATATTACATCAAAAAGCAGTTACTTCTAACCATAGTCATAAGTTGTTAACACATGTTTTAAATGTGTTTATATATGTAGGGACAGACGAGGATGAGGAAAATCTGATCCATCTGTGGATGGAAAAGATAGCCTGTTTGTTTTCAGGCAAGCTCGTGCCGGATGGGTAGAGACACATGATCAGATTTGTTTTCATTTGTTATAGACAGTTAATCGTTGTCATATTGGGGTAAAGGTTTTTGTTGAAAGAGCCAGAAGAGAGGAGGAAAGAGCAAGAAGGGAGGAAGAGCGACAGGAGAGTCTGTTAAGCTTACTGGAGTTGAAATTATTGTTTAAAATGTAATGTTGCTGTTATTTTTCCAATTTATTTAATAAATTCAAAAACAAAAATGAATAATTTTCATGTTTTATTTAAATCTGAGTCATTTTTAACAATCTCAAAAGGATTTTCATATAAATATTAAATGTACATATTTACAATTTTGGTTTATGTGTCAACATTTATTTTTATACATGTTAACAATAATCATGGTCCTCCAGAGTCATATGAGACACAGTTGGATCTGAAAGGAAAGCAGAGATTTGTCCTCGCAGACGGACGCGACTTTGCACGTCCTGCTGGTTCCTGGTGTCGTCCTGCTCTGGCTCAACATCTGTGGCTCCAAGCAGTCCCCTTTGCTGATGCCCAGATTGTGCAGAATTGAACTTCAGGCAATGATTTTCATTGCAAAGGTTGGTTTTACTCCCAGCGCCCCCAGAAATATTGCTCTCCTCCTCATCTTTATAATGCCAAATGCTCTCTCTCCAGCACAAAGCGTGTTCTGGAGTGGTTCTGGTTGTAACGGGCCTCAACCACATTCCTCATGGGTTCCCTGTAGGGTGTCAGCAGTGTGATGGGATGTGCAATGAGGGATACCCACCATCACCCAAAAGGATCCTTCAGGTGGGTAATGTTTGATTTACATAAATTAAGCTTTTACGTAGAACCTGTGAATCATGGATTGATCCTGGATTCCCAACAAAAATATCTCTAAATTTGGCATTAGAGTCACATACAGCCTGCACTTGAATGGAATAAAAAAAGCTTCCTGTTAAAATAACAAGCTGCATTTTCTTTTAGGGGCTTTATTCTCCTGTGGCAGCCATCGATGCTCCCCACGACCTTTTGGAAGGTGGAAGACCAAGCAAGCTGCTAAAAAACCAGAGGTGACTAATGGCAGTTCATTCCCACTGGGAAGCTAGATGACCCTGCTCATCAGCTGGAGGATGCGGTCCGCCATCCTGTGGACAATAGCCGCGTTTACATGGGCAAAAGTAATCGGAAAGAACGCCTGATCGGAAAGAGAATGCGTCATGTAAACGCGCCGTTCGGAATACTCTGCCCCGATCAGACTCGTTCGGATCAGAATTTCTTTCCGATCGAGATAGGTGGGTTATACCGATCGTTTATCCGATCGTGGAGCATATAAACGGCCATTCCGATCGTGTGTCACTGCTGCTCTGGGTTACGTCACGCATAGATGGTGTTTGGCTCTGCGGACGCCCCGTCAAAAGCGCCGCTCCGCTCTCGCCCCGCTGGCTGTCCCCTCTCTTAAACCCTTCACGGGGGAGATTCGGGGGAGGGGCGCTTCATGCCCCCCGACGCTCACTCGGTCCACTGGCACCCGAGTGGACAGAGCAGCTGGATTAATAATTTTGTGTCCGGGGGGGGGGGGCTTTTTTTACGTGTGCGTTTTGTTGTTTTGTTATGTGTGGCAGAATTCAGACTGCGAGTCGCCCCGCCGCTCTGGGTTAGCGGCTGCAGGACTCAGGAGGAGCCGTGTTCAAATAGAGCTCGGGCCGCTAGCTCAGAGTGGCTTTGGGGCGGTCTGTGTGAACTTTTCAGAGCAGAAATAAATGTCGCTCAGTCCTTAGAAAGCTGCAGATTGCTGCGTTTCTCGCACGGTCCTGGATTTTGTGTCCATCCATCAGGCTAATGATGTTAGCCCGTGTTAGCCTGTCCTAAGCTTTTGTCCATCTTAATTTTTCCACAAAGAATCACTGACCACACATATTAAATATACCAATGAGGGAACAGGCACTTCATAATATTCATAACATTAATAAAAGCACATTTGGAAGATCGTCTCGTATTACCGAGCTGCTGCATAAATGTCTGGCAGTGGTTTGTTTACAACGGGACCTATTTCCGGATACGGGTGATTTTACACTACTGCGCATGCCCAGATGATTCATTCCAAACGAGAGTGTGAGCCATGGGAATGTTTGTTATAATCGGAAAAAGGTTTTCTGTGCCCATGTGCACGGGTGAATTTTAACCCGACCATTGATCCGATCAAGATATTCTGCCCATGTAACCGCGGCTAATGTCACTCACAGTGGACCGTGTCATGTCAAAGGCCCTGGCTACCACACCGTAAGATGTGCCACACGCCAGCCAGAAAAGAAATACCAAGACCTTAGTCTCTTGTCCCCCCAGAGTGTGAGGAACCCGAAGCTGCTCCACCAGATGCTTGATGGTCCTGCCGAAAATCCGGTCTTGTTTTGGAATGACCGTTAGCATAGAGGGCCAGGACAGAAACCTTTATGTTTGCAAAGCAGTAGAGATATGGAAGTCCCTGTAAAATGGAACATTATTGTATTTCATTGAAGAAGCGGCACCCACACAGAGCAAAATCATAGATCAAGTTGTCTTACGTCTGGGTGGGTTAATATCTCCCAAAAATAACTAATATTTAATTTAAAAAAAAAATTGTGTGCCCAAGCTAATATATTATTAAATACATGGATATTGTTTGACCATAAAAGGCTTAAGAACAGTGTGGTATATTTAAATTACAGTGTATTTTTATTTCAGGAAATAAAAAACTGATATTGTTTACTGTGAACACTTTAATTCTAGGTATTATGACAAAAAGAATTCTACATATGGTCATCTCATCTCTGTTCATTGTTTTAAAAGAGAGTCCATCTCTACCATCTGCATTAGGGGTGAACTTGCAGAACTGGGAATACCAACACCCACCAGAAACTGGATTCTGGACTTTCTCACTGACCGACCACAGGTGGTGAAGATGGGAAAGAAGGTTTCTGCTGAGTTGACAGTCAGCACCAGTACACCGCAGGGGTGCTGCCTCAGCCCAAAGCTTTTCTCACTCTACACCCATGACTGCACCTCCCCCGACTCCAACAACATCATCATTAAGTATGCAGACAACACAACCGTCCTCGGCCTCATCAGAGGAGGGGACGAGTCCGCATACAGAGACCTGGTTCACAGGATCAACATCTACGGAGAGGACAACGACCTTGTTCTCAACGTAGAGAGAAAAAAAAGAAATAATCGTGGACTACAGAAGGAAAGCACCGCCACATCAACCGCTCATCGTCAACGGGACTGTGGTGGAGCGGACCGACTGCCACCGGTTCCTGGGTCTGCAGATTACCAACAGCCTCAGCTGGGGAAAAACACTGTTGTCACGGTGAAGAAAGCCCAGCAGAGGCTGTACTTCATCAGGTTGCTGAAGAAGGCTGGTCTCAAACGTAGGACCCTCACCCATGCCTACAGGGGGCTTTTGGAAAGCATCCTCACAAGCGGACTAACAGCCTGGTTTGGTAACACCACCATAAAAGAGAAGAAATTGCTGCAGAGGGTCATCAACACAGCTGGCAAAATTATAGGTTGCAACCTTCCATCCATGGACACCATGAACTGCGCTGCAGGAGGAGAGTGTCTAAGATCATCAGAGACAGACACCACCCCACTCACGCACTGATCCAGTGTGTGGACTCAGGCCACAACCTAAGACGTCGCAGGCCTGAAAGCATCCACGCACACACGACACGCTTCCACGACAGCTTTTTTCCAACAGCAATCAGAATGCTGGTAAAGGACATCAGAAAGGGAAGACTGGACTAAATCACTAAGTGCAATAGACAATAATTATGTTTAATAATTCTATGTGCAATAATTCTTCTGCACAGTCTGGGCCGCTGCAATATTCATATTTACTCA
The DNA here is from genome assembly GCA_037389245.1 of Oryzias sinensis. Classification (NCBI taxonomy): domain Eukaryota; kingdom Metazoa; phylum Chordata; class Actinopteri; order Beloniformes; family Adrianichthyidae; genus Oryzias; species Oryzias sinensis. The sequence continues at coordinate 25,180,087 of CM074505.1, read as the reverse complement.
TATTTATATATTTTTTATATTCTTGTAATTTTGGTTGTCTAATTTTAACCTGTAACTTTATTTTATTTATTTTTCTAATTTTTTGTCCTTTTTTAAGTTACCCTGACATGAGAGATGCCAAAGAAAAATTCCGATGTACCGCATGTGCAAACGGCAATAAAACCTTGATTCTTGAAGAGTAGTTCTCTCCTATTTACCCTTGTGCTATCCAAGGCACTTTTACATTGGGAGTGGGGTCATCTGGACCCCACAAGACGCTGAACCTTTTTATTTCAATGACTCTTGATTTTCACTGGTGTCAATGGATTACATGAAATCCTCTTCACCTTTATCCACCTTTGACATGGTAGAGATAACAAGTCAATATAAGGGTGGGGTCATCTGGACCCCATAAAATAGCACAAGGGTTAAGGTCACAAAGTCATTGAGGACAACATTGGCCACTATAATGTCACAGGCCCTCCCTGGACAGACCCTGAGGCCACGTAAGACATTGGAACCTGGTCTTAAAGACCCACTTTGATACAAATTGTGATTTGGTGTTTTTAACATTTCCTTGCAGCATTTTTTCTAATGACGGAGGACACGTATAAAGAACATTAAGATCAAAACTACATTTCTGAGTAGTTCTTTGTTCAAATCAAGGTGAATCAAGATTAGACAAAAAAAGCGTTTTGCAAAATGTTATAGTTGTTCCATCCATCCATCCTGTTTCGTCCACAAAAGTTTAGGTCCAGGGCTAGATGGGAAAGTAACACATGACACACAATGAATATTTTTTTTATATCTGACAAAAAGGAAGGAGGGCAGGTAGGTACTGATGTTGAGCCAAAGGAATGAAATAGAGAACAAAACACAGCTTAACTATCTCCACTCTAAACAAAACAATAAAACAAAAGACTCACTGCACCTCTCAACAAAAAGGGGATCAAAACGTACAATAGGTAGGATCGTACCACCTTGTGCATAACATAAGCTAAGCTACATGAAGTATACAGGTTACCCCGTCTTACTTGTCAACAAACCTCCCACATACTCCAACGCAGAGAGGACTAAGCTCCACACAAGTTTTATAAAGTGTGTTGAGAGAGACCCCCCTTAACGGAGATTGTCAGAGGCTTTTTTGCAGTCAATGGTGGCAGGCTCTGGGTGTAGCTGCCAACAATGACATTTGAAAGTTGGTGTTTTAATCTTAATCTTAAATTTATTTATTCATTTCAGTGATACATATTTTATGTTAATTTCCTATTAAACAATTTATTATCAGAGTGGTAATAATCGATTTATCAGTTAATGGAACTTTAAGTTGATTTTTGTTTCCATCAAGACTTATTATCGTAACACGCTACAGACTGAGCGCATGTACCACGGAGCAACTCTCAAGTGTTTAACTTTATAAACCACGGAGCAACTCTCAGGTGTTTAACTTTATAAACCACGGAGCAACTCTCAAGTGTTTAACTTTATAAACCACTGAGCAACTCTCAGGTGTTTAACTTTATAAACCACGGAGCAACTCTCAGGTGTTTAACTTTATAAACCACTGAGCAACTCTCAAGTGTTTAACCGTATTTCTTTTACATGGAACAAGACTTGTGTCAGTAATAGAGTTGCTGCAGAAAGAGCTCTTAAACCCCCATTTTGGTTTTGTGGCCAACGAGGTATGACAGTTTATATTAATTAAGATAGATAGATAGATAGATAGATAGATAGATAGATAGATAGATAGATAGATAGATAGATAGTGAAGAAAAATGAGAAGTCTGTTGCTTTAAGATTTCTTTCATGCGTGTTCGTATGTCGGGAGAATGACCAGAAAATGCGAACGGAATAAATTTAAAAAGGTTTTATTTTCCCTAACAAAGAGCTCTAAACAAAATAACACAGATCGATCTGGGTGTCCAAAATCAAGGCCTGCAATACGCAAGAGGTTACAATCCGAATTTACTTGCAGCTTGTCTGGAGACACGGAAAATTCCTTGAGTGCAGACTTTTAAACATGTGGTCAGAACCTCCTCCCCCGGAGGCAAGATGACCGCTGAATCTCCGCCTCTGGTCGCTAGAGATTGGCTGACAGAGGAGCCCGCCTACTTCCTTCAGCCCATCCTTGGAATCACAGCATCTGGGGCCTCATTTATAAACGTTGCATACGCACAAAAGAAGGCGTACGCCACTCTCTACGCAATAGTTGAGATTTATAAAAAGCAAACTTGATGGGAGAATGTGCGGTCCTCCACGCAAGCTCTGACCCAGGCGTACGCACAAAAACGGGTGAAATGAGAAATGGCAACACCGTCGGCAGATGAAACAAACACGTGAAAGTGACAGTGTGTGCCAAATCGTGCTGGCATGTGCTGTGCTACACAATGTGGCACAGCTTAAAAACGTGCCTCTACCCCCTGGCGCCGATTGCTGTATTGGCCCCGACCCCGAACCCCATCCCCACGCATTTGAGCCAAATGCTGCTGCTGTGCGCCAGCCTTTGGAAGTGATGCGTCGCTTTTAAAGAACAACAAAAGGTGTGGAAAATATTATTTATTCAAGAATTCCCTCATCGTGCAGTTTATTTCAGTCGGGGCATTCTGGATTTCGCCCAACTCCTTGGCCACCTCTCTGATTGAACTACTGACTTTCCTCTGCATTTCAAGGACTGCATCGGTGAGGACACGTCCACTGCTGGAGGGTTGAGAGCCGCGTGCCGTGCAGACGCTGGGTCCAGACGGCTGCTCAGCTGCAGCATCGTAACCACTGGCCCCGCTGGAACACCCAGCAACTAAAATAAAATTGTTCTATATTAATAATCTGTAATTGTGTGGCCTGCATACATGTGACTTGACTGCATTCATTTTAATTATTTCTCTTACCTGTGTCACCCGGTGCGTCTATCGCGTCGGCGTCCCCCTCCGCCTCAGTCAGGTGACTGGGGCGGGGGGGGACGCCGATAAGGGGGACTTAATAGGGATTCCCTAATAATAGCCGCCAGTCTCTCATCAAGAGGGGTCAGCTCCAGTGTCCCCTTTCCCCCACCCGTGGTAGACACACTCTGCCGATGCAGCGCTAGACGTTCTTTTGCCTCGACTTTGATGTCCGATCATTTCTTTCATTTATTTTTTATTTTGGCCACGGTCCGAGGTTGTGAAGCTACAGCATTTACGGCGTCTGCCACCGTTTGCCACTCACGTGCCTTTTCGGCATTAGTAATGCCCACACTGTGCCCTCCAAACAACGTTTTCTCTTCTTTTCCACCTCGCCAACGATAACTTCTACTTCACATTGAATGAAGTTACGTTTTTTTGATTTCCTCTCTGTGTTTGCCATGGTTTAGCAAGCCATGAATATTAATTTGTGGGCGTTTCACGGACTATTTATGAGCAACTATGGGCGTGTCATGACGCCGCAAAAGCTGCGCTGCATTTAGAATTGGTTGTGATTTATTAAGGGAAAGATGCGTAGGATGTGCGTGCGCACGGTTTTATAAATCCGAATATTTCTGTGCGTACGCACGTCCTATGTTTCATCCGTACGCCACTTCTGACGCAAATCAGAACACACCCTCGAGACCCCCTTCCTAGAAAGGGGAACCACTACCCCTGTCTGCTAGGCCAGTGGTACAGTTCCCGATTCTGCAAAGACATGTCAGCCAAGACAGTCCCACAGGATTCAGAGACTTGAGGTACTTCGTCCAGTCCCGGATTCTTGCCACTTAGGAGCTCATTGACTACGCCTGTGACTTCAGCTTGGGTGATAGACAGCCTCACCCCAAAGTCCTTATTTTCTGGTTCCCTTAAAAGAAAGCGTGTCAGGGGGATTGAGGGGGATTAAAAATGTTTAATGGTTTTCACTCAAAGTTTAAGTTTTATGGAAATTTCAAATCATTTATGGATTTAGCTAGAGCTAGAGTGATGAAGTCATAGCTAAAAGCAAGAAGATAAGATTTCTGAAGACAAAATTAACTGATAAACTGTAATGACTTGTTGTGGAGACTTATGTAGTGACAGGGAAGATGCATGCTGTCAATTTTTTGTTGATCTCGTCTCCTTGAGAACATGGAAATAGAATTATGATTATGTTGTTTTTTACTATTTTTAATGTTTTAATTGTATACAAGTCCTGGGTTGTATCTCCAGGCCAGATCTGTGGATGTCACTGAAAGTTGCTTAAAAATCGAACAAATAAACAGAAAATAATAAATCTGTAAATGTGCTGTGTTTTGCTTTTTGGGTGGGACTTTCTTTCATCCAGTCTTGCATGTTAAAGGTCATTCAGTTGCTAATCCTTTTCATTCATTCATTCATTCATTTTCTATACCGTTTTATCCCTTTCGGTGTCACGGGGCTGCCGGAGCCTATCCCAGCCACTTGTGGGCGAAGGCAGGGGGGCACCCTGAACAAGTTGCCAGTTTGTTGCAGGGTAGAATGTCCTCAATCACACACCCATTCACTCCTGCACTCACACCTATGGTCAATTTAGAGTTGCCAATCAACCTATGAAGCATGTTTTTGGACGGTGGGAGGAAGCCGGAGATCCCAGAGAAAACCCACCCATGCACGAGGAGAACATGCAAACTCCACACAGAAAGGTCCCCATTGATGTTGATTTTTCATGTCCCCCAGCTGGGACTTGAACCAGGGGCCTTCTTGCTGTGAGGCAAGAGCGCTAACCACTGCAGTAGGGCTGCACGGTGGCGCAGTGGTTAGCGCTCTTGTCTCACAGCAAGAAGGCCCCCGGTTCAAGGACCTGAACCAGAAGATAAATGGGAGACCTTTCTATGTGTTCTTCCCATGCATGCATGGGTTTTTCTCCAGGGTTTCTGGCTTCCTCCCACTGTCCAAAAACATGCTTCATAGGTGAATTGGTTAATCTAAATTGTCCATAGGTGTGAATGTGAATAGGTGTGTGATTGTGGCCCTGCAACAGACTGTCAAACTGTCCAGGGTGTCCCCTGCCTTCACCCACAAGTGGACAGGATAGCCTCCAGCAGCACTGTGACCCCAAAAAGGATTAAACAGCAGGAGATGAATGAATTACTTGAAGTAGAGAAAACAGGACTTTTGGATAAAAATGAAGCCAGGCAACCTTTCTATGTTGCCTGGCAACCAGGCAAACCCACAACTGAAACATTTGAATGTTTTCTCTCCTTTAGCATAAATCAGAGCATGTTACAAGTTACTGCCATGGCACCAATATAATATCTTTCTCCTCTCATGACCCTATCTGGCCCTCAATGGATCTTCTGGCTGTGCTGGGCTTGTTTGGTCCTCACAGCTCCACTGCTCTAGAGCAGCTCCAGCAGGTCTTTTTCAAGAGTAACACCAGCTTAGAAAATGCTGTGAAGACTGTGAGGGTGTCTGGGTCTGATCCCAATACGAAAACTTCAATTTTTTTGCGGCACCATGGACAGCTTCACCAGAATGTTGCTAACAGGCATGGCAGCTGGTGTTTTACCACATATCTAAAGTAAAAGTAATGTAGAAAAAAAGAGTCAAGTTAGAAAAGAATATTCAATATCAACATGAGAAAAAGTGTACTTTTAAGCCCCCTGATCATTTCCTATCCTTTGGAGCTACCTGCACAAGCACTTTATTGACAGCAGGAGACATTCTTGTTTTAGGACCAGATTGATTTTATCCTCAGGCACATTTTTTCTTATCTTCATTTTTCCACATTATTCATGTTCTCTGGATGTTCTCCTCATGGAAATTTCCCCTACGTCTGCGTGAGAGTGTGAGTATATGGTCCTGCAACAAACTGGTGACCTGTCCTAGATAAAGCCTGTTTTAAAGATGGTTGGATGGATGGATGGATGGATGGATGGATGGATGGATGGATGGATGGATGGATGGATGGATGGCACATAAACTTTTCTGAACTTCTTTAAAAGTTATTTTATAGTCATTAACAAACACAATTATACTTTTAAACACTTATTAATATATTACAATAGTTATGTAACAATACCATTATAGCATCTTTAAATAACACTATTGTATCGATAAAGGTTTTTATTTATCCAGGTGAGCTTGTCTTGAAAACAATGACACATGCTCTCACTGGCCACTTTACGAGTTACACTAGTAAAGTGGCTGTTCATAGATGCACATTTCTAATCAGCCAATCACATGGCAGCTACTCGGTGCATTTATGCATGTAGACATGTTCAAGATGATCTGCTACAGTTTAAACTGAGCATCAGAATGGGGAGTAAAGGTAATTGAAATGACTTTGAATGTGGCATGATTGTTAGTGCCAGATGGACTGCTCTGAGCATTTGCTGATCTACTAAGATTTTTACCCACAACCATCTGTGTGTGGAAAAACCTTGTTGATGCCAGAGGTGAGAGAAGAATGGCCAGAGTGGTTCCAGCTGATAGAAAGACAACAGTAATTCAAATAACAACTGGTTCCAACCGAGGTCTGCACAAGAGCATCTCTGAACGCACAGCACATTCAACCGTGAGGTACAGCAGCAGAAGACCACACCAGGTGCCAATCATGTAGGCTAAAAAAAGGAAACTGAGGCTACAATTCACAAAGGCTCACCAAAACTGGACTAAAAAGATTGGAAAAACGTTGTCTGGTTTACTGAGTCTCCATTTCTGCTGCGACATCCGGATGGTGGGGTCAGAATTTGGCGTCAAAAACATGAAAGCTTGAATCCATCTTGCCTTGAATCAATGGTTCAGGCTGCTGGCAGTGGTGTAATGGTGTGGGGAATGTTTTCTTGCCACATTTTGGGCCCCTTAGTATTAATTAAACATGGTTACAACACCACAGCCAAGGGGTGTGTATTGGCAAGAGTCTGGCAATATGATACATATCCAGATATTGTACTAGAACACATTTTCTTTTTTTTAAGTATAATTTAGAAAATAACTCTACCTGAATATCAATACAATAGTAACAAACTTGTCAAATTCAGTTTATTTAATGATCACAACGTTAAACACTGCGACTGTAACTCATGTAGAAGTTGCTTTTACCCAAGCAAATTCATAGTGCTTTTATTTTGGTAACTTAAAATATATAAAGGGAACAGCCAACATTGTCTGATTTCCACAACAACATATTTTTCAGTATAAGAAAAAAAAAGTGCTTTTGTCATGGTGCCTCTGGCAGCCTACTCTCCCCCTCCCCTCTCTGCTCTGCTCTGCTGATTGGAACCAGCTGTAGATACTCACCTCATCCTGCTCCAGCCTTCATAAGGAGATCCAGCCCCAGCATTCATCGCCAGTTCGTGCTCCTAATCGGTGCTTATGTCTAGTCACCAAGTTAAGCCTTGTATTCAAGTTTTCATTTATACTTACCTCGCCTTGTCGCTCCACTCTCAGGTTTTGTTATCACGAGTATCCACCTGGTTCATCCTCTCCACGAGCTGCTCGATCCCCCCTGTTGCTGTCACGCCACGCCACGCTCCAGTCTCACTCACTCCTGTCAAGTCAAGACTCCAGTCAAGGACTTCTACGTTACCACACCACTGGATAAATAAATCTGTTAAACTACTACTTAGCCTGATTTTTCTTCAGAGTTCCAGCACCTGGGTCTGCCATGTGAAGAATATATAACAAATACAAATTGAAGAATATATAACCCATAGAAACTGGTTCAGAATCATTTTCAGCAGGCCATGCATGCCATACGTGTGAGAGGCCCCCACTGCAGTCATAGAGGAGCACACACATGGGAGGATAGGTTGAGGAAATCTGTACCAGGCACTCATGGTGAGGGGGGAAGACTCTTTGTAGGTTGTGTTCTGGATTCTCTCTGTGTAGATGCTTACGTGACAGCTAATGGCCTTGAGAGACATGGAACCAACTGACCAGGCGGATTCTACACCCTCCTCTCAGCATTTGCACATTCATATTTACATTGTATATATCCCTGGCAGGGACAGAAACAGGGCTCTTTCTTTGTGTTCCTGCTGTGAAACCTATTTTAGTAAAAGGCATTCAGGGAAATTGATTGAGCCCGGATATCTGTATTAGAAATATTTTTAGGGTAATAAATCTTTGGCTTGAATTGGAAACCCCTGTTAGTGCGCTTTCATTCCAACAGAATCTCCACGCTTCACATGTCATACAAATCATGACAGCTTCAGCCAATAAGTATGATTGAGGAAACAAAGAGCTGTTTATTTTCAATGTTGCTAAATGTAGCTTCTCCAGTACTTTTAAACGATTCAGGAGCCTGAATTGTGTTTCAAAAATAAAGGGAAGAAAGAAACACTAATTCTTTTCAGAAACAATAAAGTGTGAAGGAGAGCGCTTTAATGTGGCGAAGATGCTTTATTTACATCACAGTCTGCCTTGCACCGCTGCAGCCTCGCTTTCTTACACGACGCTGGCCTTTTTTCGTTGTGTTGTACACCTCACTTTGATCCATCAGGGTGCTAAACGCGAATCTATTGCTGTGAAGTTCTGCAGAACTTTGGCCCGCTTTGCTGATAGCATTTTGGCTGATGCTAAGAGCATTATCCACTGTGCAGCTGCAGTGATTCACTCATTGTCATCTGAGCCGCTACAAAGCACCGTGATCCACTTTTTTTTTATATTGTACTGGCAGCAACATGGCACAGAGTTTCGGTTCGGTACCCATCCCAAGTAAAAACTAAGTAGTACATGTCTCATAACAGCAAAATAAGCTGCTTCACTGATATCTTGTTGTAGTTTTTGTGCTGTGTAGAGCTGTTCAAAGAGGGTCATTGTGCTCTGCTGACAATTAGCGGTCAGAGATATAAGGGGAAAACAAGAGTCAGACGCTGAAGGACGCTCATAAATAACTAAATAAATGTAGTCCTGACAGCATTTTGAATCGATACAAGTACCGCATACTGTACCGCATACTGTACCATCGCAATATATCTCCCAAACGATTGTTTCTAACACCCCTGCCACAGCCCAACTAAGTATTGTTGTTGACCATGTGCATCCCTTTATGACGACAGTGTACCATCTTCTGATGGCTACTTCCACCAGGATAAGGCTCCATGTCATAAAGTTGGAATAATATCAGACTGATTTCTTGAACATGACAATGAGTTTACCGGACTCAAATGGCCTTCACAGTCACCAGAACTCAACCCAATAGAGCACCTATGGGATGTGGTGGAATGGGAGATTGGCATCCTGTACGTGTAGCCGACAAATCTGCAGCAACTGCGGGACGCTGTCATGTCAATATGGACCAATATATTTCTGAGGAATGTTTCCACTACCATCTATGCTACCAAGGATGAAGGCAGTTCTGAGGGTGAAAGGGGGACATGAAGGGTCTCTTGTCAGGAGAGTACTTGCACATTACTGCCAACAAACAGGAGGTGTCCTCACAGTGCCCCACTCACCAGTTTCCTCTACACATTTTATTACACACGCTCTTTACCCCACCACACTATGCACTCCAACACTGAAACACACATACGTTACATGAAGAAGGTAGTAAGGTGGTGGCCAGTGATGTTCCGTCTCAAATGGCCCTTTTCATGAACTTGAAGACCCCAGGGGACTAACCTTCAAGGTGACAAGGTGTCCTGTCAAAATAAAGGAGCAGATAGGGGTGATTGATGAGAATTGACTGCAGCCTGCTCTGCTGGTTCCAGGTGGTCACATCATACTTGGTCCACCTAGAAGTCTTTTGTTGACTGAATCCTCTGTTAGAGTGCACCCTGTGAGATTTATTCCTAGAAAAATGTTAAATTTCTCAGTAACTTTGCCTCAGAAATTCTCTGATGGTTTACTCGTGTTAAACATGAGGACCTTCTGCAAATCAGATGCGTTTCAGGAAATCTGTCTGAAAGGAGGAACATGGCATGGTTTCACTTCTGCTGCAGAGGCGTGTTTCCGTCACAGAACGAGCAGACGGGTCATTTCAGCTCGAGCCTTCTACAGACTGCCAGAACGATGAGCAGGTTCCACTGGGTGAGACCTTCCTGTCTTATGAAAACTCTTCTTCACAAGACTTCTTTTTTCTCAAGTTATTCTCACCTATTTTCCTGTTACTTTGTCTCTTTCTCTCTTCAATGTGACTAAAAGTTACAGGCTTAAGTGTGAGCCGCACAGAGTAGAGGGTAAAGCTTCACGTTTACAGCCTTACATGTGTTTCCTGGTATCGACTGTTCAGAAGGGGTCAGCCTGTGGATCCTATCAGTGTACTCAACAGAAAAGGAGTACAACGTTGAATTAAGTCTTTTTTGTGTCATTTTCACAGCAGGACAGGCAGTTGGAGCCGGCTCACAGCATTTCTGAGTCATTTTGATGTTTCTTAGACTCACAAAGTACACAGAAGCTAGGGTGGGGAGAGGTGTAAAGACTAAAGTCCACCAAAGGAGTTTGTTTTAAAGGTAACGCTAAAAGGTTGACATGAAACCGTCACCCAAGAGCTTTAAAGACCCTCTCCCCGATAAAAAGAGAGTTTTGGGTGTTTTTAACCTGTTCTTTTGGCATTTCTTTGATGATAGAGGACATATAGAAAAACATTAAGCTCAAAATTGCATTTCTGAGTATTTCTTTTTTAAAATTTTTGTGAATCATGAGCATATTGAAAAAGATTTGTGAGGTAAAAACACTCTGGGTGGGCCACAAGCTCCCTGCTCTGCTCCATTCTGATGCTTCCACTTCTAGACAAATAGATCCATGAACGTCTTTGTTTTCCTCGTCTGAGCTGACATCTGGCTCTAAACTGTATGGCTGGATAGCTCCAATATTGCTTTCCATTTTTGTTGCACCAATAATAATGGCTTTGAGCTGTCAGGGGCTAGTGTCAACAGATTAATGATGGGAAGTGAGGGCGGGCTTACTCCTGACCAACATTCTTGCCCACTTTCTTGTCTGAGAGTTTCTATGTTTACATTTTCATCAGAAATATTGACATAGTCAGGAATTATGCTGTTAGCAGTAAAACTAAGGAAATGTTGGAAGGAGTAGATCAAATAGGCTGATGAAGGAAGGCTCTGGTCAAGAAGCTTTGGGTTCTGATCATGTGAGCCGTCCCTGCAGTGAACCATGGCGCTGAACATCTCTGAAGCTTCACAGCTGGTGGAGGAATCCGCTCTGCACAACTGGACAGTGGTTGGTGGTGGCGGATTTGGGCAGATCTTTAGAGCCAGGCATCGTCAGTGGTGTTGTGACGTGGCCATCAAGCTCCTTCACCACGATGACGGGTGAGTGGCGCAGCAGGAACAGCAGGTCAGCTGATGTGCAGGTGTGTGACCGGGTGAACCCTCCACGACAGGAGAAGCTCGGCTCTGCTGCGGGAGGTCAGCATAATGCGTCAGGGCAGCAGCCCCTACGTCATCCACGTCCACGGTCTGTTCAGAGGACGACCCCCCCTGTCCGGGGCTTTGCTGCAGCTCGGGCTGGTCATGGAATTCATGGAGAGGGGATCTCTGGCTGATCTGCAGGTACAGAAGCTTTGTCACTGAGATGAGGCTGAATGATGATCAATAAGGTATTTTAACCCCCCACCCCCATTAACTTTGTCCAAATGCTCCAGAACATGTCCTGAAACAAAGGTAGTTCAGGCAAGGAACAGGTGATTTTGCTTTGCAAGAGTGAGGCGTTCAACCCTTTCTTCTCTGACAGGGCATTTTAAAAGGACCCCCCCCTTGGGCGCTGGCCTTCAGACTGATTCACCACATAACCTTGGGCATAAACTTCCTGCACAGCCTCTCTCCCCCCATACTCCATCTGGACCTGAAGCCCAACAACGTGCTGCTGGACTCCTCCCTGAACGCTAAGGTGAGCTGGATCTCTGTCCTCCCCTGCTCACATGTAGGCAGAGCTGCAGTTCGCCTTGGGTCTCTCTTCCAAGTCCACAATCTCACAGTCCAGCCCAAAGCACCCACCAAAAAAATAAAAAGTTTAGTTTTTATTCTGAAAAACTCAAAATGTGTATATCTCTTTTAAAGACCAGTTCCAATAAAAATAGTGTTTATGGTGTTTTTAACATGTTCTTGTGACAGTTTTTTTTAATGATGGAGGACATGTATAGAGAAAGAAAATTGAGCTTAAAATTGCATTTCTTTATTCAAATTGTGAATCAGGAGCAAAAACAAAAGCATGCCATAGGAAAAAGTTTGTAGCTGTAATGTAGGCGCTACAGTCTGTGCGCCACAAATTTCCTGCTCTGCTCCATTCTGACGCATTCACTTGTTGCCAAATAGATCCATGCACGTTTTTGTTTTCCTCTACTGAGCTGGAATCAAAACTGGCTCAAAACTGTATCACTCCAATATTGGTTGCCATTTTGTTGGACCGCTAGTGTCTGCTTGGTGTTTTGGGGACTGTAAACTAGCAGTAAAGAGAGTAAACAGATGGATTACTGGAAGTAAGGGCAGGCTTACTTCGTGCCAATGGCTGAAAATTGCACGACCATAATTAAAAGACTAATGGTAATCCTTTCAAAATAGATCAAAAGATGATTTGAGTGGGTCATTATTCCAGATAAAAAGGAAAAATCTAGATAAAAGCTACTTATAAGGAAAGAAGTAATGTTCCTTCATGAAATAATGATAAACCGTTTTTGGCTTTTATGACTTTTCTTAGACAATCAGACTGAAAACAATTTGTCTCCAAACAACTTGATCTGAAGAAATGTTCACACGTTTTGACATTTTAGCGGAAACACTAAAATTTACAAGAAAACGAGCAGAAGAAAGATATGATAAAGGTTTCTGTTGAAGTTTTTGAACATCCTGACAGTAGATTTCAATGGTCTATTCTTAAACTTGAACTCATTCATCAGATTTGAAGTCAGATCACCTGATTCCAAGGACGACTTCACTGTCACTCAGAAACTCTGAGGTCCATGACGATAAATCCTCTGCTCTTCTGTCTTGGTCTTCTTCTCATTCCTCCCCAGCTCACAGATTTTGGCTTGGCCAGGTTTTACCACACCATCACACACTCCTCCAAGAAGGTGGAGGAGGAGGGCACCATCAGCTACATGCCCCCCGAGGCATTCAGCCTGTCCTACCATCCATCCAAAGCATCCGACATCTACAGGTATAGAACGTTTTCTGTGTGCCAAATCGGAGTTGCAGTGAAACGTTCAGGTGACATCCTGTGAATCTGAATACCTCTGTGGGCGGGGCTTGTATCAGCCTATGCTGATGTGTAACTGTGAATGTGTGTTGCAGCTATGGCATTCTGCTGTGGTCCATCGTTACAGGGCAGCATCCGTATCCAAGTGAGTGGCGTTCCTGCTCCACCTTTCCTCTGTTTCTGCACCTGTTGTGATTTAACCACTGCACGCCTAATGCAGGTCGAGAATAGCTTTCTAGAAAAGTAAGATAAAGACCATCTTTCTCCAGAAGTTAGAGTTGGAATCATCTGCTTTTTTGTAACTTCTGTTTTTTCTGTCTGTTTTTTTTATTTAGAAGCATGACTAAACTTAGACATTGAGATCTTCTGCAGCGTGTTTAAACTCCATGCGTCCAGTTCCTTCATCCATTAACGCTCACATGGATTCTCGCAGGATTTACAGTTTTTCTTTTTTGTTATGGTTGTGGTTATGGGATAGTAAATCAAGCTTTGGCTTATACTTTTACAAATAAATGTGACCCAGTGAACCTTAAGTCAAAATGAAGCTGGCTTTCCTTTTCCTGATATAAAAAGGTCCTGAAGAGGACACGCCCCCACCAACCTTTTCCGATTCTTCCTGCAGATCCCATGCCCAGCCTCATTCGAATTCATGTCCCAAAGGGTCAGCGTCCATCTCTGGAAGAAATCAGGGAACAGGCAGCCGGCCGCACTGGGCTGGTCACTCTGATGGAGCTCATGACCAGGTGTTGGGCGGGGGACGCCAGCCGAAGGCCCTCCTCTTTACGTAAGCTACATTTCCGTCCTTTTGGACACATTTCTCAGGTGGATTGATATTAAAAACACAAGACATGCAATAACAAAGATCAGAGTCGGATCTTCCTGATCTCTGGTTCTAAAGTGTCAGGTGATCCAGTAGGCAAATAGTGTGTCAGGGATCTAAAGAAGCCGGATCTAGGGGATCAGAGGTGGGCAGTTTGGATTTAGGCGACATGCGCCAGGACCACAGATCAAAGGAGTCTCCCACTGGTGTGGCTGAAATTTGGATTCTGTTGGGTTTAGAGAGGGCAAACTATCTCTCCATAATGAAAAAAAAATTGGGATCAGACAAGAACTTTTTTTAAAAGGTAGCTGATCCAAAGTGGCTATTCTGACAAGTGTAATGACTGAGTAATAGCTGTCTACTACTTGTTTTGGGGTTCCCACTTGTAAGTGCAAAGTTGAAATTAAAGACTATCCTGAAGATCGAACTCCAAACTAGGCAGAATCTGACTTTTTAAGCTCTTTAGGAGAAGCTGACTGTATGTCATCCTTTATGAGAAAAATGCTACAAGAACATGTTACAAACACCAAATGCAGCATTTTCATTGGAGTGGGGCTTTAGTGTTGACTAGCAGCCTAATCGGCAATGTAGATGGGCAGCATTTTCTGCCAGAAGGGTTCCGTGACCGACTTGAATGCAGGAAACAGAAGAAGAAAAAGTTAAGACTAACTTGAAATAAAGAGAATCCAAAAGCACAATAAAAGCAGAGGTTCTGACCATGTGATAAACAAAAGACCTGAATATTTCTTGGAACAATAATCGGAAACAGAAAAAGTGGTGTGGGGAAAAACAAACCTTCAACAAAAATAGTTTGAATCCAAACATGACTAACAAGAATAAAACTAAACTAAAAAAGGCAAATACCACTTTTTTCTACTCCCACAAGGGGCCAACAGTATTTTCTCCCCTTGGTTCTCCTTCTTGCTTTAGTTTGAAGTGAACCAGAGCAAAACTATTGTTCTCAAGAGGATCAGAGTTCTCCTGTTTGGTCCAAAATTAGAGTTCAGGAAGCCTTAACCCGTGTGCTATCTTAGATGACCCCACCCTTACATTGACGTGTTCTCCCTACCATGACAAAGGTGGATAAAGGTGGAAAGATTTCATGTAATCCATGGACACCAGTGAAGATCACAAATCATTGAAGAAAAAAGGTTCAGAGCACTGTCTAGTGGGTCTAGATGACCCAACTCCCAATGTTAAAGTGCCTAGGATAGCACAAGGGTTACCCTGCTAAAAAAAAGGGGACATTCAGAGTAAACTGCCTGTAAAGACCAGGACCAGGAACAAACATGGGTAACTTAATTAATTCAGCTTTGATCCAGCATTGGTCCAGGATCAAAGCAGCGTTTGGGTGAAGTCAGAAATCCATGAATAGAAGAAAACTGAAGAACAGCATCTGCACAGAATTTCTTTCGTCAAAGCTGCCATTTCTTTCAGGCTGTCCTCTAATTGAGGATAACTGTCTTCCTGATTCTGCATTCTCTTATTTTATTGGTGAAAAAAGATCAAGTCAGTTCCACTTCAACGGTTTAACATCCCATGTCATCACAAGTTCCCATTTTTCACAGAAAGAAAATGTTAAGAGTTCCTCTTATTCTGTTTTTTTTAATGCAGACAAATTCATTCTCTCAAATCTTCAGAGTGATTCAGCAGGTTGTCTGCTGAATCATGAAGTCTCATACAAAGTTTCTTCTTCACAGACTTACTGCAGAAAAATTCTGTTCTTTTGTAATACTTATCTGTTAGTGTGTACAAGAGATTTGAGATGATTTCATAATCCTAAAAATCTTGCTGCTATAAACAGATGTCACACATCCAGTGTTTGCTATAATACATTGTCCATTAGAAAAAATATAAATAAATAAAAAAGTTTTGCACACTTTTAAAAACATATTCTATTGTCAAAAATATTTTCAGGTCCTCAGAAGAGCACATAAACATATCATACATGTGATGTGTTTGTTTTTTTTTGCATTCGAGCAAACAGAAACACAGGCAGATTTGCAGACAACTCAAGTAACAACCTCGCCTATATTTCTCTGAACTAATCAACTAATCAGCTTCTTCCCCTGTCG
This sequence comes from Oryzias sinensis, assembly GCA_037389245.1. Taxonomy (NCBI): domain Eukaryota; kingdom Metazoa; phylum Chordata; class Actinopteri; order Beloniformes; family Adrianichthyidae; genus Oryzias; species Oryzias sinensis. The sequence goes on along the minus strand of CM074505.1, from coordinate 25,164,158 downwards.
GCTGCAGCCTCTCACTAGTCAGTCAGATTTGTTGATCAGAATAAGATATGATTAGAAGTAAGAGGATAAACTTTATTGATCCTGATGTGAGGGATTTAATTGACACAGCAACTCTGGGGATCAGGCATCAATGTGCAAAGAAGGGAAAAAATAAAATGTGTTAAAAATTAAAAGTGAAGGAAAATAAAATCAAAACAAAAACTGTACAACTGCAAAAAATCCTCCACTATATACACTACAAATGCATAGTGAGAAAAAAGAAACATCACAAACGCAGAAGAGATGAGGATATTTCCTCTGCGGCTTATATATGTATATATATATTTATGTTATGTACATCATAGACTAACAATACATTAGTATCAAAGTTTAACTACAAGAAAGAAGAGAAAGATCCATTTGAATCAATCAGTATAACAGTCTATACTGCAATCTGAAAAAAATATCTGATCAGCTGATAATTGTATCAAAAGTCAGAAGTATGAACATCAATCAATCAATCAATCAATCAATCAATCAAGCAATCAATCAATCAATCAATCAATCAATCAATCAATAAATCAATCACTTTATTTGTAGAGCACCTTTCATAAATATTTGTAGAACTCAAGATGTTCAACATAAATTACATACACATAGGTTACAACAATAACAAGTCATAAAAATATGAGGAAACCCTGTTACTAAAAAGTATTATTTGACAAGGCACTGCATAGGTTATGAGATAGAAAGGAATAAATAATTAAATGAAAAACCATATCAGCCATACATATAAAATGAACATAGAAAATGTAATTAAATGAACTATGTAAATGCTAAGTTAGAAAGATTTTAATGTGGGTTTAAAAACCTTCACCAGTGCAGAAACTCTCAGATCCACAGCTAAGTTATTCGACTTGTGTGTGTTTATGTCCTGTTATGAGGACCTGGAAAAATATTCCTGACAACAGAAAACATTTTTAAAAATGCCAGATGTTGATGTTTTATCCCTAAAACACATTATGTGCTAACATTTTTTTACAGATCAAAAACTGATTTAAATATGTCAACGTCATTTTAAAACTGCAACATACTAATGAAAGGAATAAAACTTTTTTTATGATTATGAAATCATCAGTATATTTTCAATTATTATGAAATAATTCAAAGAGTGTTGTGATTATGAAATCGTGGGATGATATTGTGTTCCTAAAAATCCCAGAGCGTGGAGGGGTTCATGTGTTTTTGCTTTTTCAGAATGCACTGATGTGAGCGAGGAGCTGTACAAGATGCACAAGCACGCCGTTCCTGACGCCGTCCATCAGGTGTTGAAGACGCTGGTGAGGAGCAAACCTCGCTATAAGAATAGCTATGCGATAACGGAACGCAGCTAAACTCTCTTAACACTTCTTTCTCTTCCTCTTTCCAGGATCCAGAAGCAGAAGAAGAACTAACAAAGACTCTTCAGGCACTTTCTGTTACTCAGGTCACAGGTTGGAGTTGTTTCAAATATCGTTTTTCACAGATGGAGGGGGGGGGCTTGATTGATTTGATCAGCAGCTCAATCCAGGATTAATAAAGCCGACAACTTCACTGTTTCATCCATCCAGCCTGCCACATTAACTTCATGAGATTTTTCAGAATCACAGTCAAAAGAGTCAAATATTTTTGCTCACTTTATTTCCTGCAAAGATGTTAGAATGGAGGAAAATAGAAAAGTTGAACTCCACAGAAATGCTCACATTTGCATTTTAGTCATCTAAGAAAAAAAAACAGTTTACTACTTTTAATTATAAAAGTTTGTCAGGACCAATGCAAAATTTAGCCCTGTGTTTTTCTATCACCAGTGATGTGCGCTAGTCGTTCAACGAACCCCTTTAAAATTCTAAACTGAAGAGACAGATTTGGGTTTTCAAACAAGTCTTTAAATCCTGCAGAACTATTCCAGTCCCTTCAGACAAACAAGCTGGACTTGAGTTATGTCAATAGCTGGTAGATGTTTTTTCAGAACATGAAACTCCTGACAATTATTTGTATTTTTGATCGGGAATGCTGCTATCTGGAAGGAAAAGAAGAAAAATTAAACCAAAAAAGAGACACAAAATGAGCATGACCTCAAGGAAATATTTGAATGTGTGTGTCTGTAGAGCACTTTTGACCTTGTAAAAGCTGTAAAGATGCATTGTGAGTGCCTGCCATTTACAATTTAAGCATCCATACAAGCTAACAGGCTGCTTTGAATAATGAAACCCTTTCAGCAACGTCTCATGAACATATTTATCAAAACTCCATTTGATTGACCAATGGCAACTTTTGAAACTGACTCTTTAGACCTCATAGCAACAGGATCGGATTTCTACAATTTTGCTTGGAGTTGATGTAAGGAGTTTCTGACAGGAGCTCTGGGAGGAAAGGTTTTCATTTGTCTCCCCTGACATGAATTCTTGTTTTTAACAGCAGCCCCCACACCTGAACTCCAGAACATGCAAGATCACATGCGAACAGGCCCCCCACCTATTCAGGTGAGCCTCCCTTTGAACTTTCAACAGGTGTGATCAGCAGCAAAGCAATGAATATTCACAAGAGTTTTTAAAAGCTGTGACCTGGGAGGCGGGGGGGGGGGGGGGTTGGCACTGTGGGACTTTCTTGCTTTAGTTCATCTAGTTGGTCAATCCTGTGGTTTTTCTTTTGTCATGCATTTGTGCTGCTGCACAGAAAAATAAGGGCATTTCCCTTTGAAGTGTCTAAGAGGTAGAAGGGATTTTACAGGAAATAGTGGTGAAGATCAACAAAACTTTTGCGGGGGCGAGTTTCTTTAGGTTCCTTGCGGTGGCATCTGAGGACTGAGTTTGAAGGCCTGGATGGGTGGTGGGCGTTTACTCAGATCCACTTCTTCTTTCCCTTTCGGCTTTTCCCATCAGGGGTCACCACAGCGAACAAGTCGCATGGTAAACTCGGCAAAGTTTTACGCCGGATGCCCTTCCTGACGCAACCTTCTCAAAGCAACCGGGCTTGGGACCGGCACAGAAGTAGAGAAGGGAACAGGGAGCAGCCCGGATTTGAACCCTGGTTTCATGGACTGAAGGCGCTGCAAACCAGCACGAGCTAAACCGGCTTCCCGTTTACTCAGATCCACTAATTTCCATTTAATTTAATTATTACATTTATAAAAAGTTACATCGATCTCATCATTTTGTTTCAGTTTGGTTGAAAAAGTAATTTAAATAGAAGGTCAAGTGAAGGCAAAGTCATTTATAAATTGAGGAGAAAAATAGAAAAGACAGAAAATATAAGTAATTTACATAGAGTTCATGTATTGACTTCTATTCATGTTGTAGGAAGTGAATCGGAGCTCGGCTTGGACTGGGCAAGACAACATGATAGGTATGATAAGGACATACATGTGTTTATGTGTGTCTATGTTTTATTTATTTATATATTTATTTGCAGGGGGGGGGTTATCGATAAATAAAGAATAAAGGAAAACACCTGTGATGGTTTCTTTCTGCTCATTTCAGACTCACCTTTCGTCCACCCTCTAAACATGTGTTCGGTTGATCAGGCTGGTCAGCTCGGAATGAAAACGTCCTCAGTGTATCCCATCAGGTCCACGTCCTCTCAGAGGCAGTCTGAAGGACCGGCAGCAAACACTTCCCAGTTCCCTTTCAAACCGCGGCCTTCTACCCAGGTTGGTTCCTGCTCCCATCTGTCGTCTGTTTGGCCATCCATCCATCCATCTCTCCATCCATTTATCTTCCATGAACATTGGTAATCTCGTATTCAATATTCCCATCAAACTTCAAACTTTATTTATTTGTATAGTGCCTTTCATGTGAAAACACAGAGCGACCTGGGGAGAATTTCAGGCAGGCAGCTCAGCAGTGCATTTACACCTCCCCGCAGGCGGTCCAGCCTTATTAACTCACCTGTTCTTCGTCCTACTTTAGAAGATAGCACAAGGGTTAAAGCCACAGGCAAGGCCTGTGGGATGGTGGTAGGTGTATAATTTCTGATGTTTCTCTTAGACTTTAGAACGTCTCTAAAAAAATTAAGCTTCCTCCATCGTTAGGATGATGTTCTACTCAAATTGTTTAACATAGATTGTTTTTGTTGTGTTCTTTTCTTCATGGTTTTCATATATTCTTATATAATTTAATAATACTTCATGTGTCCAGCAAAAAAAAAAAAGATCCTCAGACCTTTATTCTCTGACTTTTCTCTTCTGCAGCGGCAGTTCTCCAACCCTGATTCGTTTCCATGCCAATCTGCTCATCCTGCACAGGGGGTCAAAATGCATTTCTCCCACGTTGTGGGAGTTCAGATCGGCAACAACAACAGCATGACTATAAAATCACCCGACCATCTGGAGAGGAGGAGGCATTCAACAGCGCCATCTAGTGTTGGTCTGTAGCTGGACAAGCTGTGAGGAAGAGTTTGGTCTACAGACATTTTCATCTCACTGGAACATTTTTATGGATTTACATTTCAGATTATGTGAAATAATGATTTCAATTTTGTATTTATTTATTCTCTTTTAAGCTTTCTCACCAGTTTACAGTGTTTTCCTTGTTTTGAACAAAGACTTTGTGCTACTCAGTTCTTTCATGTTTCTTTGTCATTTTTTATGTTTCCATGATTTGATAACAAAACATTCCAAAGAGACACGAGCATTGTTGTTTGTAAAAGGTGAAGCATTAATTCGTTCATCTTCTGTTTGTCCCTTTTGGGGTCATCGGACTGCTGGAGCCTATCCTGGCCACTTATGGGCAAAGGCAGGCAGACACCCTGGACAGGTTGCCATTCCGGCAGGGTCACAATCACACACCCATGCATACTCACATTCACACCTAGGGACAATTTAGAGTTGCCAATTAATTAACCTTTGATGCATGTTTTTGGGTGGTGGGAGGAAACCAGAGTCCCTGGAGAAAACCCATGCATACATGGAGAGATCATGCAAACTCCACACAGAAAGGTCCCCCATTGGTGATCTGTTTTCAGGTCCCCCAGCCGGGGTTTGAACCAGGGGCCTTCTTGCTGTGAGGCAAGAGCGCTAACCACTGCGCCACTGGGCAGCCCAAAAAGTTGAAGCAGTTTTAGAAAATGAAGGAAAAAAGCTGTGAAATATTCCTGTGTTATTGCATAAACAATGTATGGAAATGATACGTTCAAGGATCACAAACTTATGCGGGAAATGAAGTAACCTGCCAATGAATGTGAAGGTGCTGTAAGATGAAACATGGAAGGAAGTCAGGATTTTTTCTCCTGCCTGACATTCTGTTGATGCAATAAAGATCACGACTCAGCATCTGTTTGATTGCTTTACTGTTGCACCAACCGCTCAGAGAAGCAATATCATGTCCTCCATCTACAGTATGTGTCTTTTTTAATAGACCACACAACATTGAGAAACTCTGTCATTCCCTCTAACAGACCAGAACAAAGTTCAAGTTATGATGCAATAATGTGATTACTTGTTTAACTATGACTTTTTTCTGCTGGGAGTTGTGATTGCCTCTAATCACCATGTTTAAAGTTATCCTAATACATGGCTGCAGATGCACTGATCACATATTTCTGTCCATAAAAGTTGATCTTTTCCTTAATGTAAAAGTTTGGTGAAAGTTTCACCTAATTTTCCTTTCTATAAAAATAATCTTATATTGGCAGTTTACAACCAAAAAAACCAATGAGATTCGTTTCAAATTTTGGAAGAGCAAAAATGATGATATTAAGAAATCTGTGGACATTGATTGGGGTTCGTGAATGGGCTCATGCTTGTATATGGGAGGTCTTTTTCTTCTTACCAAGGGTTCAGTTTCAGGGTTGGATTCCATACTGAAGCTAAAACTATAGTAAAAATGAAGCATGCAATTTCCCAGCAAACACATGAGTTTCGTGTTTTGTGTTAGTAAGCAGAATTCTTGGTCCAACATTAAAATCTTTGTTAGCCACCCCTTTAACCCAGAGGCTGAAATTTCAGCATGGAACCTGACAGTGAGGCAATCACCTGACCAAAGCATGGACACGCCCTCTGCGGTCCTTCAGGACATCAACACTGAGTGCTGACAGTCTGCTGTGAAAGCAGCGGACTCCTGGAGGCTTTCCTGTCCTCGCTGCAGCCTCCATCTGCTCTGCCTCTCTATATGTGTCAGAGGAGGAGTGTAAATTCCTGTTGAACCATATTAAACTTGTTTTGGAGGATCAACACCATGAAATGGAAGGACGATCATCACAGTCTTAAACCCAAACTGGAAATGTGGATTTGTGTCAGACACAACAGGACAGCACAGGAACTTCAATGTCAACAGTTTATTCTCTTTAAGTTCAGGAGGGTCACAAAACATGTCGTGCACACTCCAGCACATGCACCCTGGAGCTCAAATGATGGCACACATCTGTAGGTTGTTTTCTCAGCAGGGGTTATTTGTAATTTTTAGGGGTGTAACGATTCATTTTAACAACGATTCAATACATATCATATTTTGTGGCTGCTGATCTGATTAATAGTCAATATCTGTTCATTTTGAATGATCCAATTCACTGACCTAAAATCGATCCAGGACATCTTTAGTCTAAAATGTAAGATCAACAACTTGCCTCAGACAGATTGATCTAGTTGGAATATAGGAATATGAGTCGATTTATCATTACACCCTTAGTAACTTAGAATTGCTAGCACTGTTTGGCGTCTTTTCTTCTGGTTCTGGACATAAATAGTCTTTGACTCACATTTCCCTCTTCCTACATGGCCACAAACTCAGAGTGAAAATGTTTTTCCTCCAAATTTTGATTATTAAAGAATCACAAATTGGGATTTGGGGTTTTAACAAGTTCTTGTGGCATCTTTCTAATGATGCTGGACTAATATTAAGAAATTAAGCTTCAAATTGCATTTATCATTATTTCTTTATTCAAATTGTTGTAAATCAGGAGCAGACGAAAAAATTGAAGAGAAAAAAAAAGAGCACATTTTTGCCATAGAAAATTCACAGGCCACAAGCTGCCTGTTCCATTCCGATGCATCCACTTGTACACGACTAGATCCATGTACATCTTTGTTTAACTCATCTGAGCTGATATCAGGCTCTAGTCTAAACTGTATCGCTGGATAGCTCCAATATTGATAGTTAGGTTGGGGGTGTGGAGGGCTGTGAGATAACGGGAGGAGGAGAGGGGGGCTCTTCACCAACAGTCGGATTCCCACAAATGGGAATCAAATTTCTAATGAACTCCTGTCACCTGCAGAAACTATGTCCTAGAAAAGGACACATGATTTTTTATTTAGACTACCGGTAAAAAGGCATATTCATAATTAAGACACTACTTTTACAGTAGATGAAAAGATAATTGGAGTGGATCTTTAAAACCCAAAGATGTCTCTTAACCCTCTGCTGCCATCTTCAGGCAGTAATGACCACTAACAGAAAAGAGAATTTCTTACAAAATTTCAGATTTTTAATGTTTCATCAATTTCTATTTATTTTTACTTTAAATAATCACATTTTGGGATAAAACAACATAACCGGGGAAAACATTGCTGACAGTCGGTTAGTATTGCTTTACACTACGTTAGTTACCACGATAACTTTGTAATGTAGTACTCCTAACACTGCCGTCATACGTGACAGACAGATTCCTGAGCATGCATCATTAAACATGCAGTTGTTTAGCATAAAACAGAGTCAGAAGCCTTCCAGAGATAAACAGATTCAAAGCAAAATATAATTGGACGTGCGTCTTAGCAGTGTAAGCATCTGTAGGTGAGATGGGGGTGTGGGGCAGAGGGATCCTAACAACGACAACAAAAAAGAAAAAAAATCTGTTTAAATTTTTTTTTAACAAAGTATTTAAAAAGTTCAAATTAAAACATCTTCTTTGTTTTCCAGCATCACTAAACTGAATCCTGCTTAGCTACTCCAATAAGAACAAATTTCTAAAGGTGTCAATCTCCTGGAGAACTTTAAAATGATTATCAATGGAAATGTTGCTTTCAAGCCAAACGAAGCCGCATCAAAACTCACTCAGGTCTGATTTTAACACTGCATTTTAGCTTTGTGATCTTAAGTTACGCTCACACCACCCTCGGCAATGCATGTTCAAGTCATCAATGCCACAGAAAAGTCAATGTAAACGCGTGTTTATGCATTCAAAACTCTCATGCTCACGTGTATCTATGCAAGTTTCTCCGACCATTTTCAGGCTCTACGTATAAAACACTTTGCAGTTGAATGTACATTAAAACTTAAATCAGGTCAAGCTTTGACCACTGTTTGGATGGCATTCCTTCTAAATCACAGAAGTGCCAACCTTTTGAAAATTGATTATGAAGGAGAAATTAATAAATGTGGTTTGTGTCCTGCCGGAATTATATGACACCAAATCTTTCAGATATCGGAATAAAGCTGTGAAAGAAAAAACCTGGACCAAGATTCTCAAGATTTGCTCTGCTTTAACATTTCCCATCAATCCTCTTCCAACTCTAGGTGGCAGACATGCACTAGTGAACAGCAGAAAATGAATGAAGCCCCTCCTTGCTTGTCCAATGTGAACACCATGGGCTGAACGCATTTAGTGCATTCTTGAATGTGCCACATGTACGGAGTGAATGTAGATTAACAGGAAATGACATCACCGAGGCAGCTTTCCAAAAGTGGACAAAAAGTTAAAATAGGCCTTACCACATGAAAAGGTAGAACAAACCTAACTGTGTGTTAGTGGAATACGTTCTAGAGAAAATTTAACTATCACCTTTCATTCTGAATGCCGCACCCTTTTCTAAACTGTAAAATAAAGAGATCACAAAATGTCCTCTATTACAGTAATTATGAACTTATGAGCTAACACAATGGACATTTGACCAGCTAATCTTACATGGTGGAAGTATATCCAACACCTCTCCATCCTGTATTACAACATGACAAAAATACCCACAATCCTTCTGAAACAGTCTCGCTCAAGGCCAGCCTGAACAAGGACTACAAGGGAAACACCAGGAACCCAGAGAAGGTGGAGTATTTCCACCCCCCCATCAGGTTCCCTCTCTCCAGCTTCAGTGCAGCCTTGTCTCCTCGTTCCATCATCACCAACCCAGCATTGGTGGCTGCTTCTCTGGTCACATCCTGGTCACCAGCAAAAGCAGAGATCACCGGCCACCCGTTAAGAACCAAACTCACCTAGAAGACAGAGAAGAGCAGCAGCAGAGGACACCAAGAACAACAGCCATTAGCCACAAAGAGGGATTTCTGAAGAGAATGTTTCTGGAATGTCACCCATCCTCAGAGGTAGAGCTCCTACCTGAATGGTCTGCCGGTTGTAAGCTTTGACAACATGAAAGCTGAAGCTGTACACACCTTTCCTGGGTGCTACAAAGATGCTCCTCGCTGGGTCAAAATGGGCACCAACATTTACCAAGATCTGATGAATAAACCACAAGAAGAAAGAAACTGAGCTTAGTATTGTCAAAGTTCTGGTTCTTAAGTTGAGTCATCTTTAATCTTCTGTTCCTCACAGTCACACCAGTTTGTAGTTTCAGCTGTTTCTGTTTGTTGCTCCTCAGTTCCTCTAGTCCGCAGTTGATTAGGTCTTTGTGTCCTCTAGTCCCCAAGCCAATGTGTGCTATTCTTTTCTGGTGCTGGTTGTCAGGTCTTTCAAGACCTGACTACACCAATGAAAATATACCAATAACCCAGTGTTGTTGGTGTTTTTACCATGTTCTGATAGCATTTTTCTCAGGATGGAGGACATTTTTATTAAGTAAATTAAGATTAAAACTATGCTTCTGGGTATTTCTTTATTCAAAATGGGTGAATCGCTCTTAATACTCCTTGTCTGAGCTGGAATCTGGCTCAAAAATGTACGGCTAGATAGCTCAGATATTACTCACCATTTTTGTTGGACCACTAATGTTAGCTCGGGGTTGTTAGGGACTGTAAGCTAGCAGGAGAAAGAGTACACAAAGGAATGATGGGAAATCAGAGCAGGTTTACTGCACGCCAACCATCCCACCCACAGAGGTGAATTTCTGATAATTAGTTTTTTTACTTGTCCTTTACAACATCTGAGCAGACAGATGGGAGTCAAAGGCCCCTTGTGTTGGACATATTTTACTGTTACAACAGGAGGTTGTGGATCTTCTAAAACACAAGATGTGTATTTGCATAAACCCTGTTTATAATCTCTGTTTAATTTTGCCACTCTGCAAAAACTATGTTTTAGAATAGTATTCTGGTCCTCTGGTTTCCAAAGAATCAGCAAAGTTAACTTGGTCTGGTTCATGTTTTTTGGTACTTAGTTAAGTATCGAAACCTATCTAATAATTTAAAACACAGTTTATGCCGCCTCTTCATTTGCTTTGTATCTGCATCTTCCATTAGAGACAGTTCAACAAAGGCACATGCATTGAACGCAAAATAACTCAAACACTTCTTCAAAAATGATCAAGTTTAAAGGATAAAGAGAGAGATGGTTAGATGAGAAGAAGAAATGTCTGCACAGCATCACGGTAGTTGTTTCTGTATATCTATTTAATAAACACAGAGGCAAGGAATTTTTTCTTCTTGCTCAAACTCAAACTTTTTCTGTTTTTGTTGTCATGGTCCAGCTCTGTGGTTTTAGTATTTTCTTTTCACCTACTACTTTGGACTGATCTACCATGCTTTAAAAGGTCCACTGTTGTAATAAGCAACTGAATTCCCATAAATACTACCAAGAAAAAAAAAGTTTGTTTTGCATCACCTAATCAAAATCTCTCTATTTGAAGCTACTGTCTGCAGGTTACAAACATTGACTGTATATGAGAACAGGACCAAGTGCATGTGACATGGAAAATGGTTTATTTCTGGCTTCGTTTGAATTAAGTCAGTTCTGTTGCCTTTTTTTTAAGATACAGACATGTTGGCATGTTGGAGCCATACAATGTCAGTAAGCTGTGATTGGTCCAAGTCGGTCTGAGTTAACCAGGGACATGCAGTGACGTTCCGGGCTGGTGAGGCACTGACATCATCAGCCAGATTTACTTGCAAATAACCCCACAGAAGAGCTTATTCACCATCTGATTGGCAACAGTTAATGTGTTGTTTAAAATTTCATGTCAACATTTCTTTTCCATATACAAACTGTAGCATAGAACAAAAATCACCAAAATTATTATTATTACTGGCTAACTTTCACTTGTAAATGAAGTCCATGTGCCGTTCCTTCTGATTGACATGTCTAAGCAAATTCCTGAGTTTAGACACATAATCCTCCATTTAGAAGATGATGCTAAACAATATTAAAGAATAACTGGAAGGTTGCACTAGACTTTAGTGGTGTTCCAATTTGATTAATTAATGAATCGATTTCTGTCCATAGGATCAAATCAGATCGATCTGTCTGATGCAGAATTGAATCGACCAACACCATTAAAGAATAATTTAGAAATGATAGAAAATTATAATAGAATCAGTCTTGGAAAATACTATTTGGATTGACTCATGGTTGGTTTATTCATCTTTAACGTAACAACCGAGTGCATCACAGTGGACAACTCACATGTGATGGCAGCAAAAAATGAGCAATCTATTATTAATGTGTGGGAACACTTTGAATTTAGAAAAGACGTGACCATACAGTGTAGTAGAATGTTCTAATAATGTTCTGTTTGTATTATTTTGATGGGGAAACACAACAGTGGGCTGAAATCTAGGAAAATAAAATGTCAATGGATTTGCCATTAGTTCTCGTTTACTTGTTTGTTTGTTTGTTTACATATTTAATTTAACCTTGATTATCTTGCATGAAATCCAAGGAATCTGGAAAACTTCACCTGCAGGTATTTCTCTCTGAGTCACACTGGTTGAAGTTTGGATAAAGATGTCCTGGGTCCATTTTAGATCAGTCAATCAGATTGTTTAAAATGAACCAAAATTGAAAGTGAATCCAATCGGCAGCCACAAATAACTAATTAAATTGTTGTTCAAAAAATCGTTACACCCCTTCTTGACTTGCTACCACTAATTCTATCATTCTTTAGCCGCAGTGTCACATTCTTTGGTATCACCAGTGCCCTCAACCTTGAGGCACGTGCACTGCGACCCTCACCTCGTGGATTTCTTTAATTCGCATTTTTACAGGAAAAGAAGACAGTTGGGTAGAAATAAGCAAATACAGTAATTGAAAATAAAGCGTCTTTAATGATGATAGAAAGACCAAAACAGTAAAGTCCAGCTCTAGTTAGTGTGTGCGGTGCAGTCTGGGTACACGGGAGGCATGGGCTGCCGGTGCCCCACCTGCGACTCTCTCGCGTATTTGAACAGGACATCCGTAAATTCGCTACTTTTTTGAAACGTTGAAAACCCTCACAGAAAAAGTAATCAGAATAAGCATGACTAAAAATTAATACTAATTTTAAAAAGAAAAAGTGTATATATTTTATATATTATATTCATGTTATGATATGGACTCTGGACTCAGTTACTGCATATCACTGGAGTCAACTTTTCTATGGCAAACACTTTCTCCAAATAAGGAGTTAGCTTGTCGGAAGACCACACCCCTACCACCTGAAAGCAAACTCGAGAGAATCTGTCAAATATTTGAAATGTTGTACTTTAGGGTCAGGGAGGATCACAAACTCTTATTGAGGAATCTGATTGGCCAGTTTATAACTAGAATAACCTGCATCACAAAAGAAAATATTTTAAAAAATCTGAATTATCAAGAACATGTTTGTTTTTTTTTAAAGCGGAGCAAGAATGGTTATTCTGACAAGTAGAATGACTGAGTAATGGCTGTTTATTTCTTAATAGAAGTATATGGGATTTGGAACCAGTGAGAACTTACTATTTGGAACGTCAGGTGGAAGTGGTCACCTAGTCCAGTACTCATATACAGTTAGTGGTTACAAACTGCAGCAGAGAAGCTGACCTTAAACACCTGCAGAGGGCTCCAAACCCCACAGAGGTTGCAGACAGGGCATCATTTATTTGAGCGGGCAAAGCTCACATTCATGTATTTCTTAGATACCTGGTCAAAGTAGATGGTCATGGTGCGGTTGCTCATCTCTGACGGCTCATGGTTGGTGTTGCGGATGGCTGAAAATGCCACCCGTCCCGTTCCAGACCTCACTGACATGCCAAGAGCGTTACCAGATGGTTCCGCGGAAGGGGTGGAATCACAAACAACCAGACACTTTCCCTCTAGAACAATGGGCTCTGTCTCATTCTGGCCGCAAACCTCCAACAGACTCCAGGGACAAAGCAGCATCAGGGCAGAAATAAAGAAGGCCGAGGGCACTGCAAGGGGCAGACACCGACTGAACATGGTTCCCAACGAGGATAAGCTGCCTTTGATCTTTCGATTCTTAATTTACAGCAAGGTTGTCATTTCAGCTGTGAAGGAACAAGGTCTTTAAGTCCTTGGCTAAATGCTCCCCCACTCTGGCTGGAGGATGCCATCTACGAAGAGTACCAAAGGTTGATGTTCATGTATGAACAGTGACCAAACCGTGACACAAAGTCCAAAGTTTTTCCAGATCTCCCGGCCTGACAGAAAGAAGAGAAAAGATTCAAGTTCTCCAAACACCAACACTGTGACACATACAAACACATAAGATGTGAATGCATCAATTTTAGGAAATGATAACTTAACATCAATGAATCCACTTATACCATTGTCCTTCCATAAAATATTCCATGCATCCAATCACCCTTCCATCCAATTATCCATCTGTTTAACTTATATTTAGCTAATTATCCATCCGTTTCTCTGTCTGTTCATCAGTCATCCATAAACCCATCCATCCATTTGTCTATTCATTCATTCATCCATCCATCTATCCATTGATTAACCTATATGCTGTTGTTTTTAATACTTTAATACATCTACAAATTCATCCATCATTAACCTATCTTTCCATCCATCTAGTTGTCCATCAACCCATCAAACCTATACATTTATTTATTTATTTATTCATCCATTTGTCTATCCACCCATCTTGTTATCCATTAATTATGCTGTCAATGTATCTTTTTCAAGTTCACCCATTTCTTCATTAGCAAACCAACCATTCATCCAAAAATCCAACAATTCATCCATCCGTCTAAACATTTAGTCATTCATACATCATCTGATTTATTCATTTCTTTCTATCTATACTAGCGGCATATTAGTTCATCCATCCATAAATCTTTCCAGTTGTGGCATTTCTACTCTGAGCTTCACCCAACAACTTCCCGCTCCCAAAGGAAGCTAATTTCTGCTACTTTTATCTGTGATGTCATCCACTTGTTAACACCCAAAGCTCATGCTCATTGGCTCAAAGGGAGCCATGGTAAACTCAGATCTTACTTTTCACACGTTTCTTCCCTCACTTTTTCTTCTTCGCAAATGGAAAGAGAAAACGCACAAATGGCTTCTTGTGACTCTTTCTTTTTGCATTTAACAGACTTACTGACAGGCCTCGCTCATTTGACCAACCAAAAAAACATCCAAAACCTGCAGAGATGGATGAGATCCGTAGGTCATAACTGGGTCCGAGTGCAGAACCTTATTGGGACTGACAGCTGCATGCCCCACTGAAGCAGGGCTGGTCACAGCATCACATTCTGGCCTGAACCAGTCCTGTCAACTGGACTTAAGGGGTGTGGACCAGCACTATCTCAGCACTAACAGAGAGACCATCTGTGAGTAAACAACAACCCCCCCACACACATGCACACAAACACACGCAAACACACCAACACACCCATGCCTACAATTTTTTCACACAAACACGAAATGAAGCAGCAATCCAATTAAAAAAAACAAGCGTTTGAGAAAATATGAAAGGTTTTTGATTGATCTCAGCTCAGAAAAAAATATTTCTAAAGTAGAAGTAAAACCAGCAAACAAATGAAAGATCAATGATGATAACACAAAGGTGTCAATAATAACAACACACCAAAACCAATGGCAACACAATGCACAGAAGACAAACACCCAGAAAACAACCTACCTGATCTGCTGCTACAAACAGCTTCCAGCCCGTCAGAGCATTTCCTTTTCAAATACCTAAGCTTAATCTGCTCTCCTCCTCCTCCTCCTCCTCCTTCTGACGGTGATCCAAGAATCTCCTGCTGCTGCATATGTTCATTTTCACCTTTTTGTGTATGTCTGTTCTTGCACAAAAAAGAGACAACGTAGCATCACACACAATTGACAATAACTCATTAATTAGCAACTGATGTTTTGCATGAACAATAAAAGAAGAAAGATAACAAAGGAAGAAAAAAAGTGTTGCTCAACAAACAACCAGTAAAAAACAAATCAATGATTACATAGAAAAAAAAAGCACAGAAACCCTAAAAATAAAGAATCTGCAACAAAGAGTCCTCACTAACAGAACATGCTTTACAGCCCAAGCATACAGTAAATTAAAGACTTGGTTTTATTTAATTAAGGCTGGGCACAAAATGCAAACATTTGTAAATTTATTTCTAATAGAAGCACCAAATGTTTCTTGAGCAATAAGCAACATCTTATTGAGATGAGATGACAGATCATGTTCACAGCATGAAACAAACGCCTTTGCTCTTGGAATGAGCTGGAAGTTTGAAAAAGAATCTCCTGAAGTCATAAATAAATGAGTAAATTAGAAAAAGAAGAACAGCTAAATTTCTGTTTTTCCATCTACTTTTCTCACAATGTGTCTTTAGACTGTTGCATTTCTGATACAATCCTTAATTCTTACAGATCATTTATGTTTTCAAAACATTTTTTACTGATCTTTAGTATTTCATTTAAAATTGTGCTTTTCCCAAAAAGATCAAGATTTCAGCAAAACAAATCAGTTTTTCTACAGCAACATAAAAGGACTTGATGTTCCTCTTTGTTTCCACCAGAGGCCAGACTTGTAAGAGTTTTAACTCTTGTGCCATCCTAGGCACTTTAACATTGGGAGTTGGGTCATCTAGACCCACTAGACAGTGTGCTGAACCTTTTTTCTTCAATGATTTGTGATCTTCACTGGTGTCCATGGATTACATGAAATCTTTCCACCTTTATCCACCTTTGTCATGGTAGGGAGAACACGTCAATGCAAGGATGGGTTCATCTAAGATAGCACAACGGTTATATGTTACAAATAGTCCAATTTGAACATTTTTCACAGCAAAACAGTTTAGGTGTTTTACAAAAAGAAGCCAAAGTTCTAAATTTTGTGTGATTTATGTTTTACTAAATATAAAAAAGACTGTTTTAAATACACCAAACTTTTAGATGGGTTGTACATTGTGTATATTTAATGCCACAATTGAGTCAGGTTAAACTGTGGTATTTAATATAGACAATGTACAGTTCTCATGTTTTGTTTCTGTGGAAGTTCCTCCACTGTACACTCTAGGAACAAGACGTAATTCTGAGGTGACCCTAAACATATTTTCAAATCTATTTGAGTGGAAGTGCAAAGTATGACTCACCAGAAATACGGCATTTTTGAGCTAAGCCTCTGTAATGGCCAGGCCCGGTTCTAAAGAAAACCAAGACAAAACAAAGCTTGAACTTACTGACTGTCAAGCATGGCAGTCGGAGGCTCATGATATTTGGCTTCTGCAGCTTTCAGATCAGAGCCTGAAAACTGCAGAATTAGTGGATTTTGTTTGATTAGTGATCTCCAGCTCCAACCAAACGTAAGAACCAAGGCTTTAGAAAGAGGCCATTAAAGTTCAGATCTGAAGCCCCACTATAGAACCCCTCTCCTGCCATCCTTTCATCTATTGTAAAAGCAATCCCAGTGTTTTTTTTAATTATGAATATGCCGTTTTTAGCCAAATTAAAAAAAGACCAGTGTTGTTTTCTAAGACAGTTTCTGCAAAGCGGCAGGAGTTCATTATAAATTCACCTCTGAGTTGTGGACAGAACTGTTGGTGCGGAGTAAGCCTTCCCCCATTTTCCATCTGTCTGTTTATTTCCTCTCCCACTATTTTACAGCCCCTCCAACTGAACATAAGTGGTGCAAAAAAGATGGCGAGCAATATTGGAGCTATACAGACGTCCAGTTTTGATCCAGATTCCAGCTCAGGCAAGTACAACAAAGATGTAAATGAATCCATTTGTCTGCAAGTGGATGCATCAGAATAGAGCAGAGCAGGGAGCTTGAAGCTCGTCATTTTAGATTCTACATCACAACTACAAGCTTTTTCAGGCAGCATTTTTTATTCTGCTCCGGATTCAAAATCATTTGAATAAAGAAATACTCAGAAATGCAATTTTAAGCTCAATTTTCTTAATAAATGTCCTCCATCACATGAACATGTAAAACACTATTTTCATAAACTAAATGCAACTGTTGTGGAGAAAAATGAAGAATGTTGTGCAGAAAGTTCTCAACATAGTTGCGAGGGAAAAATAGAATTTGTATCCTTGGAAAAAGAAATTGGGGGGGGTCCTTTGGGGGGGAGCAGTTTTTATGGAAGAAAGTAGAAGAAATTTATTTAAGCACTTTATAATGCTTTACAAGGCATAATAAAAAGGCAACACAAATGTTCTAAAATAAATGAGCGAAACATCTTAGGAGAAAAAGTAAAAGGCAGTCAGAAGTAAAAGTTAACTAAAATCCAGTCTGAATTAAAATGTCTTCTTTTTTAAAAGGACCAACAGGTTCAGCATCACAGAATGTCAAAGGCAGGACATGCCAGAGTATAGGAGCTGCAGCTTGAAAAGACAGGTCTCCATGAAGTTTAAACTTGGTTCTCTGGACTTTTAGGAGATTTTGGTCTGGGGACCGTAAAGATGGATTAGAGATCTAGTGAGTCAGCAGATCAGAAATATAATTGAGAGCCTGACCTTTTAAAGCAGTAAAAGTAAACACTAAGATTTTAAAACCAATTCTTAATTCAAGCAATAGCCAATGTAAAACTGGTGTGCCCTTCCACTGGTACCTGTTAAAAACCTTGCTGTCCAATTGTGGACAAGTTGGAGATGGGTGACAGCACATTTGTTAAGGCAGATAGAGAGTTGCAATAATCTAAATGAGAGGAAATAAAAGCATGGATGATGACTTCCAGCCAGGTCCGATTTTGGAAGAATGGCCCTCAGTTTAGAGATGGATCTGAGAATATAGACACTATTTTTTACCAGGGACATCGACCAATAAAAGAACATAGAGAAAGACAAACACATGCAGAAGTTTGTCCAAAAAGACACAAGATTTGACAGTGAAATAACGAGTACAGATATGTATGACAACAAGAGCAGCTTCCTGTTTCTGACTGTTTCCTAACAGCTGATGTAACTTTTTCTGAAACCAGGAAGCTCCGTGCTGGTGCTGACCTGAGTGGAGCCTCTGCTTCGGGACCCTCCAAAGTTCCCATAATGCTCAAAAAAGGGATGGACGGTTGAGGATTTTCACTCTTTGAGCACATCAAAGGAGCAGGGATGCGTACGGAAGGGGGGGCGTTCCCAATGAAAATGTTTGCTTTACAATAGACTGGCCTTGCTTCTGTGTCACTGCAGTGACGTCTGCTTCATTTGGATGCCACACATGAGAAAAGGTTTTTGACTCCACAGAGGAAACTTGCCCAGAATAGAATCACAGGGAACTGGTTTGGTGAGCACTCAACAACAGACTGAACGCCTAATTTAGGAACGTCCTGAGCGAGGCGGGGAGGAGTTTTAAAAATGTCAGTAATGAAAAGGTCTGGCTTCAATGGCTTCTCGTTTCTGGAGGTGTGATCCACCCACAGGAAGAGCTGAAACATTTGATGAAAGATGTTTAGCAATTCTTCTTTCATTTTCAAAAACCAGAGAACTTTAATCCCTTACTTGTGAAGTTCAAGCTTGTTTGCCTCTCTCTCTCTCTCTCTGCTGGTGTTTTAGTGACCCCCCCGCCCTCACTGCCACCCCCACTCTGCCCCAAAACTTTGCAGTCCAGATTGATTCAGGCAAACTGGTGGAAATCAGCATTTAACATGGAACCTGCTGCTGACCGGAACACCAGAGCCACAAGCAGAACCCATGAGAGCAGCTGCATGGAGCAATAAACCTGCAGAATAAACATGCATGTTTGCTGAGACCATAAAACACCTCCATTGGCAATATAGAGAAATATTACTTCACTGGGAAAGAGGTGAGTCAGAAACAGCTGAGGAGAAAGATCTGAATGGAGCTGTCTCCTTCCAAGTGAAGCAGCTGATGTCCCAACACTGGAAAGTCAGCCAGAGAAGACTTTTCATCAGGGGTGTAGGAGTTAACTGACTTAATCAGTTTACTGTTTTTTATTCCTACAATCCAACCAGATTGATCCGTCTCAGGAAAGTTGTCAATCAAATCAACCTATACCATTATAATTTAGCAAAGACATGTGACCATACAGTGTGGTAAAATGTTCAAATAATTTTGGGTTTCTATTATTTTGATGGGGAAAAACAACAATGTGAATGGATTTGACATTTGTTCTTGTTTACTTGTTTGTTTGTACACATATTTAATTTACACTTGAATATGTTGAAGAAACACAAGGAAAGTGTGAAACGTCACCTGAACTGTTCAGTGCAGTGGATTGAATCGAATTGGACGTTTAAATAACAACAGTGGCATGAATTAAAGGTTTTCTCAGTTACATTTACTAATTCAGTCTCTTAGTAATAGCCCTCTTCACAGCATTTGACCATGCAAATGTTTGATTCATTTTCCTAATTGGTGGGGCTGCCTCAATTTTATTAATCGCTTAGTTTGTCTTACTCCATGTCTCCCCACTGTTGCCTTTTAGAACCAAGATACACTGAAAACCCTTCCATTTGATTTGTTGGTCCCTTATATTGGCTTTTGTTATACATTTTGAATGACCAGGCTTTATTGGAATTATCTGGAATAACCTGGAATAGCCCAATAATAATTGAAAAAAGCTGGAAACTTTAAGATAAGAGTTCCATTACTGTATATGTCAGCACGACTGCCTCCCTTTTGCACATTACAGCCTGAACAAGAAGTTGTGTTTTTTCCATGTTTTTTCCTCTCTTCGGTTTTATTTCCAACTATCTGATCCCTTTTGTATTTACACTGATTTCACTTGTTCTTTTATTTGTGAAAACATCTTTGAACTTTTTTAAAGTCTCAAAGTACTTCCACTGCAGCAGATGAGTCTGACTTAGCCACTTATCTCTGCTTCCTCCATGATAACCAGAGTTTAGCAGCTTTTTTAAAGTTTTCTCCTCCAATCATCACATCTTTTTCTGCTTTGGGGTCAATTTAATATATGTAATAAATTGATAATTAATTATATGATATATTGAGACATATTTTTCATAATATACTGAATAAAGGAACAATTTCCTGACCGGTTCATTTGAGGATTTGGATTAGAAAAAGATTAGGAGGAAGTCAGACTTTGATTTTCTGTTTCCTGTTTGGGAAGTAAATATTAGACTTCCAAAAGTCCCAGCAGGTACGTTCCTCATTTATTTATCAATTTTGTTTGTTATAATTTCTGTCATTTAAATGTCATCAATTTGCATTTTAATTAATCTACTAAACAAGTTAAATTAGGTATAATTGTGACAGTGGGCAGGTACAGGTCTCTTAGTTTCATTTGTTGGAACAACGCGCGCGCGTGCACGCCTACAGCTCGCTCACGTCTGCCTCCTTCCTCGCGCGCGGAGGTTTGTTTGTACTTCCTCGGGAAGCAAAAGTGTGTCTCGGCTGTTTTGAAGGGTTAAATTCAGTTCTGTCCTGTCCGGTTCGGGGTTTTCCGCCTCTTGTGAAGGTCCATGTTCGGCCTCCGGAGCTCCGCGGTGACGGTGAGGAAGAGGAGGTCCAGCCGACAGGTGGACGGTGATGAGGAGTCAGGTAAGACAGTCCGTTCTCGGAACATTCTGGTCCGGTCGTTTGCTCCGGGATATTTCAGCCAGGAAACCTAGTTACCTACAGAACCTCTCCTTAACACCAGCGGGGCTGAATGAATGCTCAAGTTTTCCATCCGCTTTTCAGTTTTGCTGAAAATAAAGGCTTTGCGGTCAGATAAAATGATATAAAAATGATTAGGCCCGCGTGCACACCTGCTTTTAATCTTAGGTTTGGGATTCGTATTGACGTTTCTTCAGAGTTTTTCTTTTCCTGGTTAGACATGTTTAAGTCTCGAGAAAAGTCAACAAGGTATTTTGTTTACAAAAAAAAAAGTTTTCCTTTCTGTTCTGGTTTGTTCAAACCCAGAAATCTGATGGATCTGTTTAATCAAACTCAGAATCTGTTTTTCAGTTTATCAAACTCCAGAATCTGTTTTAGTTTGATCAAGCTGATTCTTTTCTGGGTTGGTTAAACCTTCAAGGCTTTGGTTGTTTGAAAGACCATAGAGTCTTGCAGAAAAAAAACATAATAGAACCAGCAACCTTTTGGAGAATAACTTCTTTTTCTAAAAACAAGTTCAGTTGTTTTGGATCCCTTCATAGTTGATTTTAAATATTTCACATTTTAAGTTACACTGTGGGTAAAAATGGGTAAGGAGTATGGCAAGTGGTTGAAAATTATTTGAAAGTTTGCTAAAATTGCTCGCTCAAATTAAAACTGTGAGGATATTTTCTTGAAGTTAGCCGAAAAACAGCCTGGACTCTGGCAGGTCCTACTGGGCCCATTTGAATTTTGGACTCTGATCTTATCTGTGCAGTCTATGTCTTCATGAAATGCTGTGGCAGAGAGAACGCAAAGACAGGAAAAAGGTTGAATGTTTTTGCTAAGTTGAGGCCACTGGCAAACATCCGACATGGTTTTATTACAACTGATTCCAATTGTGGGACTTTTTTTTCACTTACATGGGGCTAACGGTTTGCTTTTCTGTTGAAAACGGCTTCACGTGAGCTGGAAAAAAAAAAAGCTGTAAAAGCTTCAGAACCCACTCCCCACCAAAGCGTCTAAAGCAGGGGTCTGCAACCCTCAAGACTCAAAGAGCCGTTTAGATCAAACTCTCGCTGATCCCAACCCAGTAGGTACCACAAAGTTGCACTTCACCCTTTAAAAAGTTATGGCACTGCTTAGGCCTGCACAATATACCGCAAATTTATCGTTATCGCGATATCAAGCTGTGCAATATGCATACCGCAAAAGACAGCAAAAATCGCAATAAATGATTACCTTAAATGTGCTTAAACAAACTCATGGCAGCTTGAAATATTGAACAAATGAAATAAATCCCTTTATGCATTTAACCAATCAGAAGGACCCGTTTACGTTGTTGATCAATCAGATGAGCCCTTTTATGTTTGATGTTTGCCTCCTACGTCGACAAGGGTCATCTGGAGTATAATTTTTAAACTGTTGCAGTGAAATGGAAATGTTTTTTTTTTTTTTTTGCTATTTGTTTATATACCGCAATTTATATCGTTATTGCAATATTAATTACCAATATCGCATATCGCGAGTTTTCCTCATATCGTGCAGCCCTAGCACTGCTTTGAATTTTTGTTGTTTTTACGATTATGATTTACAAAAAAACATGTTTTTTATATGAATACGACATAAACATAAAGAGAAAACAGCATTTTTTTTTTAAATTTAATAGTTTATAACTTTTGACAGTTTCTTAGTCATACGTTTAACCTAACTAACCAAATAAAATCGGAGATAAATACCCTTACCATATTTTTTTAAACTTATACACAACACGCAAAAATCTGTCAAATTTCTTTTAGTATGACTTTGCAAAAAGTCAAAAGCCTTTTGCTCCAACTGTTGTCTTTTTTTTTGTTTCATTTAATGTGTCCAGAAATACATTGCATTTTCAAATGAAAAATGGTTTATTTTCCTTCAAACAAAGAGCCACAATAGAGGAGGAAAAGAGCCACTTGTGGCCGGAGCCTCCGGTTGCAGACCCCTGGTCTAAAGAAAGCAAATATTTGTTTTTGCAGGTAAAATTTTGGCAAATTCAAACTGTCATCGAGGCAAAAAGTATAACCTGATGAATGACAGTTTAATCGGCTCTAAAGTGTGTTTCAAGATCACTGAAGTGGATTGAAAAGGTTTTTCCGAGCAGAAAAGTGGAGATGTTTGTTGTTAATGTTAGCGCAGAGAAAAGGCCCTGCCCGCCGAAGAGCCAACTCTGAGCAGAGAAATGCTTTGATGTGTTGGAGGTGAGTCACCAGCCTTTCATTCCAGCACAAGCCTGAACACTTCTGTGTGTGCGTGTCATCTGGGAGTGTGTGTGCTACCAGGGAAGAGTGCAGCTAGTCCAACAAGTTTTTTGCATAATAGGGAAATAATCGGAGCGGTGTGCCGTCAATACGGCGTCAAAGCCTTGGCGGAGACAAGACAGCAAGCTGTTTCAGACAGAAAACCAACTCCAGCTGCTTTCACTGCTTTCTGTTCTCACTCCTGGGTCTCTCTTTGGCAGATTCAGTCCTGGGAATACTCCTCAGAGTCCTCATCTACTGAACGGGACTTGGTGAGCTCCTCAGCATTGGGATTTGCTCTGCAGAGAAGGAAAGTAAATCTTCCCGTTTTGTTGTGCGGTGGGATTTGGTAAGATAACCCAGATGCACATTCAGGGCCTTGTGGTCACCCGGATGCTAACAGCTCCTGACGACGCAGAGCGAGCAGTAAGCTTCTTCTTACTTGTCATGTAAACAAGCTAACGGACGGTTGGAGACTGTGACCACGCGACAGACAGAATCATGCCAGATGAGTCCCAGCCTATTCGGGACAACTGCACGCCTCTACAAGGTGCATCTCAAGTGTGCCTGTTACCTGACATTGTTGTCGTCTCTGGTGATGGGAGGGGGAAACCTGATTCGCTGGAGCTGGACGAACTCAGTCGGACAGGAGCCGATGTAAATGGCTTAGACATTTCAAAAAGTGGTGGCAAACCAAAGATTCCTACTGACGCCACAACAGGACCTCCGGTGGAGCTTGGGGTGGTAAAGAGCACCCACGTCTCCGAACCTCTCAAAACCAGCCATCTGCTAAAGGGGGGAGGAGTAGGGAAACAGGGTGCCAGTTCCCCGGCTGACCAGCCCTCTGCTGAAAACACCATGGCTCTGCAGATGAGCAGCGACTCGGACTACAGCAGCATGAAGTCCAGCCCGGGGTCTGTAAGCACAAGCTTGGATTTCTGCAATGACGAGCTCTTGCAGATGGATGGAGCCTCCATGGAGAAGAATAACTTTGTCTCCTCACTGAACACGTCCCAGTCCAGTCTGCACTCAGCACACAAAGAGCACAGCCACGTCCCAGATGATGACAAACTCGTGAAAAGTTGTCCTGACAGAATCGGGAGAAGTACCCCCAGCAGAACTTCACTTGACCCTTGTCACCAAACCAGAGGCAGCATTGACAGATGCTTGTATGAAGACGATCCCGATGAGGACAGGCAGAGCTCCCGGTCCAAGCGGAGCATGAAGGAGGGGGTGTGCTGCTGCTTCCAGGCCACACACAGGGGCTTCCTGCGCTGCATGGAGGAGACGCCATCCATGCTGTCCGGGCTGCTCCTGGCCCTGGTCTTCTGCGTGGTGATCATCGTGGTCATTGCTGCCACAGGCCGGGTAAGGCAGTGATTGGAGAAGCACATTTACACACACACACACACAGATCATGTCCCCTTGGAATGCAGAGATCAGGAATGGTGGATTGGACCCAAATCTTCGGTTTAAGGAATTGCTGATTGGCTTTAATGAACAGATAGCTTCAAAATCCCCACAGTTTTTAATCAAATTCTGAAAATTGAATAAAACTAAAATTATAAACATCAAAATAACTTAGAAATACTTTTATAAAGCCGCATGGAGATTGTTTAAATGCTTCAGGGGATGCACAGTGATGTTGGTTAAAAGAGGCCAGGGTTGGAGCTACAAGGAAAGAAGCCTAAAGGAAGATCAAAGTGCAAAGAAGGACATGAGGGTGGTTAGTAGGGATGTCCTGTCCACACTTGACAATCAGGCCTGATCACATAGTTTCAGACTCGTTCAGAATTGTATATTGTTTCCCGATCAGGAATCAGATATTTAGAAGTCTACATATCATAAACCAACAGCACTTTATGGCTGTAAAGTACAGCAGAAATTTGAGCACTAGTTTGAGTATAAGGCGTACAAAAACAGTTAGGTGAGGTTAGCAAGATATTTACAGAGTAACACCTCCAGGCTTTATAACTCTTTTGATAAACATTTAAAACTGACATCAAGTGTCTCTTTCGTTTTACCTTAATGCGAGTAATGACCCATTAAGTCGCTTTCTCCCTGCTGCCGACAAAGAGACAGCCAAGGGACCGTCTACAAAGTTCATGGTCCAGGAAAAAAAGATTTGAAAAAATAAATTCTTAATCTCTCCAAAACTAATAAATGGTAACATTATGAAAAGTAATCGTCGCATTTATGCTACAAGGATTTTTAAAGAAAGTCATCATTTAAGAATTTTTAATGGAGATATGAATCATGTGATCTAAAATGTTTAATAGCTCTGATGATCCAAAAACGACTGGCACCAAACATTCTCAAAACTATTTATCACTTATTTTTCTAGTGCATAGTTGACTATCTTTTCTATTTGATAGTTGAAGTGCTCTGTTTAAGTGCCTAAATGGTGATGAAAAAGGTTGATGAAATAAAAATCGGGACAACCTGGATCTGTTTTTTAAATCAGTTCATTTTTTTTTGTGTGTTACAAAAGTATTGAATCAGGACTCAGCAGATACTCAAAATCAAGTTACAGAATCAGCTGGGCCAAAATAACCTGACGGGACATCCCTAATGGCAGCTGTGAGCAAGGAGGATGCAGAGAAGAGGGTCAGATGGAACCTGTTGATTCACTGCAGCGACCCCTAAAAGAAGCAGCCAAAATAAAAAAAAGGAAAAAATTATCAAGAAAAGTCAAAATTTAAATAAACAAACTTTAAAAGTAATTAAAGACCGCAAATGTTACAATATTACGATAAATAAACACTCTTTTTCACACACATATAACTGGATTAAATGAAGGATTGTACGTTTTCCACCTCCTTTCTTCCTGGGTTTGATGACTAAGGATTATTTCTCTCGTAATCTATCGATTAGATTAATCATTACTGACATCACCGCAACCCAATCAATGATGTGATGGAAACGGGGTAAATAGGCAGAAATTCCTCATTTGTCAAACAGAAGATTGTATCACAGATATACGTGCACTGCAGTTTAGACGTCTCCATATGCAAATAGAGATGAGAAAGGCCTTGGAAGAGCAGAAGAAACCCCGTTCTGAAATGTGCATCAGAGTTGACAGAGTTTTAGTAAGGTCATAACCAAGGTGGACAGCAATGACCCTTCAGTACTTTAGAGTTGAATTGTGCCATGAGAGTGTGCGGCCATAATGCCTAAGGTCAGAACATGCTGTATGTCACTGGACCGCAAACACAAGTTAGATCCGCTCAGTTGTGGGCAGCAGGATCAGGAGGAGGGTTGGAGGATCTGCTGCTCCTCCACCTGTGCCCTTTTTTCCCCACTTTGCAGTCCTGCCTGTGTGGTACGTTAAAGGTCGCAGGCTCTCCCAATGCTGCACCTCCTCTGCTCACATTTACTTTTAGTATTTATTACACAAGCAAATCTATAAGTAAACAACCATTTGCAAACAACACTTTACAAACAATTTTACAAATGCCACAATTAATAAAGAGCAATTTATAAACAGTCATACATACAAACAACACTGTCCAAACTGTACTTTATTCAGGGCAATATAATGTAAAAATATTATTCATAGTCAATTGGTTCATTATAAACGATCAGATTCACTGACCTAAAATGGATCCAGGACATCTTTAGCCAAAACTTCAACCAGTGTGATTTAGAGATAAATACCTGGTACTGAATAGTACAGGTGAAGTTTTCCAGATTCCTTGGATTTCTTCCAACATAATCAAGTTTTAAATAAATATGTGTACAAACAAACAAGAAATAAAGGCAAGTCCATTGACATTTTATTTTCCTAGAGTTTAGCCCACTGTTTTTTTTCCACATGCAAATAATTCAAACAAAACATTATTAGAGCTACCACAGCGTATGGTTACACGTTTGGCAGAGAGTTTTACGCCGGATACCCGTCCTGACACAACTCTGTTTTTGCATAGGCAGATAGGCAGCAGCAGTGCAAATGGTCTTGCTTAAGGACACACACAGGATCTAGGTTTCCTGCCAACTGAGCTAACCAGCCACCATGGTCATGTCTTCGCAAAATTCAGTGTTTCCACACGTTGGACTGTAAAGATGGCTTGGTCATTTATTGCTGCCATCACACGTGTTGTCCGCTTAACGTTATAGCAAAATAAACCTGTCATGTTTCAATCCAACTGATGATTTCCAAAATCAAAATTGGTTTATTTCATTTTCAAATGATTTTTAATGGAATAGGTCTATTCAGTTCGACTCAACTGACTCAGACAGATCAATCTAAGCTGGACA
Organism: Oryzias sinensis; assembly: GCA_037389245.1. NCBI lineage: Eukaryota > Metazoa > Chordata > Actinopteri > Beloniformes > Adrianichthyidae > Oryzias > Oryzias sinensis. The sequence continues at coordinate 25,136,805 of CM074505.1, read as the reverse complement.
GTGAATCCACTTTTTTTTAAATATTCTGTAAACATGAGTCAATGGATTCTGTCAGCTGGAGTCCTCTTTGCTCTGCCTGGTTCAGAAGGCAGTCTTTCTGCATCAATCTGGGTTTTCAGGTCTCTCCTCCGAACGTGGACGCTCATGTGGGCGCTCTGGCCGTCGTCTGCGTGGTTCTGTGTCTGGGAATGGTACTACTCATCTCCCTGCCCTGGCTGGCGGTGCTGAGGCGATGCAAGGGAGCACTGGCCCTCACCATCTGGGCATCACTGTACGTCACTGCCATAGTTTTCACCTTCACAGGCGGTGCTGTAACACCATGGGAGCAGGTGAGCAATGAAAGATGAAGATCTGCAACTTTTATTAAAAAGGAAAAAAAAGAGTTATTTTCATCTTCCCTCATCTTCGTCTTTCCTTTCTTAGGTGGCGTTTTTCCTTTACCTCTCTCTGAGCGTCTACACGGTGTTACCCCTCTCACCTGCATGGGCGCTCATGTTTGGGATTGGAACTAGTCTTTCCCACATCATCATAATCAGCATATATGTGCCCATTACCAGTCCGGACACGCCTAACATGGCTGTACAGGTAAGCACTTGCAGCACTGTCTGACCACACACAGCAGCTGACTGGCTTAGTGTCTGTGATGATTGCCTCTTTCTGTAACCAGCATCAGACATTTTCAGCCAATGTTTTCCTCCTGTGTTTAAGGTTTGTTTGTGTCTATCCTCTGAATTTCTTATGGTGGAAAATAAGTATTTGGTGACCTTTAAACAAGCAAGTTTTCGGGGTCTCACAGACCTGTAACTTTCTTTTGTAAGAGGATCCTCTGTCCTCCACTCATTACCTGTGTTAATGCCACCTGTTTGAACTGGTTATCTAAATAAAAGGCACTTGTCCACAACCTCAAACAGTTACACTCACCCATGGCCAAGACTAAAGAGCTGTCTAAGTACACCACAAACCAAATTGTTGACCTGCACCAGACTGGGAAGACTGAATCTGCAGTAGGTAAGCAGCTTGGTGTGAAGAAATAAACTGTGGGAGCAATTATTAGGATGTGGGAGATATACAAAACCACTGAGGGAGTTGAAGGTCTCTGTTGCCCAGCGACAAGCTCAAAACATCACTGCTCCTGAGGAGATCTGCATGGAGGAGTGGGCCAAAATACCAGAAAAGTTATGTACTAATAATTCTAAAACTACACAGTAAGAGTATACAAATTTTTGTGAGGAGATAGCTTTGTTGTGTGTATTAATATTATTATGTAGTAATACCTTATTTGAACAGATAAGGCATTTCATTCTGAAAACGGAAAGCAGCAACAGTAACGTTTCATGCTCTGCTGTAAACCATGTTATGGGGGGGAGCAGGACATAAAGGCTAGTTTAACCAAGGCTGAGCAAATGGCGGTCTGTGCTCCGTGGGCAGGGCTCAAGAAACGCTTGCTTCAGGACAACACTGCTACCTGAATGGGCTGGGTTTCCCAGGGCAAGAACGGAGCGGACCCGGCAGCAGGTGCAATGGTAGAACGGCTGGTTCAGATGGGGTGTCTCTGTCTAGTTTTCAATCGAGGAGGCACTCGGGCCGGCCCGGGTCTCAATAAATGCTCCTGCAGGCCGTGGAGCCGGCGCACATTTGGGCCACCAGTGGCTTTCTGATGGCCGAAACACAGTGCGCTCCATGTAGTTAAACATGCATGTGCAGTAACCTGCCACAGGATGTTTGATTGGTCAAGTGATGTACTTCACAGTGACGATGATTATTCCCTGACAGATTAAAAAAATAAAATTATAACGATGGCCCGCGGTCTACCCACATGTTCTTTAAACTTAATGAACGTAATGAGCACCCCTGATGTAAGCTCTCAGTAATGACAAATTTAGCTTCTCATCAGAAACAAACCAGGAGACGTGAAAGTCAGCTGATCAAAAAAAAATACAAAGAATTGTAGTAAATAAAATTGAAAATCCCATAACTATACAAACAGGAAAGAAAAAAGGACATGAAAAGACAAGTATTTTTTTTACTTCCTTTTCTTCTGTCCTGCAATGTCTTTTTGTTTTTACTGGTACTTTAATTTGAAAATCTTTTCAGTGAGAGATTTGTGATGCTTTTATTTCTCCTTTAAAGCCATATCAAGATGGGTTCTTCTCTGCTGAATTTTCTGTCATGAAGTCTCCGTCACTTTAGGATACAGTTGGAGGTTTCAGGACTACAACAGTCTCCATTATCTTTCTTTGTTGTTGTTGTGTCATTGGATCAAATACAGCTAGCTGGAATTTTTGTGGAAGTGCTGTTACACAAATTTATATCTGTACAAATAAAGCAGAAATTTGCAAATGAGCTGTTTTTGCATATGCAAAAGTTCAGCTGTCAGGAAGCCAATATGAACGTGCACAGTTTTGAACGTGCACAGTTTGTGAATCATCGTTCAGGTTCTCTGGAAAAATGTCGATGAGCCGTTAACCATCGCATGTTTGTGCCTGTAGTTGGTGTGCGTGCTGTCAGATCTTCATCAGGCATCTTCTCATGCTCAGATTCCAATGCCATGTCCTCCTCAGTTGGTGGCCAATGCCGTGCTGTTCCTGTGTGTGAACTGTGTGGGATTTTTCCACCTGTGGACCATCGAGCGCAACCTGAGGATCTCTGACAAGAAGAGGGAGGAGTTCAGCCAAATTCGCTCGCAGAAAGACGTCAAGAACCATCAGCAGGTTGGGACATTTCCTCCAGTGGAATGAATCGGTAGAAAGAGAAGGACCATGATCCAAAACACCACTAACGGGATATGAAAACCAGTGCTGTCATGCAATTAATTATTTGAGTGATGAACAAATAATTCATTATTATTATTGTAATCTGCTTTTATCTAACTTAATATATGCTGTGAAATGCCATTTTGAAATTAATGGCAAGGTGATGCAGTAATAGATACAAAAATACAGCTAATATGGAGATTTATGAAGTCTTTAGTTATAACAGACTTCCATCCTTCACTTTTACACCAACAAGGAGTTTTATTTATAATATCTAACAATTACTTCCTATTGATACCACACTACATCTATTGGCACAGCAAGACAGTAGAAAAGACATGAGGAACTTTGATCCTTTTGCAGACTGGGGTGCAACTGAAAAAGTGAGAAAAGAATATAAGAAAGAAGAGACGAGACACAGGAACTTGACTCCAGAGGAAGTGAACAATTTAAACTTTAGACCAGAGGTAACCAATTGGGTCCAGTAACAAAAATGTCCTCCTTATTGAGGTCCATGCAGTATATTTTGGGTTCATTTCAGTAAGCTAATATTTATTTTGTGTTCACTTTAAGACAACTTTTATAATAGCAAACAGGGTACAACTTCAGGCATGCATTACAGCAAATGGAAATACCGTATTTTCCGGACTATAAGTCGCCCTTTTTTTCATAGTTTGGCAAGGGGTGCGACTTATACTCCACAGCGACTTATATTAGAAATAAATTGAAATAAATACATTGTTGACCCTCCTGTTATGTTCATTTGTGAGGAACAGAGATGATGTTCCTGGGTCAATTTGATGTATGAGGTATGTTAAGTGTTAAGAGTATGTCAAGTGACTCAGAGAATCAGCAAACCTTTTTTTACAGTAAGATCTTGAAGGCTAAGAACATAATATTCTATTTTCCAATGATTTCATAGATTCAGAAATGCAATAAAAATGACAACTGTTTCTACAAATACAGGATGAAACAGAATAAAACAATAGGTTTGAGAAAGAATTAAACAGTCTGCTATGATTGTGTCATATGAGGTTATGAAAGTTATTAGTTCTTGGTCTCAGATTTTGTCAATTAAATTTCCCGTCAAAATGCGACTTATAGTCCAGTGCGACTTATCTGTGTTTTCTTCTACTTTATAATGAATTTTTGGGCTGGTGCGACTTATACTCCGGAGCGACTTATAGTCCGGAAAATACGGTATTTTTCAATAATAATAATAAAACCAGAAGGTGTTTTGATCTAAAAAAGTGCAAACCAGTTTTAAGTTTTTCCTTTCACATTCTCTTTTTTTCCCTGCCTCTTAACATTTAAAGCAACATCAATCTATATTTTTTATAAACCTAAAGAGGCATTTGTGTTCACTTTTAATAAAACATCACATCTCAACAGTTGGAACAAATAATAGCATATTTTTTAAACAGATAAACAGGTATTTGTGAGTGTGTGTGGTTGAATGCCTATCTGTGGTAGGCATACACCACCGTCACTCATATTTGAATTTATGAGCCCTATAAACCCTGAAATAGAACATGTGTAAAAATGAGGGGCAGTGTACAATTTAAAGTAATGATGGATTGAACTTTACCAAAAACAATAATTTTAATATGCACTCTCTCTTCAACAACCAGTTCTTCTTAAATCTGTTGGAGATTCACACTTATTTTTTCCTTTAGTGGGAGAAACATGCATGTGACCTTTCTTTTTGTCTGCATATTTTTAAAATTTTAAATGATCTCAGACATAATTATGACTCGCAGAAACTTTCTGTTCTTTAGATTTCTGTAGATCACCAGATTTTATTAGACAGACTTAGGAGTCGGGTTGGCCTCTCAGGAACTGCTCTTAACTGGTTTCACTCCTATCTCACAGACCAACACTTTTTTGTTAGTATGGATACTCAGTCCTCAAGTGTCCATGAAAGAAGTTGTGGGGTTCCCCAGAGGTCGATTTTACGTCCAATACTTTTTAATTTATATATGTTGCCTCTTGGGGATGTCATCAGGAGACACGGCATTGACCTTCACAGCTATGCTGATGATACACAGCTTTACATGGCTGTGTCTCCTAATGACCTTGAACCTAATGACCTTGAACCTGTTAATACTCTTAAACTGTATTTTAGATATAAAGTCATGGATGGAAAACCTTTTACAGCTCAACCAGGGCAAAACTGAAGTTTAAGTCATTGAGGACAAGAGAGAGATGATTTTACCCAAACTTAGGAATTTTAAACCTTCTTAATGTGTGAGAAACCTGGGCGTTCTTTTTGACTCTGAGCTGAGTTTTATTCCTCACATCAGAAACGTTGTGAAAACAGGATTTTACCATCTTAAAAACATTGCTAGAGTCCGCCCGTTCCTCTCTCTTGCCAGCACAGAGGTGCTGATGCATGCTTTTATTTTTAGACGTTTAGATTATTGTAATGCCCTGCTCTCTGGTTTACCCAAAAAGTCTATTTCAAATCTACAACTATTGCAGAACTCTGCGGCACGAGTTCTGATGAGGACCAGGGGACAGGAACACATTACATCGGTTTTTAAATCGCTGCATTGGCTCCCTGTGCATTTTAGGATTGATTTTAAAATTCTTTTAATGGTTTATAAATGTTTTAAAGGTCCTGGGCCTTCTTATTTAAATGATGTTCTTTTAAAATATGAACCCTGACGGACCCTGAGGTCCTCCTGTGCTGGCTTCTTAGTTGTTCCTAAGGTGAGGACCAAAACTTATGGTGAGGCTTTAATCTGCCATCACGGTCTTCGCCTGTGGAACAGCCTGCCAGAGAACCTCAAGGCAGCAGAGACTACAGAGGTTTTTAAGGAGAGGTTCATGACCCACCTTTTTAGTCTGTCTTTTATATGACATATATATATATATATATATGACGGGGGCGTCTCTGCAGCGGCAATCTTTCACAAACGTCACATCACTGAAGGATACTTTATGTTGTGTTAACACTTGTGCGCACATTGTTTCGCAGTAAAAAAGTGTGTGATGAGTCTGGTTGATCTCTCGTATTGGACACTTAGCTCATATATTTTCTGCACTCTCACCTCAGACTTTGGTGGATACGTTTGTTCAAAATGTTTGCTTGCTTTCATAGTGATGTTTAATATTGCTACTTTTGATTAACGCCACCATTTCACAGCATATAGACATAAAGGTTTTGCACTGCCTAATGGATGAATGAATCCAGAGAGATCACTCCATTCACTTTTAAAAGTTCTGTTTTTCACTTCCACTTTCCTCGCGTTGGACCATGCCATGTTCTCTCTGCTTCAATTTTGTGCTTTCCAAGATTGCCGGTACTGCTTCATTTTGAGAGGAACTTGTGATAACCGATCATCCCTCCATCGTCCATTAAGTAAGGGATAATAGCTGACAATGTGTCCATTATCATAATTTAATGAACCTGATGTGAACCATCTGATGTGAAGTCTGTCAATTTTCAGCAGCAAAGGAAAGCGATAAACAGTGGTGGACAAAATTGTTGGTACCCCTCAGTTAAAGAAAGTCAGTCCACAATCCTCCCTGAAAAGATTTGAAACGTTCAAAAGTAACAATAAATTAAAATTTGTTGAAAATTAAGTAATCAAAATCAGCCATTACTTTTGAGTTGTTGATTAACATAATGATTTAAAAAAAACTAATGAAATAGGGCTGGACAAAAAAGATGGTACCTCCATAAAAGACTAAGAACTAATTGCCCAGAGGGTCATGATGAACTCAGGTATGTCCTTTAATTGACATCACAGCTGTTTTCAAACCCATAATCAGTCAGTCTGCCTATTTAAAAGGAGACAAATAGTCACGTTGCTGTTTGGTAAAAAGGTGTGAACCACACTGAACATGGACAACAGAAAGCCAAGGAGAGAATTGTCCCAGGACATTAGAAACTAAATTATAGACAAACATTGTAAAGGTAAACGATATAAAACCATCTCTAAGCAGCTTGACGTTCCTGTGGCGACAGTGGCACATATTATTCCGAAGTTTAAGACCCACGGAACACTAGCCAACCTCCCTGGACGTGGCTGGAAGAGGAAAATTGATGACAAATTGAGGAGAGAGTGGACTTCATGGGAGACGACCAAGGAGGACACCACTGTTGGAAGGAAATCATAGAAAAGCCAGACTGGAATTTACAAAAAAAAAAAAAATTCTGAGAAAATGTCCTTTGGACAGATGAGACAAAACTGGAACTATTTGGTAAGGCACATCAGCTCTATGTTGGTAGACTCAAAAATGAAGCATACATGAAAAGAACACTGTCCCTACTGTGAAACATGGAGGTGCCTCAGTTCTGTTTGGGGCTGCTTTGCTGCATCTGGCACAGGGTGCCTTGAGATGGGCAAGGTAAAATGAAATCTCCAGATTATCAAGACATTCTGGATAGAAATGTGCTGCCTAGTGTCAGAAAGCTTGGTCTCAGTTGCAGGTCATGGGTCTTCCAACAGGACAACCATCCAAAACACACAGCCAAAACCCCGAAGAATGGCTCAGAGAAAAGCGTTGGACTATTCTGAAGTGGCCTTCTATGAGCCCAGATCTGAATCCCATTGAACATCTGTGGAAGGAGCTGAAACATGCCATTTGGAAAAGACACCCGTCAAACCTGAGACAACTGTAGCAGTTTGCTCATGAGGAGGGGGCCAAAATACCTGTGGACAGGTGCAGAAGGCTCATTGACAAATACAGAAACCGTGTAATTGCAGTGATTGCCTCAGAAGGTTGTGCAACAAAATATTAAGTTATGGGTACCATCTTTTTTGTCCAGCCCTATTTCATTAGTTTGTTTTTTTAAATAATTTTGTTAATCAACAACTCAAAAGTAATGGCTGATTTTGATTATTTTATTTTCAACAAATTTTAATTTATTGTTACTTTTGAAAGTTTTAAGTCATTTCAGTGAGCATTGTGGACTTTCTCTCTTTAACTGAGGGGTACCAACAATTTTGTCCACCACTGCATATACTGATCGTCACGATATATTAAATAAAGCATTAGTTCAGAGAGAAAGTTCACCTCATACCGCTTGTTTATTTCCACACGATGATGCAAAAGTTAGTTTCAAAGAAGCCATCGCAGTGATTTACGACATTATGGCTATGTGGCCGGAACTTCTTTTTTAGGTGTGCGTTATTACTTTTTGGTCCACACCCTGGAGCTAATCAGAACTGATTATTTACCTGGACCATGGTATAATAGATTATAGTATAGAGTAAAAATGAGATTTACTTTATTTTAAAAAAAGTTTAAATTTGAGTGTAATCGTGTCAATCGTGATTAATGTAATCATTTCACAGCCAAAAAATAAAACTACTGTCTATTGTCAATCACTGATCAGTGGAGGTCATGTTTAATGTTTGACTAGTCATGTATAAATGAATGAACCCATCCTCCCCACCCCCCAGCTCTGTGTATGAACACAATGAGCACCTGTAAACTTCTCCAGCATTTTACCAGATTAATCATTTACCTATGTGCGGTGGGGTTGGAGTTGGGGGTTGGGTGGGGTTGTAGATCAGACAAACTAACATCTAAAAAGAGGGAAACATGACCCAGTGAGTAAGCTCCCTCTAAAAGAGACTCACTCCTGGTGCTGACATGGGAAAACCACACAACTTTAAAAATTAACCCAACCCTCATCTGGCACCCAAATTTATTCCCATCCGTTGTATTTCCATGGTTCCAGGAGCAGCTCCTCCTTTCCGTGCTGCCGCGCTACATCGCCATGGAGCTGAAAACTGAAGTGATAAGGAAGCTGTCCAAGCCCAAGAGCGATAAGGAGACCGCCTCCACCATCCAGAACTTCCAAAGCCTGTACATCCGTAAGCACAAGGATGTGAGGTGAGCTGTGCCGCTGCCTGCTTGCATGCTTTAATCAAAACTGGTTGACAGTTTTGTGGAAACACAATTTCACAATTTTTATGTTTTGTTTTTTTTAATAAAGAAAATGGATGCTGAAAAGAAATGAGAAAACCTTCAAACGCAAAAACTTTGTCTTTCTTGAGAGTTTCAGCAACTCTAAATACTGTTTAGATTTATATAAATCAACAGACGTTTAGCTTGTTTTTTCTAAATTTTGCCTTTAGAAAACACCTTTTGTCCTTTTTCAGTTATTTTTACCTTTATGACCTTTTCTAATCCTTTTTGGGGCATTAAACATATCGTACCTGCCTTTTTGTGTTTGTCATCTTCTTCCACTAATTCTAAATTAAAGTTTTATCAGATAATTTATTATCTAAGCGTTTATGAGTCTTCAACCTTTTGTTTGCTAGGATGTCTTAGATTCAGTACAGTTGGTGAGTTTGTGTGTCACAGGGTTTGCTGTGCAGAATTGTGAGCCCCTACTGTACAAGGTCTTCTGCTGATCTGAGGCCACATAGTCCTCCAGATAAAGATCTGCTGCCATCACGTGTCTGATGTCTTCTTTGGGCGTCTTTCAGCATTCTGTACGCTGACATCGTGGGCTTCACCAAGCTTGCTAGCACGTGCACCCCGGAGGAGCTGGTCGCTGTACTCAACAAGCTGTTTGGTAGATTTGATGACATCGCCAAGGTAACATATGACGAGATCCGGCTTTCTGAACCAAACATCAGTGTGTCTATTCTGACCCCTCCCTTTCTGTCTGTTTAGAAGAACGGCTGTCTTCGCATAAAGATCCTGGGAGACTGTTACTACTGCGTGTCGGGTCTGCCCGACCCGATTCCTACCCATGCCAAGAACTGTGTAAAGATGGGACTGGACATGTGTGCAGCCATCAGGTGAGTGAGGCCGTTTCTCCCCTTCAGAAATCATCCGTAGAGTTTCACAGGAGCATCTGAGAATAGTAAAGAAACAGTGTTTGGATGTAATCACACTTTCATGCTGCATTTTATTAAATACCTTAATGGAAGAAAACATCAACTTGAAATCAGAGTTGAGGTGACAGATTTAAATGACAAACATTGTTTCGGCAGTGTCTGCAGAAAAATAGCACAAAAAGGTTCATCTTCATGTTTTAACCTCAGTGTTGGTGGTTTTTTGTCAAAATATTGAAATTTTCATAAGTGATTGAAATGAGAAAAGTTGAAGTGAATGAAAGTACAACATTACACAGTCAGACCACCAGAGACACATCCAGACGAAAGGGAAGGGGCTCAAACCTGCTGAAGTCTGTGGTTGATCTATAAATCCTCCCAACTCTCAGCCACATGCAGCAGTCTGAGCCTTAAACATCTTCAGTCCCACTCCAACCATCTTTGATCTATTTTCAAAGTGGTCTCTTAATTAAGATTATGCTGTTTTTAGGTCAAATCTAAAAAACCTGAGTTGTTTTCTAGGACGTAGTTTCTGCAGAGCAGCAGTAGTTCATCAGAAATTCACCTGAGAGTTGTGGGCGGGACCGTTGGCACAGAGTAAGCCCCACCCCAATTTCCCATCATTTATCTGTTTACATACTCTCCTGCTATCTTACAGCCAACAACCCCAACCTAACATTAGCCTTGCAACAAAAATGGCGGACAAAATCAGAGCTATTGGGCCGTATAGTTTTTAACCAGATGCCAACTCAGATGAGGAAAGCAGAGACGTACATGGATGTAGTCGTCTACAAGTGGATGCATCAGAATAGAGCAAAGCAGGGAGCTTGTGGATTGCAGTTCCACGTTTGTACGTTTAGAGTAACCAAATAACTTATGAAGCATATTTTTGGACAGTGGGAGGAAGCCGGTGTCCCCGGAGAAGACACACGCATGCACAGGGAGATCATAACATGCACACTCCACACAGAAAGGTCCCCCATTGGTTTCAGGTTGTCCAGCCAGGACTTGAACCAGGGGCCTTCTTGCTGTGAGGCAAGAGCGCTAACCACCTTGTAGCCTGCAGAACACAGTGCACTGTTTAATAAGAAAAGTATGCAAAGTTACACTGTAATAATCTTTGAAACAGCGGAACTGTAAGAGGTGAACCGCAATATAGCGAGGCACCACTTTACTTTGACTTTTTGAGCAGGTGGGGTCACCATGTTTACTTCTTTGCAGCGATTTGAGAGAGGCTACAAGCGTGGACATCAACATGCGTGTGGGCATTCACACGGGCAACGTGCTTTGTGGCGTAATTGGTCAGAAGAAGTGGCAGTATGATGTGTGGTCGGATGATGTCACACTTGCCAATCATATGGAGTCTGGAGGTCTTCCAGGGTGGGTCTTCAGCTGGCTTTACAGCAACTTTTTACACTTGGACAGTAAAACTAACACATTCTTTTTTTGGTGTAGACGAGTGCACATCACAGAGGACACGTTGCACCACCTGGATGGAGCTTACGAGGTGGAGAACGGAGAAGGAGAGACTCGGGATCCACTTCTGAAAGGAAGGAAAACATATCTGGTTATTGACCCCAACAAGCCGCGCAGCAGTTCTCGCAAGCTTAACCCGGTGGGTGACTAACACAGACACTGTTCAAACAATATTTAGTGAATAAATCAATGAAATGTATACTGACGGAAAGCAATGTTCACCCAGCATCTTCAAAATCCCGCTTCCAGAAAATGAGCTCTGTTTTCTCTCACTTCAGGTCAACAACCTGGCATCGTTGGAAAACAGGCAGCGTGCATCCATGCGCATGTCTCAGTACCTCCAGTCCTGGCAGAACATCCACCCTTTTGCAGACCTGAGCAACCCTGGAGTGAAGCACTCCAAGAAGAGAAGGAAGGCATCGCAAGGCATCACAAGGCCACGTCAGCCATCTGCTGTACGATCCATCTGTCAGTTTCACTTTAAACTTTGTATGTTTGTTGATAATACATTCATGTTTGTGTGTTTAAAGCAGATTGGAGACTGCTGTGAAGACAACGCAAGCAGGTAAGAAGCAGGTTGAACACCTGAGATCTCTTCTGCAAAGCATACTATACTAAATACTATTATTGTTTTGTTTCAGTGTTGCCACTGTTCCCAGCGTGCGGGGATCACTGGACACTCTGGAAACTGCAGGGTACCTCTGTCCTCATCCTGCTACAACTATAAAATAGGCTATTTTGTCCATATACACACTCATTGGCCAATTTATTAGGTCCACCTTGCTGGTACCATGTGGGACCCCCTTTTTGCCTTCAGAACTGCCTTAATCCTTGGTGGTATAGATTGAACAAGGTACTGGAGACATTCCTCAGAGAGTTTGGTCCATATTGACATGACACTCTGGTAAATGTGGAGGCCATTTGAGTCCCGTGAACTCATTGTCATGTTCAAGAAACCAGTCTGAGAGGATTCCAGCTTTATGACATGGTCCTAAAGGGATGGACATGGTCAGCAACAATACTCATGAAGGCTGTGGCATTGTAACCATGCTCAATTGGTACTAAGGGGCCCAAAGTGTTTCAAGAAAATGTTCCCACACCATTATACCACCACCACCACCACCAGCCTGAACCATTGATACTAGGCAGGATGCATCCATGCTTTCATGTTGTTGATGGCAAATTCTGACCTTACCATCCGAATCTGGCAGCAGAAATGAAGACTCATCAAAGCAGACAATGCTTTTCCAATCTTTTATTGTCCAGTTTTGTTGAGCCTGTGTGAATTTTAGCCTCAGTTTCCTGTTTTTATCTCAAAGGAGTGACACTCATTGTGGTCTTCTGCTGCTGTAGACCGTCTGCTCCACGGTTTGACGTGTTGTGCGTTCAGAGATGCTCTTCTGCAGACCTCGGTTGGAACCAGTGGTTAATTAAGTTACCGTTGCCTTTCTATCAGCTGGAACCAGTCTGGCCATTCTCCTCTGACCTCTGGCATCAACCAGGCATTTCTGCCCAAAGAACTGCAGCTCACTGGATATTTTCTCTTTTTCAGACCATTCTTTGTAAACCCTAATGATGGTTGTGGGTAAAATTCCCTGTAGATCTTTGGTCATCCCAGCAGTTTCTAAAAAACTCAGACAAGTCAGTCTGGCACCAGCAACCATGCCACATTCAAAGTCACTTCAATCACCTTTCTTCTCCATTCTAAAGCTCAGTTTGAACTGCAACAAATTGTCTTTGCTGTGTCTATATGCCTAAATGCAATAAATTGCTGTTGTGATTTGGCTGATTAGAAATTTGCGTTAATCAGTTGGAGAGGTGTTCCTAATAAAGTGGCTAGTGAGTGTTTAAACAGTTCTTATAACAAAAGGATCCCCTGAAAAATTAGGTTTAAAACAAATGAAATTATTAGTTTTTTATTAAAACAATAACAACCTATCTATTTTCATAGGCAAACTTTCAAATGTAGGCCATTCATTGAAATGGAATCATGAATTTATGAATAGAAATGATTTAGCAGTTTGACAGTGATATCCAACCCAAGTTCTTTCTGTTTCTGACTGTGGTTGTCTTTTGTTTCAGGAGGAAAGCAAAGAAACTCAACTTTTTAACTTTGTTTTTCAATAACCTGAGCTTGGAAAAACAGGTACATTCTTCCTGTTGTCTGACACCAGAGCGCCACTCTTTTCGATATTTTGGAAAAGAATTGTGTAATAAGAGGACTTATGGCGGGCTCTCTTTCTGGTTTCTTTTGCAGTTCCGCCTATCAGAGGTGGGGGGTCTATACCTCTCCATGAGCTGTGTTTTTGCCATCTTTGTGACAGTCTTCACTGTCCAGATGCTTGTCTCTGAAAAGTAAGAATAATCTTAAAGCCTGCATGCACAGAGCCACAAGATACAAGTCCAAACATTTTATCCGTTGTCCTTTCCTCATATCAGCAGAATAGTTTCAGGCTGAAAGATTTCATTGTTAATTTTAGATGTAGATTTAGATTAAGTTAATTTAGCAGATACTTGTATCCAATTAAATTAACAAATAAGGAAAAAAAACAAAGCAAAAAACTAGGTCAGGGTCACACAGTATAGCTATTTTTTATTATTATCACATTATTCTAGTCACTAGGAAGTTGCAAAATATTTGGGTTTTAAGCTTTTTCTTAAAAATTGCAAATGGTGTCGCTTTGCATGCTGAGATGAGTAGGTCATTCTACCACTTTTGAACCACCAGACTTGTGCATGCATGGGTATAGACCTGGGCCAGAGGGTTCAGGTACAGAAGAGTTGTTGAGTTTACCATCCTGAAGGCAAGTGTGAAGGCTTTGATTCTGATGCGGGCAAATAAGTTAAAGCCTCATTAGCTGTCACGCACCTAGGTGTATGAAATTTGTTCTCCGGATTTGACCCATCTCCTGGGGTAACAGTGACTTGCAGACACAGCTGCGCTCAGAAACCCTTTGGTGCTTTAACAAATCCAGCCCTTTAATGCTGAGTGTCAAAAAGGGAGGCATGGGTCCCATTTTTAGTCTTTAGTATGACTTGGCCTGGATTTGAGTTTTTAACCTTCCAATCTCAGGGGGGATCCTAACACCACATGGCCACTGAGCTTGTTCTCCTATTCCAGTACCCCTCAAAGGGGCTCTGCTGGGTTGAGATCTGGTGACAGGAGGTCATTTGAGTACAGTGAACTCATTGTCATATTCAAGAAACCAGTCTGAGATTATTCGAGCCAGTGCAAAGACATGAAGAGATTTGGTTGGTTAAAAATGAGGCATTTGCCTGCAGTGTTGAGGCCTGGGTGTGCAGGCTGGTAGCCCTATAAGAAGTGCTTTACAGTAATCAAGCCAAGAGATGACAAATGCCGGCACAAGAATTTGTGTGGCATAAACTGTAAGACCGGCTCTGATCCTTCAAACATTGTACAGAGGAAATAAGCACACAAGGGGAATGGCAGCAGGGTCTTCCTTAAAGCTCAGAGGGTTGTCAAAGATGACTTCCAAATTCCTAGTTACATTTTTGGAAAAACAAAAAGGAAGAACAGTGTCATCAGCATAAGTTTTTTTTTTAACTTTTAAGAAAAAAAGAGGGGACAAAAGATGCAACAAAAATGTATGGTTGTGACGAATAATGGAGAGTCTATTGTAGAACACATACTTTAACTCTTCTCAGATATCAACTGATGGTCACTTAGCCCCTCCCACAGACAGCTGAATCAAGCACAAGGAGTCCTGCAGGTAGAGCAGGGACTCCTCTGTCTAAATGAAGGGTTTTACTTAATAAGACTCAATGAGACACCAGTAAGACTAAAATTTATGTAAAAATGCCTTCATAACCAGAGGGTTGGACTAAAGTTGCAGCATTTGCACAAATGTGATTTTAATATATTATTTATTTATTTTCTTTATATGTGTTGGGCAGGGCAGTCCAGCCGAAATTTTTTTGTGTAAGCATTATGACAATAAACTCAGTCTGATACTGAGAAGTTCTCAGTACTTCTCCAGTGCAGTTTTTTTTTTGCTCTAAGAATTTACAACTTTGACATTTACCTTCATTTTGAAGCATTGTGGGTTTTTTTTTTTTTTCAGATGTGTATAATCAAGTTTAACTACCTCTAGATAGCTTAACTGTCGTTGCTCTTTGAGTTATAGCCATCTGATAACAGGGTTTCTAATGGTGTTTAGACGCCACAGTATGCAGATGTTCATCTGTCAATACCACAATTCATTTATTCACATTGGCCCAAATCTAAAACGAACATATAAAACAGGGTAAAAAAAAAAACTAAAACGAATGTTTTACTTTTTTTGGCTAACAGGAACATTTCTGTGCTTCCAGGAATAATGAGATGGCCATTTCCTATGGAGTCACTTTTCCAGTTATGGCGTTGTTTCTGCTCATCGCTTTCTCTGGATACTTTGAGGTACGCAGAAGACGTTGGTTTCGTCTTACACTGCAGATTTTTATGGGGCGTTA
Organism: Oryzias sinensis; assembly: GCA_037389245.1. Lineage (NCBI taxonomy): Eukaryota > Metazoa > Chordata > Actinopteri > Beloniformes > Adrianichthyidae > Oryzias > Oryzias sinensis. The sequence continues at coordinate 25,121,303 of CM074505.1, read as the reverse complement.
CCTCAAAAAGGCTGAATACAATAATAAACTTTTGTTATTGAAGAAAAATAATTGCAGACAAGGCCTCCATTTGTACATGGTTTTGCGCTTAAGATATAAAAAGAATATATGAAAACCCCCCCCTCAAGACAGTTGAGATTGATGCAGTGAAAATTTTCAAGTCATACTGTTGATTTCCGTTCTGAAGTTGGTAACCGTCAAGGGGCTTGTTACACCATATCACGTCCAACTCCATTTACATATACGTAAAGATCCATTCCCATGGGTTCCACTCAGTAGCTTTGAACTTTTGATTCAAACACTCCTAGAAAGTCTTTTCCCTCACATTTAGATAATACTGAAAAGGCCCTGAATGGTGATAAAGATGTTATGATGTTAAAAGTGATCATATGCGAAAAAGACAGCTGGGATGATACATTTTATTAAACAAGGTGTCATTAGAAATTTGTGGTGATTGTGTTGCAGGAAAAAGTGATAACATAGACCACTGAGGATTGTATTTAGAATTCGTTTTTCTAAACGTTTACAAAGGAAAAAAAGTGCTTTTGCAGAATTTCAGAATATTGTCTTTCCTTGGTGAATATGACCAACATGTACGGTAAATATAATTTGTTTTTATGAGGGCATTTGTATGGCAGCTACCCTTTTGAAAAAAATAACTAATTTTCTGGAGATATTTTTACTGCTCAGACGCATTAATATATCAAACCTTTCTTCTGTTCATTTTTTTCTTTTTTTTTATGATAGCAGAAAATTGACTTTTTAGAAGGAAGATCAGTCACATTAGGATTAACAGCTCCTATGACCAAGACCTCCAGATGAAAACTGGAAGCTCTCAGTTCCCTTATGGACACTCTGTCACATCCAGAGTGGGTTCTCTCATTCAGACATTTTTTTAACATGCCACCATTTTTCTACACCTGCAAGAAAACGTGCAGGAACAACATTAAATCTAAAGGAAACGTGATTTGTTGCCAATCAGGATCCGCTGAAGATAAAAATTTATTCTCATATAAAGGGGTTTCAGTGGTGTGGTTGAATGATCTTGACAGTTGTTAGAACTTGGCTTGTTCCCAGAAATGGCGCTCCAAGACCCCGCAGAATCATCAGCTGATATTGAGACTGTCACACAGCATCTCCACCAAGGCGGCACTAAGGCTCTTCTTGGTCATCTTCTGTGTGCTCATCACTTTGCTCATGGCCTTCCTAAACTCTGTGAGCTCCTGTTACGTTCTTTTCTCCACCCCAATTCTGAAAGCGGGCGTGTTTTCACGTTTTTTTGTGTCTGGATGTTCCTCAGATATTCCTGGACATCCTTCGTACTTGCAACTCAACCACAAACATCACACAGATGGAGGCCCTCCATCTCTACACACTGCCTGTGAGTTCTTCCACTCAGCCCCCTCTCCTCTTTTAGACTGGCTTTGATGATTCCTTTGTCTCTCATTTTGGAATTCTCCATTTATCCTTCATTTAAAATATCTGTGATGCTGCAATCAAACATAGTGGGCAGAAAATATAAAGAATACATGGTGTAGCACCCTGTGATCTTGGTAGAGATTTTTTTGGAAGAGATATGCATTCCAAATGCTAACCACAAGAGAAGAAAGTTGAATGTAAAAGTTTTCCTGTCATCATAAATCATTTTTTAATCTTTTTGACCTATTTTGTTTATTCATATTTTGATTAATGTTACCCAAAAAAAATCTCACAATATTTTAATAATATTGCTATACCTGTATGTTTTTTTCTTTCTTCTTTTTTGTGTTTTGAGCATAGTTTGTTTACCGGGAGGAGGAACCTGCACTCACAACACAGGACAAACACATGTAAAAAAAAAACAACAAAATGAACAAACAAGCAAACCACCAGAACAAACAACCCCCCCCCCCCCCCCGAGTCAAAAATGAAAAAAAGGGATTTAAGTCAATTGTATTGTAAATATTAGTCGACATGATCTGTAGATGCCTGCATGGGTATGGGGGGACAAACATTACCCATTCCAGATTTTAAATTTCCTATAGGACTGCCCAGACCAGCCCACAAAAGCTGAGGCTCCACCCCTAGCCATGAGCGGGACTATGCGAGAGCATCCTCCACAGCACTGTCTTTTACAGTCTGTGGCATTCACCTTGATGATCAATGTCTCACACATTTTCCATAGATAATTTTTTGAATGTTTTGGATATTAAAACAAATGTTCACTCAGTTAGTGGCTTCAATAATAGAAAACAATATATATACACAAACATTTTTGACCCTACGAGCTCGCCGAGTGGTCTTTGATCTTAAAACCTCCTGTGGGCCACCCGTGTGGCCTGTACAGTTTTCCCCATATCTACTGTGATCCTCTGATTTTCACCTGTTCTGGTTCATGACATCATCTGTTTACCCCCACCCCTTCCACCTCTTCCCTTTTGTCCACGTTAGCTAAGAACTGTAAAGTGACTTTGTGTTCGTTAACCGTTTTGCATGTTTGCATTAGATGCTTATTTTCTCAGTCTATTGTCTGATATGACACTTTCACCTGCAGCTCCTTCACACCTCACCTGTTTGTTTAACAACCCCCACCCCCTTCCTGTGTTCAATTTTTCAGTATTACCTCTACTGCTGCCTGATGGCCATGCTGGGGGCCATGGTCTTCATCCAGACCTGTTTCTCTGTGAAGGCATTGCTCCTCACCCTGGCTGTGGTGGTGTACTTGGCCCTCTTCTTGTACATTTATGCCCCGGCCTCAAAGTGCCTCATTCGCCTGGTTTACAATCAAACAATGTGAGTAAGAAGATTTGTGTTCTACAATCGGATAGTACCTCATCTTTGAGGGGCACTCTCTTTTTGCCCAGATAACTTCTTGTGATTTCTGTGGTTGACTTTCATGGAAAAATCAATAACAAAACAGTTTCAGTCAAAAATAATCGAACTTAGAGAATTGGTTTGCAGCTAAGCAACTACAAACATCAGATTGACTGACAGTAGTGCGAAACAGAACCCTGCAGGTTTTTTTTTGTTTTTTTTTAAAAAGGGACAAAGTCCGGAAGTCTGTCCTGGTATTCCAGAGTTGGGCTGGCTATCACTGCCTTTACTTTTCCATTAAAAAGGATACTTTTTTTGCTATTGAAAAAACTAACTAGTGTTTTAACTAAAGATTATCCAAAGATGCTGAAGATTATGTGACTTAAAAAGCACTTAAGTGGCTCCAGTTATTCTCTATAATATGAAGGTGTAATCATTTATTCATATAAATTACATCTTTTCTTACAAAAAAATCTTTATTTATAAAACTTTGCTTTTATATGTAATAGTAACTAATACAAAAGCCCGTTTTAGTTTTAAATTTGCAAGAAGTTCCTTTATTGTAGGGATTTTAGGAATCAAAATCGCATCTGCAATAAATATAAATCTATGTAATTTATCTTTTCAAACCCATCCAAATGAAGCAGGGCTGTTTTTTAAACCTTCTCCTGCTTCCTGTTAGAAGCTCTCCCAGCACTGCTCGCTGCTGATTACCTGAATCATCAGTCAATCAGAGTGTGGAAACAGCTGCTTTGAATTGAGGATTTCCCAGAAATGAGGAAATTTAGGTGTTTTATAGAACTTTAATCCTGCAGTGACTTTTCTTTTGAAATTCTCCACACTTCCTTTACCAGTGCAGGTGAGTCCAGTTTGTTCCTGCATGGTCACGCCTCAGGAGCTGGTCAAAATGCAGTTCTGCATAGACTCCGCCTTCATTCCGTCCCGTACAAGGGCTTGAAAAGACACAGACCCACCATTCAGACTTTGCTTTCACTTGTTTTAGGTTGTTTTTTATGTTTGTGAAGCTGTAAAATTCTGCAATAGCTAGGAGCAAAGAAGGCTCGAGTCAAGGTTTCTTTTAAAAGACAAGAAAAAAAACTTTTCAAAATCAAATTTACAAATCTGATTGTTGGAGAAATATCCCAGTGAGTGAATCAGATTTCTCACACTGTCATTATGCTGTTACAGAAACATTCAGCACAAACCAGCTTCTTATCATCTACGAAGGTTTTTCATTTAGAAACAGAGTGAACAGTTAAAACTTTAAAGCGTTTTTTTGGCTTGTCAATTTGCAGAATGTTTGTGAGTACTCAAGTGCACACTGAGCCCCATGTGCATGCTCATGTGCACACTTTGCTCTAACATATGCTTTTATGTGCCCCTGAGCTCTCACACGTGCATTTATGTGCATGCTGACCTGTCACACGCAAAGTGAGCTGGCACGGGAACATCCATGTGCACCTTAAAGTGTGGATGCCATGCTTTGAACAACTTTGTCAAATAAAAAAGCCCTTTAAACGCTGATTCTATTGATACCAATAGTTTGCGTCGAAAAAAATCCGAAGCATATGAAAAATAGACATCTTTCGAAGGAATCAGAGATTTGGATCTGCCGCTAGAGCGCAGGCTGGAAGTGAACCCGATATGACCTGTGACGTAACGAGAGGGAGTTGCCTTTCGCAGTTGCTTAGGACAGCATGTAAACAAAACAGGTAGTCTTCGTTTCTCTCGTGTTTAAATCTGTTAATCATCAACATGCCAAGTCGTTGTGTGGCAGCTGGATGTAGCAATACATCTAGTGAAAGTCTATCTGTGTATAAAATTCCCAAAACAAGAAACGCTGCTGAAAAGGGGAAAGATCAAGAAGAAGGTGGACGGCGAAGGATTTTTCCCTCCAGATCTGCAGGAGAGAAGTCTGCGTTTTCGAAGGGACAAAAACCGGGACACAAACGAAGAATTTTGAACGGAGAGTTGGGAGGAGGATCTTGGCTTCTGAGTCGAGGAAAGGCGGGTGAGCTGGAAGCGAGCGAGCCGTTTTCTGGGTCGGACAGGACGGCGCTGGAGTCGGTCGGGAGCGGAGGCTGCTAAGCTAGGCTAGTGTGCATCACGATGGATCACATTGAGGCGAAGTAGTCGTGTTTTCTGTTGTCCTTGGATCCAACTGGAGTATTTCAACGCACTCAATGTTTTGCAAGAGAAGCAACAGTTCTGCAACGTTTTTTTTTCTTTTGCTTTTGAGGCGCCGGTACCGTGAGTAAACTGAACTGTGTGTGTTTGTGTGAGCGCTCGCGCACGAGAAAAGGTTTCAAACTGGTTCAAACAGGTAAAACTGTTAATGTTCCACAGTTGTTAATGGTATAAGGTGACTTTGTTAACTAAAGAGTAGTAATATCTGGGAAACTTTTATTATTTTGTGACATTTATTTTGTAAATTGGGTTGAAAACCAGTGTTTACCTTTGTTTAGATTAGGCCAAAAGGGGACATTTTGAGTATATTTTAGGGTAAGTGGAGTAATTTAATTTTATACATTTTTTAGACTTACTGGAGTCTAGCCGAATCTTCATGCTGGCTATCGTCATCGGCATCACTAGACCTACTACTTTCTGCTATACTATATCCTCCTCACTTTCGCAAAAGGGTTCGAATCGATACGGTTGCAAAAGTGACTCATCATCATGATAATCTCCGCAACTTTCCCCTTCATCTTTCTGTTCATCTGATGATAAATCGCTAATAGAGACGGTAGCATCACTCTGTGCTTCGCTATCGGTGCTAGCCATGTTGTCTGCCTTGTCTTCCTTTCGTTACGTCACAAACAGGGGGGCGAGAATTCGGCGGAATGCGTGAAGCCGGCGGCCGTCCTCGTTGTTTATATTGCGTTTTTCGCTATTTATTCTTTTTCGAAAAATATTAAAAACAATCGCAACATGAAATAGAGACTATTTACTATATTTTGGCTTATTAAAATAGACCATGTCACCCACACTTTAAACTTCCACATGCACATATATGTGGATGCTGAGTTCTTATCTACATGTTCTTGTGCACATTGAGTTCTCACATGCATTTTAAGCACTCCTCCTTTTCAAACTAAGGACTTGTATGTTTCTGTGCATTTTAGTGTGCAAGTTGAGCTCAATGTGCGTATGGGAACTTACAAGCATCCTGCAGATTCACAATGATCAGCGTGCATGAGGGTGTGCAGAGCTCAGTGTGGAAGAGACACATGAGTCCCCCATCTGATAAAAATACACAATACGCTTGTGTTAGTCTGTCAGCAATCGTGTACTCAGTGTTAAGTTTCTGCCCCCCCACCCCCTGCCCCCCATGTGAATCCTTATCTGCAGGTTCAAATTACCATCATTAATTCAGTTCCTTTTGTAGCCCAACATGTGAGTGTCTCCGTCACACATAAATGTGGAGTTCTGTCACGTGTGTGTGCATGTGAACAGGCCTGGCGTGCTGAAGGACCCTCAGATCATGTCTGGAGTCTGGTTGGTGGTCTTCTACGTGATGTGTCTGATCCTGGCCCGACAGGTGGGTCTGTGCACGTCACCCCCAATGTCAAAGCTTGAATGTGCTCTCTGAGTTTGACTTCTGCCCTGGTGTCCTGTTGTCAGGATGAGCTGAGCAGCCGTGTGGACTTCCTACTGGAGCGATGCTTCAAGACTGAGCAGGAGGAGATGGAGACCATGGAGAACGTTAACAAGCTCCTCCTCCAGAATGTCATGCCGCCAGATGTCGCCTCCTTCTTCATGGGGAAGGCTGTGCAAAGTCAGGTTAGCACTACGAGTATGGGTCTCACGTTCTACTTTTACACCTGCCCCAGCAGTGCACATTCAAGTGGACACTTCCTATGAAGTCAATGTAAATGTGCGTTTTGGGCTTCTGTGTTCAAAACCCTCACGTTCACGTGTAGCTGCACAAGTTTCTACGACTGTTTTTGGGCTCTACATACAAAATGCTAGGCAGTTGAACCTGAGTTGAAATTTAAACCAGGTTAAACTTTGACCCACCATGGACTCGGTTTTGGTAGTGTCATGTGGTTGACGTCCCTCAAGTGCCAACCATTTGAAAATTGATATTGGAGGAGAAATGATTCATTCCTTTATTTTCCCGGCCAGAGTTCTATGAGACCAAGTCTTTCATGTATCATAATAGAGCTGTGAAAGAAAAAGGCTGGAGCAAGATAAACACAATTTGCACCGCTTCAACATTTCGCACCAAGACTCTTCCAACTGTAGTTGGCGGATATTCAATAGTAAACAGTTGCGAAAAAGAAAAAAAAAAGAGGAAGAAGCCCCTCCCTGCCTGTCCATTGTGAACACCATGGGCAAACCACGCGTTCTTAAACGCCTGTCAAGAGCCCGGTGTGTCCGCAGCATAAGTCTGCACATTGGTGTAGTGATAAGCACTCTTGCATCACAGTTAGAAGGCCCCTGATTTGAATCTTGAAGAAGGTAGAAATCCCAGCTGGGGCCTTTCTATGTGGAGATTGCATGTTCTCCTTGCACATGCATAGGTTTTCTCCAAACTTTCCATTTTCCCTCCCACTGTCCAAAACATGCATCATAGGTCAATTTGTTAATACTAAATAGGCCTGTAGGTGTGAGTGTCGGTTGTCTGTCTCTGTGGGTCCCAGTGATGGACTGGTGAACTGTCCAGGGTGGACCCCACCTTCACCCATCTGGGTAGACTCCAGCAACCCCATGACCCCAAACAGGATTAATTGGATTTAGAATACATGCAAGATAGAAAAAAATCCATGTCTAATCAAGAAAGAGACTCAAATTTAAGCATGTATTGTATGCATTATATTTTGGTTCTTTTGGACAGCTCCATATTTGTTTGAGGGACACTCATACTTTTAGAGTCCTGATGTCCAGCAGAGATGGATCGACGCTTAAAGGAGGGACTGGGAAGATAGTGTTATTTTTCTTCTCTGAACTCACAGAATAGGCTTTTAATTAGAGCTCAAAATTAAATGAACAATTTTTTTTGTTTCTGCCACAACGTTAATGTTTTTCCATTGACTGTATAATATATAACTGGACATATCGCGTGTGATGTCACTAAAAGAACATGTCTTGCTTCCGGTTCCAGTCCATATCTGCGTTGCCATGTTGGAACCAGACGTCCTCATTAGGCCGTGATTGGTCCATTTGGGTCTGAGTGAACTTTTCCATGGCAACCCCTCTCTCCAACCAGGAGTGAGCAAGTTAGAAGGCCACACCCCTTCTACTTAAAACGGGCTCGGGAGAATCTGTCAAACGCTTCAAACTTTTGAGGCGAGGCCGCCTACTTTTGAGGCATGCGATTGGTCAGTTTATAACCTAAATAACTTGTGCTGCAGCAAAAAAATTCAAGAACATGCAAATAAAAGGTAGCAGAGCAAGAATGATTATTCTAACAGACATAATCACAGAGTAATAGCTGTTTATTTCTCTGTAAAAGTCTCTGGGATTTTGGCTTTTTGGGACCAGCGGGTACTTCCTAATTGGAACAAGAGGGCAGATGGGTTGCTCATTCCAGTTCCAGTGATGGACTGGTGAACAGTCTAGTGCAGGGGTCGGCAACCCATGGCTCCGGAGCCACATGTGGCTCTTTCATCCTTCTGTTGTGGCTCCTTGTGACTTTGGAAAATAATGAGTATTTTATAATAATTAAATGTTATTTTAGTTTGTTCATTTTTCATTTCATTTCAAAGGCGCTGATGGCTCAGTACGAAGCGCGTGCCATGTAAAAAACAGCTTCGTAATGAGCTTGTATTTATCGGGCGAGAACTGCAGAGCTGAAAGCAGGGAGAGGCGCGCGGGGCGGCTTCAATAAACACTCCGATCTTCTGCCGGGAACTTGACGTGCCACGGGGCAGAGACCACCTCGCTGATGACAGACTGAGAGTTCGCGCTAGCGTTGCCAGATATAGTCACAGTTTTCCAGCTGAAAAGTCATCTGAAAACCGCCAGACCCAGCCAAAACCCGCCCAAAACAGCTCTTGTTGATGTTTTTTTCCGTACTGGACTGATAAAATAAAAGATTTTTCTAAATAAAAGATAGTTCTGACCAATAATAAAATGTGTACAATATTGAACATTTCTTCAGCGGGCTGCCTTCTTTCATTCATTTCCATAACCCGCTCTATCCCCACTATAACCTGCGTCCGGCTCTTTCATCCTTGTGCGGCGCTGGAGCGCCCCGACTATCGTATTTCGCGCTCTCTGTGTAGGACACACTGAGGAGCACGGGGGAAACAAATCTCAGCTGCAGAGGATGTGAACAGGTTAACAGGTAGAGAGGAAAAGCAGGTAAAGAGGAGGAGGAGGGGCTTTGGCTTCAAACTCTGTCAGAGAGATGCAAACACGGGCGTCAGATTCAGACACAGCTTTCCCTGCGGGAGTTGAAGCAGAGACTTTCTCTGGGATGATTTTATGAACCCAAACATGGAAACATGATTACCAACTAGAACTCTTCAAAATAATAAACCTGATCTCTCCACATTCTCAGTGTCTACCATGCATTGATAAACACATCGCTCCATGCAGCGATCAGACTAGAACCAGTAGCTCCTCCCAACGCGGCCGCGGTATCATCCTTTAAAGAACATAATGTGCATTTGCAGCGACGTATGCTTCAGACGATGTCCGATTGGCCAATCTACATGTCAATCAAGTCCCGTACTTCTCAGTGAGGATTTTGGTGGATTTTAAAGAAGTACTTTTTTTTTTTTTTTAAATCTTTTCTGGCCCGCGATCTACACTCATGTCCTTGAAGATCGACGTAATGAGCACTCTTAATATAATATATACATGCATAATATATATAATGATGTCAAAACTTGTTTTGGCTCCTGGTGCTTTCTTTTTTATTAGGGGCGGTCCCAAATGGCTCTTTGAGTAAAAAGGTTGCCGACCCCTGGTCTAGGGTGAACCCACCGTCACCCTGAAACAGATGGGATAGGCTCCAGCATCCTCGTGCTCAGGATGAAGGAGAATTAAAAGATGCTTTTATGTTTTTTCATATTTTATTTTCAAACTGAACATTTGTGAATGGTATAAAGATTTTTTTCAGGGTTGGTTTTTATAGTGTGATGGTGGATCTTTCTTTATCAGGACTTGTACAGTCAGTCGTACGACTGCGTCTGTGTGATGTTCGCCTCGGTGCCCGACTTCAAACACTTTTACAATGAGAGCAGCGAAAACAAGGACGGGCTAGAGTGTCTGCGCTTCCTCAACGAGATCATTTCAGACTTTGACGAGGTAAGTAGATGCAGATGCTGCTTTTGAAGGATAGCACATCTACTTTTCTAATGGTAACCGTCCCAAATCTGTCTCCCAGCTTCTCCAGAAGCCCAAATTCTCCTCAGTGGAGAAGATAAAGACAATCGGGAGCACTTACATGGCGGCTGTGGGCCTTTCGCACTCTGCTGCAGGAGAAGACAAAAAGGTCTGATCATCAATCCATCACTACACCTTCATATTGTCTCTACTCCTCTATCCCTCCTCCATTCATAGTGTGGAAACAGCAACACCTCTCTCTGATCTCTGGCTCCCCCTACAGGGCCAAGACATGTCGCACAGCTTTGTGCGCTCCATGGTGGAGTTCGCCATCGCTCTGATGGGAAAACTGGAAGTCCTCAACACACACTCCTTTAACAACTTCAAGCTCAGAATTGGTACATCTGGCATTAAATGAGGACTTTAAAATAATACATTGATCCTTTTAAATAGATTTTTATTTAAAAGTTTTGATATTGATTCATGTTTTTACTTTAAAGTAGTTTTTTTGTTTTTTTAGTTAAAAGCTACTGTATTCTTAATTTTAAATGTGAGATTTTACAATTTTATGAGACTATGTTCAATTTTTTTCAGTTTAAATGGAAAAAACGTGTTTTGTATAATCAAAGAAAAATGTTTTTGAATGAGCGATGACTATTTAAATCTTGTAAAAGTTGTTTCTGGAGACGGACAGAAACTCTTGTTTCTTATTAGTTACACGCAAAAAAAAAAATCTGTAACAATTTTAGCTAATGTGGATTTTGAGGAAATGGCATTTGTGTGATATAAACGTTTCTTTCTCCCTATTTGTTTGTTAAATGAGTCTGTTTAACCCTCTTTGCTCCCACCTTTCTTCCTCTGGTGTCCGCCTGCAGGAATTAACCACGGCCCGGTGATCGCAGGAGTTATTGGAGCCCGTAAACCCCAGTTTGACATCTGGGGAAACACTGTAAACGTTGCCAGCAGGATGGAAAGCACAGGCGAAATGGACAAGATTCAGGTAAGACAGGAGTTAGCATGGTTGTGTTTGAATCCTTTTTCGCTTTATTCTGTCAGAGAACGAAAGTCCGCTCTGGAGTTCATCACGGTCCACTGAATCCCATCGAAAGCAGTGATGCTGGATCGCTCTGTGATCTGAGTCAGAAGAAGCTGTCATTTTAAAGGAGACCAGCAGCAACATTTTGAACATGAGTGCAGCTGGGGATCCATACAACCTTCAAGCAATAATGGAGACTGGATGAAGATGTTCAACTTTAAAATGTCTTATTTTTCTATTTGTGCACTAAAAGCAGCATGGAGGTCTGTTGAGCTGACCTGTTTTCTGAGCTTATTTTCTAAAATTCTTTTGAGAACCCAGTCTAGGGATGTACCAATCAAGTCATCAGAAATTGGGCTGACCATGTAGTTTCAGACTTGACTGGAATCGGATGTTGTGTCCTGATCAGGAATTGATATTTATTTTATTCTTATTTTGATTAGCACTGAATATTTTAAGCTTATTACTTCAAATAAATGCCCTTGTAAAATTATGCACATCACAAACGGATCACAAAGTTTTATTATTGTAAAGAACAGAAGAACACGACGCAGTTTGAACAGAAGGTGCACAAAAGCATTTCAGGAAGTTATTAGCAAGATATTTAGATTCAGAATTCTGAACTCAATAATTTCTCAAAAACAACCAAAACTAATAACTGATCCATTGATATGAGCTAGTCATGAAGACTCACCATCATATTTATGTTCAAATGATTTGATCAGAAAAACATTATTTTTTTTAAGAATTTGTAACGGATATGAATCACATCTCAATTCACTTCAATTTTATTTATATAGTCCAATATTACAATAGTCGTCTCAATGGCGTTCATACCTGTGGTTGTATAATGAAAATGAAATCATAAAGAACATGAAGTCATAGAATTCAATGGATAATTACTTAACTAAACTAAATAGACTAGACTTAACTGGGCCTCCCTGCCCTTAGACCAGGGATGCCCAAATCCAGGCCTCAAGGGCCAGTCTCCTGTTAATTTTCCAAAAACCCTGCCTTATCTGATGCTGATTAAGTGGGTCAGGTGTGTTTAGCCAATAAGGAGCTTCAATGGCAGATTGGTTGGAAAACATGTAGGACACCGGCCCTCAAAGCCAGGATTTGGGCCCCCCTGCCTTAGACCCTCCTTCTCTGATGTTCAATGATTAATAGCTCAAAAGCTCTACAGTCACCAAACTTTCTCACATGACAAATTATCACCTATTTTTACGAGTTAATACTTAATTACTTTTTCTAGTTGGTATTTGATTTGATTTTTTACTTGGTTGTTCAAACTACTTCACTGGTTTAGTGTTAAATGATAAAAAAGATTAATAAAATAAAAAATAGGCGTCAACCTGGATCTATTTATTAAAGTTCTTTTTTTTAAGCTAAAAAAATACCGGACTGGGACTCTTTATCAGCAGGTACTAAAACTCAAATGACCTTCATTGGAACATCCCTAACACATTCAAAAAATCTATAAAATCTGGATCCTCTCTGAGGGTTTGGGGCTAATTGGGTGTTGCAATTGCAAATGCATTTTTGCCTCTAACGTGTAAAAACAAAGCATTAGACCTGCACAATGAATCGCAAACTTATCGTTATCGAAATATCAAGCTGTGCAATGTGCATATCGTAAAAGACTGCAAAAATTGCAATCACTGGTTACCTTAAATGTGCTTCAGAGGTTTTACGGGTGCCGTCGACTGGTTTTCACTCCTGATTCTCCAAACGGAGAGCAGCCTGACCCAAAGACACTAACTAGCTAGAGCTAACCGTGACTTATTACTTCAGTAAAGAAACTACATTCACAGTTTTCGAGCTGTGCAGAGTTCATGTCTGGAGCTGCAAAAAAAATGTATTTTGTTTACTCTCAGGTGACTGAGGAGACGCGTGAGGTAGTGGAGAACATCGGATACAGCGTCACGTTAAGAGGACTTGTCAAGGTGAAGGGCAAAGGGGAGCTCACCACATACTTTGTAAAACCCGGATCACCCGTCTCTTCAGCTCTAATCCAAAGTTCATGAACCGGAGGACTAACCGCGATGCAGCGAAACAGGGACTGTTTTCACCGGAGCCTGCTGGCCATCTCTATGCTGAATTGCTGCATGAGCAGCACGCATGAACGTCACATCCTGACACTAAAGAAAATCAAGACTGTTCACAAACGACAGAGAAGGATGGAAAGCATTTCTGCTCAAACACTTTAACTTTACACTGTATTTTCATTGCAGATAAAATGTATTTTTGGTACTGTGGCTAAACATCCTTTTTTAACTAGACAAAACTGTTTCTAAATATCAAAGCACCGGTTTTATGAAGGATCGAGAAGACCCAACTGCCCTTGTCATGAGAATCAAACTTTTCTCTCCCCAGGTTTTGACTCCTTTATCTGTGTGACACTCATGTGCATTAACTGTTAAAGTTCAAAAGTGCACTCACTTTTCTCACGGGTGGAAAAATACAGAAACCATTCAGGTTTGCTTAACAAAAATGTTGAGCATTGACTTTAGCCTCATCCTCTTATGAGTGAGGTGAACAGCTGCAGGGAGCATCAGAGGGAGGGCCAGGATATGCTGGAAAAAAGGTCATTTTCCGCCTTCTGAAGTGATGGTTATGTATTGTTTGGAAGAGAGCTTGCTCTTCATCAGCCTCGCTGCATGCTGGGACCTGTAGTGTCAATGCATCTGATCATACCGATCCCAGCACTGCGTGTGTGAGATTGTCCAAGTGTGTGTCAATTTGTCTGAATTTTTGTTCATGAGTGAGAAACACACTTTGATTGGAGAGTTGAATCAGACAAATAAACAACCTGAGAGGCGTGTGAATATGTGTGCATGCACACATGTATGTACTTCATTAACCACTAGATTTACGGACCATTAGCCTTTTCATGGTTCAAAGGGAACATTTTAGGGATTACTTTAAACTTCTCACCAGTCATTCACACCTAAATACTTTAGATGCTGCTCCTCATGTCAAATATTGCTGATGTGAGACATGAATTCTGTTTTATATTGGAGCGTTAACTGACGTCAATCTCTCCGACGTGTTTAAGCCTAACTTTGCACATTTTCAGTTGTGGTTCTGAAGGGAGTTGTTTTTGCTCAATTGTGGATTTGCATTGTGAATGGAGAGTTTAAATATTTTTCTATTGTATTTATAAACAAAAAATAAAATAAAAGGCACATTTACTGTGTGAAACGAACTTTCTTAAACGTCTCATTTCAATTTCAATCAACAGTGGAATTTCCCTGTGTCAGCCACGCCCACGTGGGTTTTGATTGGCTAAAATCCATGTCGTTTCCGGCAGCCCATTGGCTGCGCACCTGTCGGTCATCCGCTTCCTACTTCAGTTTGTTATTGCACGGAGTTGCTTTAAATGTTAGTGGTGTTGACATAGTACAAGTTTCAGAGTGTATTAATCTTTATGAGTTATCCGTAATAAGTTTAACATTTGCGGTTTTAGTAGAAGATATGCCGCGAGCTCTGCTCCGCGTGCCTGAATGGTTTAGCAGGCGAGACGTAAGTGAAGGAAGTTTGTCTTTGGTTACCTGTGAAGGAGCCGAAAGGTGAGCAGCAGCGCTCATTGAAACAGTTTCTTGTCGGACGGCGTAAAACTAACTTTGGAGTGAAAAAGTCAACGTTTTGGAGACTCGTCAAAGATGTCCGGAGCTCACGAACAGGAGAGGAAGCGGCGCCCCTCTAAAACATTTTTGATCTCTGCCGACATTCGCGTCCATGATGCCATGGAAGGTTCCATTCTGCTGAAGCGGGGGTCATTTTGCCTGGAGCAAGATTTGGCCAAAAGCAAGACGGACCAGGCCTGGGTGAAGGTACATAGACCTTTCCTTGTAAAACACAGAAAAACAATCATTTAAGAACTTAATAACATTTTTTTTAATTGACTGGTACTAGCATCACACCTGTAAATGTTGTTCGTAGGATGTATTCTATGACCGCTGAGAAACTTTCTCACTGTAAAAACTTTTCCATTTGATGCACATTTTCATACTTTCACCTGTTTCACCCAGTCTAATATCACAAAATCATATTAAATATCCACTTTGGTACACCCATCATTATTACTAGTTCCAAATATCTTGCAGCTTCTGTTTTAAGTTTCTGTCTTGTTTGACCCCTATTATCTTTTAGCATCTTCAGCTGTTCACGTGCATTTTCACTACTTCAGATAAAGTCCCACTCCAGTCATCGCTTCGATCTATTGTAAACGCTTCTGTATTTCTGTAATTACCATTATGCCGTTTTTAGCTAAAAATAATAATAATAATAATAAACTCTGTCTTTCATTAGAAATTCTCCTCTTAGTTCGTAGGCAGGACTGTTGGGGCGAGTAAGCCTTTCCCCATTTTCTCATCATGCATCTGTTTATGTTCTCCCGCTATCTTACAGCCCTACACAACCTCACAACTTTATCATTGGTGCAACAAAAATGACGAGCAATATCAGAGCTATCCAGCTGTTCATGTTCGAGCCAGAGACCAGCTTTTGATGGGAAATCAAAGATACATGGACATGGATCTATCTGGTTCACAAGCTACTACAGGAAGCTTCTATGACACATCTGAAAGTTTTTTTCTATAGCCTTATTGCATCTGCTTCTGATTGACAAAATGATTAAAGAAATACTCAGAAATGCATTTTTAATCTTAATCTTTCTTCGATATAGAATAGACTGTTGTTTGGACTGACCTTCCCATTCATTTGAATGAGAAGGTGTGTCCAAACTTTTGGTCTGTACTGTATGATATTCCATCAAGGAGAAAATTGCTACAAAGAACATGTTAAAAAACAATCTAAACACAATTTTCATGAAGTGGTCTTTAAAAATGAAACTGTAATTCATTAAGTTTTTTTTCTTTATTTATAAGGTGTTAGAGGTAGATGATTTAAGAAGTTAACATTTAGTGTCTATTTCTTTATCACCACAAACTTTTTCCTTGACGAATCGAGTATCACTCACACACACACACACACACACACACACACACACACACACACACACACAAATGATATGCATTTGTCCTCTGATCATCATCTATTCTTCAGGTGGTGGAGAATGACATCGTGCTAAAATTGGAGAAGAAATACCTGGTTGAGTTACACCAGGGCCTTGCTGGCCTGCTGGAGCCTGTGGTGGATTTGGAAACCCGTGTGAACCTCATGTGTAAATATTACACACACACACAATATTGCCACACATTTGAAAACTACTAAACTAAAGCAGTCAAAAAATATTTAGCTGTGGGCTTGAAGCTATTTTGTACTGCACTGCCAGTATCACATGTTTTGTGGAACATCGAGACCTCTATCTCATTGGTCCCAGCGCCGCGGACAGGTACCGGTCCCTGGGCCTTTTGGTACCGGGCTGCAGACAGAAAACAAATGCATAGGTTAACTTTGATTTTCTTCTTCTTTTTTACCCCTGATACTGACGGAAGTTTTATTTTGGAAAACTACCGGATTCTGTTCACCACATCCGTCTGTCACGTAACTTTAAGCAGCTGCTCGGAATGCAAAGTTAGTAACTTAAAAACAGACAAACAATAAAACGTATTTGGAAAGTTTCCTTGGGAAGAAAAGAGTCTGTGAGGAACCTGAAAAAAAGCCTTCGACTTTCAAGAAACATGAAGCTGCTGTTTACAGACAAGTTTTCTTCTAAAAACGGATTTATTGAGAGAAAGGCAAATGTTCTCACGGATCAGAAGCTGCAATGATTGAGGGTCTCGAATGTTTCACACATGGAAATGATAAAGTTACAGACATTCATGTTTATTATTATAGTTAGAGAATATCAGTTTGACAATGGTTGAGTGATTTTAGTTTGCTTTATTTATTCATCACACCTAAAAAGTAAGACGTAGTTAAAGTTAGTGTCTGGTTGTTAGGATCCAGTTTGACGTCTTCATCTTTATCACAAAGTCTTAGTTTAGACCAGCAGCAAACATTTGACAGAGGGTGAAGATTCAGTCAAATAAAGTTGTCAACCTGAAGATGTTTCTGGTCTGAGGAAACTTGTAAAAGGACGAATAATGGTAAATTAGACATCCATTAAGAAACTTTAGTACAGAAAATGTTCATCTGTTAAAAATACTCTATGAATCAGGATTTATTTAAAAACGAAATATGAATACCGGTAATCTTTTTGCTTTCAAAGGTGATCTGAGACTTGGTTGGGTTCTCAGTGTTATAATAATATTCTATGAAAGGAAAAACAAATGTCGGTTTTATTGAATTTTTACAAATCAGAAACAACTTCTTCAAATCAACAATTTTCCTTCACTGAATCCTCGTCATCTGCAAAAAAACAAAAAAAGGGTTAGGCTAACTTCGACTTCATTCAGACCGGTCCATGAAAATGTTGTCTGACAATAAACCAGTCCCTGACCTGAAATGGGTTGGAGAACACTGCTCTATCTGGCATCTCTCAAGTTTCCTCTGCTCCCCACCTCCTCACCTTAGGTTCTTATATTTTGGGGTGGGTGGGGGTGGGGTGTCCACAGCACTTGAAAATGTGAGGTCTGGGTTTCTTTATTCCAGATGAACCCAACAAGCTGCAGCAACTGGCATCTCTGCCGGTCAACACTCCGCTCTGGGTCAATGTGGGCCAGCATGGTGAGCTGGCAGAGGCGGAGCTTAGGTATGTGGGACCCCTGAGCAGAGGCAGCAACGCTGTGTACTTTGGGGTAGAGCTGAAGGTAAATCTACATCTTAACATCTTCTTGGTAAATGGGGTTTTCATGGTGAAGTTTCATCATTCTTGGAATAACTTCAGAGAGACATTGAGGTCTCTTTTTGTCATTTAGGGTTCAGCAATGGGCAAAGGTACCACCAACGGCACCCACAGGGGCCACCGCCTCTTCACCTGCCCCGACGCCTGCGGCCTCTTCGTCCCAATCAGCCATGTCCATCCCCGCACCTGGTCCCGCTCCAATGTCTTAGAAGCACAAGCGCGAGCTCAAGAGCGAAACCACCACCGCAGCAACGGGCGTGCCGCTCCGCCACAGAACCGCCGCAGCCTCCACAAGGCTCGCTCTGCACATCCTCAGCACATCATCCCAGGTCCGGCAGAGCCTCCCTCCACCCTGGCTCAGAACCAGGTTCAGGGCCCATTCCAGGTTGGACAGCGAGTGAGCGTCCATCAGGATGAAAACGTCTGTGCTGGGGAGGTGCGCTTCTGTGGGGCCCTACCTGGACGCTCCTCTTCTGAATTTCACGTTGGAGTTCTTCTGGTGAGTGTTTTCTCCATGGATTTGTCTGCATTCATTTGAACTGTCAAGCTACATTCACACTAGCCTAGGCAACGCGCGTTCGATCAGCCACTTGCATTGAAAAGACTATGTAAATGCACCTTTCGGGCTTCCTTATTCAAAAATCTTGCGATCACGTGTCACTACACACATTTTTAGGACAGCTTTCAGGCTTTACGTTTAAAATGCGCAGCCATTTAACACGCGTTAAATGCTAAACCAGATCAAATGTTGACCAATCAGGGACTTGGATTTGGTAGTGTCATGAGTGGCATCCTTTTCAAAACACAGATGTCCCAACCGTTTAAAAAACACTGATCATGAAGGAAATATAAAAAAAAAAAACAGTTTGTGGCTGACTGGAAATAAATGACACCAAATCTTATTTATGGGAATAGAACCGTAAAAGAAAAATCCTGGGGAAAGATTCATAAGATTTGCACCACTTTGACATTTCACACCAATCCTCTTCAAACTTCCCCATGTGAACATAAGCGCTTTGACCTCCTCCTCACATGTTGCATGCTTTTTGGGGGCTGACCTGCTCTTGCTCCTCAGGATGCTCCTGTTGGGAATTGGGACGGGACTTACAGGGGGGAGAAGCTCTGCCACATTCCCTCCAAGCTCTACGGACTCCTGCTGCCAGCCAGTGCCATTTCCCCGGGTAAAGTTTCCGACCCTGAGGCCGTTCACTACAGCATTTATTGTTCTTTGTTTAATTTCCATGGATGACTGGGAAGTAGAGGAACCTGATTTTCGCTATTGAAGAACATCTAAACTGGTTCTCCATCAGGTCATCTTGTGGTTCCTGTTTTTTCTGAGCAGCTGCAGTTCAGAAGTTTTCTTTGTCTTTGAGGAGCTTCTTCAGCTCTATCTTTATCAAAACTGGTTGAGGATCTAAAGTGGGGGGGTTGAAGTGTGTTTGTTGTTGTGTGTTGGGTGTGAGCGGAACCCTTATCTCCTGATCAGACAGGATGGGTGTAGTTCAGAGGGAAGACCAGAGAGTCTCTGATCACAGGATGGCAGGTCAAGTTCCCACTCCGACCACCGTGTGTGAAAGTGTCCTATTGTGTGTGTGTGTGTGTGTGGGGGGGGGGGTGCTGGTTGGGGTTTGTACCCGCGCCCATCTTACAGTCTGGTTCTGTCTGAACATCTTTGTGTCCTCAGAGCAAAACTGCCATCAGAAACCTCCTCAGCCGAAACCCCTTATGAAGCAGCCTCTGCCTCCTGCCACCAAGCCAGCCTCCACAACACTCCCTGCTGTTGCTCCCAAGGTCGCCCTCTTGCCCCCCACCAAACAGGGAGTCAAACCACCCCCCTTACCTCCACCAAAAGCCACACAGAAAGTACTGCCCACTCCTCCGGTCCCTCCCCCAAAACCCCCAAACCTGGCATCTGATTTGGAAAAGCTGCAGCCCTCCAACGGCGTGCACAGCCCTCCTTCACCGCTGACCCTTTCAGACGATGCAGAGAGCCCAAAGGAGGAGGAGGAGGAGGAGCTAAGGAGCGACCTGGAGGTGGGCTCGATGGTGGAAGTGAACGACCCGCCCCTGTACGGGGTCATCCGCTGGATAGGACGGATCAGCGGCGTCCCTGAAACGGTGGCTGGGATCGAGCTGGTGAGGATGTTTTCATCTTAACTGATCCGAGCTGCTTATTGGATTATCAGTCTCCTGAACTGTGAGCTGGTTTAGGTTGGGAAAAAAACTAAAGAAAAGATTTTACAAGTTAGGACAGTGGTCCCCAACCTTTTCTAGGCCACGGTCTGGGTTAATGTCAGACAATATTTTCACAGGCCGGTCTGTCAGAGGCCGAAGTTGGTGTTTGATTTTTCTTTTTTTTCCCCCCAGATAAAGCTTCTTTTTTTTTAATTAAAATGCTCTTACATGAAATGAACAAACAGTTTTCCCAGTCTGAATATAGCCTTAATCCAGGTTCAGTGCTGTAGAAATGACGAGGTGTTACAACCCCTGACATTTACTACTTTAACTTCAGAAGCTCCTGAGGTTCTTGGACTTTCATCAAGTTTTGCCTGCGAGATACATCATCAGTTGTGTACCTCAACATCTTAAAGTGTTTCGGCCATTTATCACAATTCACCCAAAGGTTGATCAAGCCTGGGTGTGTGTCTATGTGATGTCACTTCTTCACTTCCTCAGCCACAGCCAATGGCTTGTCCTCTCAGCGGTGTCTATCAGTTCTCTGATAGCCTGTCTACGTGCCCGTCGTCTGACTCCAACTTCTCTAAGGAGCTTAGCAATGGTACTGGGCTCAAAGCCCCTGCATCCCACCTCCACTGGGCGCACCCTGATATTCCAGCCTGTCCTCTGCCTCAGCTGCTAAGGGGGAATAGCATAGTTTCTTTCGCTCATAAGCTTGGTCAAAGGAGTCCTCCCAGGGAACTGTCAGCTGTATGATGTAGGGAAGTCAGCACAACTACAGCAGAGAACAAAATGGCATTAATTCTTTTTTTTTTTTTTACTTTTGATTTATTGAGTATTTCTCTTTAACTCAAACTCAGACTTTATTTATTTATTTATATAGTGCCTTTCATTTCAGTTAAAAACACAAAGCGCTCAACATAAATGCAGATAAAATAATCATGGAAGAAAAAAAGATGAAAATTATTAAAAAACAGAAAACACAGGACAATCACACACAGATGGGACCCCTCCCTCACCAGATTCCTCCCTCCACCCACCCAGTTCCCTCAGTAGAACCCTGAACAAACAAAGAACTGCAGCTCAAAGAAGGTCTTAAGACACATGGGTATTTTCTGTTCCCGTCTTATTTAGCTTAGCTAATGGAAAATTCCACAAATAAGCAACTTTATTTTACTGAATCTTCATTCTCGGTAAGATATTTGACGCTGGTTTAAACTTTCTTTATACTCTTGCTTTTGTAAAGGACCCGTTAAAAGGTGATGTTTCCATTAACAAGCAAAGTGGAGGTTAACAACCAGATGCCATCTTCAGCCTCATCTGGCTTTACAAGGTGTGACGGATAAATACATTTAAAAAATGATACGTCATAAAAATGTATATTTTCGACATAAAATAACGAATCTACAGCCAATGGAACTTTATTAGCAGTGTCCTTGTAACATTAGAGTAAGTTAACACATATTATGCAGAGCGGCGGGTTTGATGTGTGGGAACAACTACACTATGTATTACCAAAAGCATTGGCTCACCCATCCAAATGGTCAGAATCAGATGTCCTAATCACTTGGCCTGGCCACAGGTGTATCAAATCAAGCACTCTGGCATACAGACTGTTTTTACAAACATTTGGGAAAGAATGTTCCACTTTCAGGACTCAGGGAATTCCAGTGTAGAACTGTCTTAGGATGCCACCTATGCAGCAAATCCAGTGGTGAAATGTCCTCGAAGAGTTTGGGAACAACAGCAACCACTGGACTCTTGAGCAGTGGAGACACGTTCTGTGGAGGGATGAATCACACTTTTCCATCGGCCAATCTGATAGGGGAGTCCGGGTTTGGAGGTTGCAGGAGAACAGTACATTTCAGACTGCTTTGTGGTAAAAGTGAAACTTGGTGGAGGAGGAATTATGGTGTGGGGTTGATTTTCAGGAATTAGGCTTGTCCCCTTAGTCCCAGTGAAAGGAACTCTGAATGCTGGAGGATACCTAAACATTTTGGACAGTTCTATGCTTCTAACCTTGTGGGAACATTTTGGAGCGGGCCCTTCCTCTTCCAACATGACTGTACACCAGTGCACAAAGACAGGTCCATAAAGACATGGATGACAGAGTCTGGTGTGGATGAAGTTGACCGGCCTGCACAGAGTCCTGATCTGAACCCGATAGAACACCTTTGGGATGAATTAGAGCGGAGCGGCCACCAACATCAGTGTTGACCTCACCAATGCGTTTTAGGAAGAATGGTCCAAAATTCCTAAAACACACTCCTCAACCTTAAGGACAGCCTTCTCAGAAGAGCTGATGCTGTAATAGCTGCAAAAGGTGAACTGACATCATATTGAACTCTATGGGTTAGGAATGGGAAGGCACTTCACTTCATGTGAGTCAAGGCAGGTGAGCCAATACTTTTGGTAATATTGTGTATCACCACAAATCCATATTTCATGTAAGATTCATGTTAAATGTGGGTTTCTTTTAACTTGACATCAATTGCTGATCATTTTCCTCACTAAGAAACTTTTCTAAGACGTTTGTTTTCATTAGCTTTGCTAGCTTTGGGCTTTGCATTTAGAGCTCAAAGCAGCCGCCTTAAGAAAGTAATAAATGTTTTCAAAACATGTGACCGACGAGAAGGTATAGACATGCCACAAGAGTAGCAGAATGCGGTAGTTTTCCAAAATAAAACTCTTTCTGAATCAGAAAATAAACAAAATGCTAATTACTGCAATATCTTCTTTTTGTCTGTTAACAACTGATCCATGGACCGGCATGGGGGTTTGGGACCACTGAGTTGGGATTTTTTGGCAGATGTGAAACTACAGAAACCTATCATTCAGAGAGTCATACTAACCTTTCCTTTCACTTCACAAAAAGGCTGTCTGCTCTGCTTTGCATCCAAACCTGTTTGCTGACGTAAAGGCACAGAGTCTGTATACATCCAGGTGTTAGAAAACATTGACACGTTTATTGATGTCTAAAGCCGTTTACACGGGCTTGTCTGACCTAGTTTCCGAGGTTTAACGGTGCAGCAGTAACCAAGGTTCCTCCTCTGTCACATTTTCATCTCCTTTCATCAAACAGTCAGCAACTTTGTCTTGTTTGTGTGCTTGGAGAAATGTACAGAAACCAGGTTAGTGTGTCGTTGCAAACGTGTTGTGGTTTGTTCAGATACAGCTGTGAAGAACTTCATCATGTTTTCCTGCAGAAGATGCTTTCTCCCTCACTGTGTGTTCTACTGTGTCTGCCTTAGCATCCTGG
Organism: Oryzias sinensis; assembly: GCA_037389245.1. Taxonomy (NCBI): domain Eukaryota; kingdom Metazoa; phylum Chordata; class Actinopteri; order Beloniformes; family Adrianichthyidae; genus Oryzias; species Oryzias sinensis. The sequence goes on along the minus strand of CM074505.1, from coordinate 25,098,008 downwards.
CTGAGCCCTTCAACTGAGCTCAATCTCCTGATCTCGTTTTCACTTCTAAAGAGTTATTCAGGTCTTTCATTGAAGGAAAATATAAATGCAACACTTTTGTCTTTACTCCAATTTGTTATGAGATGAACTAAAAGTTTTAAAATGTTTTCTTCAAACACAATATAACCATTTCTCTCAAATGTTGTTTACAATTCTGCCTAAATCTGTATAAGGAGCACCTGTCCTGTGCTGAGAGGATCCATCCCACATCACAGGTGTGCTTTATCAAGAGGCCGTTTTTGTTTGTTTGTTTGTTTGTTTGTTTTTTTTTTGGGGGGGGGGGCTCTGAGGACTCTGAAAAACCAGTCAGTATCTGGTGTGACCACCACTTGCCTCATTCCGTGCAACATATCCTGTTCCTAACAACATCCAGCAACTTTGCACAACGATCAAAGAGAAGCGGACCAACATTCCACAATCAATAACCTGATCGCCTCTATGTAAAGATGCATAAGGCAGGTGGTGGTCACCCAGGTACTGACCAGTTTTGAGACCCTAGACCTGCCCAATAAAACAAAACAGCTTTTATTGTCTAAGGCACACTTGTGCAATAGTCATGCTGTCTAATTAGCGTCTTGATATTCCACATCTTTGAGATGGGATGGATTTTCTTTTCAGCAAAAAAGTGCTCACTGTCACAGATTCAGATTTGTGAACAGTATTTAAGAGAAATTGTTATTTTGTGTTTGTAGAAAATGTTTCAGATCTTTGAGGTTATCTCATGACAAATGGGAGCCAAAACAAAAGTGTTGCATTTATATTTTTGTTGTGTTTTTTTTTTTATCCCTTCAGATTTAAATGACTGTGGTTAGATGGTCACACAGGATGTCTGTGTTTGTGTCTTTGTCTCTGCATGCGTGTGTGTGTGTGTGTGTGTGTGTGTGTTAGGACCAGGAGCTTTCTGCTGGAACAGACGGCAGCTACCTCGGGGAGCGACGCTTTCGTTGTCCTGCCAACAAGGGTCTGTTTGTGAAGCTTCGTAACTGTAGGCGGGATTCCAGATTCCCCGCCCCTGAAACGCCTGTCAATCAGGTGGAACGATGCAACTCTATAGGTATGACATCCCATTCGTTGTCATCTCACCTGCTCAGGTATGTCTGCAGTAATGGATGCATTACTGTGGTCCTCTGTGTCTGTGAAGCCTTTGCAGAGTGGGGGAGCAAACGCGTGGAGGAGCACACTCCTCCTGTGGATGGAGATGAGGCCAGGGAGCTCTACCAAGGCTGGAAGAAAGGCATCCAGGGGCACCTGAACTCCTGCTACCTGGATGCTACCCTGTTCAGGTGATGTCTGACCTGGCCGAATGCATTCATGCATCACATATTTGGCAGAGAGAGAGCAATCCGGAAACATTTCAGTTTAAGGAACAACATTGTGTCCTGTGCTGTAACGGTATAGGGTAGTTGTTAGCTCAGGCGTTCCCTCAAATGTCGGCTCAGATGTTCGCACAGGTATTAACACCTGCAAATGTTTGCACCAATCATCTTTCAGGTGTTTATCCAGATGTTAAACAAAGATGTTTTCATGAAATGTGTACAAATTCTTTACATAAATGTTCCTTTTGCGTCTCCCGCAGATGTTTACTGAAATATTTATTTTCAGTCTTATTCTGGGTAAAATTCCATCGTTATTAACAAGGTATTTCTTAAACAGGGAACATTAAGTATTACATTTGATGGTTAGCTTCTTAACCTCTTTCAGATTTTGTTTAATGAATCTTTCATTATGAATCTTTGTTCGTTTGTGTCTCTTTTGGTCAGGTTCTTTTCTGTTAATATGTCTGATGCTTTATTGTCCTTTGTTTTGCTTTTTAGTATTCAAGTCTTTTGTCCCCTGTGCTAGTAAACTCCCTGACAAAGCAAGCTCATTGAATTTGAATTTTTTAAATGTGTATGCTTTTATTGTAGTAGATTTTATATTCTGAATGTTTTATGGATTTATTATATATTTTAAGTCATGGTTCACCATTCTTTTTAACAGATTTTGATATTAATTGTTTTTATGGCTTTATTCTTATTTTGTGAGGTAAATGCAAGCAGCTGGCAGCTTTTTAATTTCCTTCAGAATTAATAAAGCTGCTGCTTCTTTTTTTTTGCTTATATTTTCCACCATCTGCTTCTTTAGGAGGTGACCTTGAGCATTAAATGGCCCTCCAAATAGACAGCAATTACTTCTGTTATCGCTCCTACATCACACATGTGTGTCCTGGTCATTATTGAACTTAAAGAGCAAATTTGCTGCTTCAACATGCATAGATTTGATTCAAGCCTTTCATTTAATTGTAGATTTTAGAATTTCCTACATCTATCTAGACTTTTCAGGAAATTCTACATTTTTACTCTTGACACCTGGATGCTACCATGTTCTGCTGATGTCTTCTCTGTCTCTTATTCATGCATCACATATTTGGCAGAAATGGAGGAAGCCTTCTAGAATCTAGATTCACCCAGATAAGCATGGATCTATTCCAAATCCAGATCTGGCTCTAGTTCTGTCTAGATGAAGGTGGATTCATCCAGAATCTAGTTTTGGATCGAGGTGGACCCAGATGGGTTCTGCATCAAGATGGATCCATTTAGAGTCAAGATCTAAGCCTAGATGGATGGATTCTTGTACTACATGGACCTACCCTGTTCAGGCAAAGTCTTAACAATTCATGTAAACTTGTCTCATATTTGGTGTAAACAGGCTGAACCATCTCTAATCTAGATCTATATATATATAGATCTAAAAGTACCTAGTTTAGGGTGGATTCACCCAGAATGTAACTAGATTTAGATCAAGATGAATCCACTTAGATCTAAATCTAGATGTGGATGTAGATAGATCTAGATAAAAAGACGAAAAATAGAAGTGTTGGATTTAATGATTGTAAGCTTTTTCTTGTGTGTTTGTGTGTTCTGAATTATGTTTTTAATTGTAATCTGCTGTCTGCTGTACATAAAAACGTAGAAGGTTCAGCTGGGCTCGGCGCTGGCAGAATCCTGACGGTCCTGTTGTCTGTCTGCAGCCTGTTCTCCTGCTGCAGCTCGGCTGACTGGCTGCTGTTTTGGCCGTCAGACCCTGAGGAACACCGCAGCTCCGTCCAGGCTCAGGACCAGCTGCGCTGCGAGATCGTCAACCCGCTTCGAAGGTGAGCAGTAGGGCAGTCTCACACAGTCAGCTTTCTGATTTTCTTTTTTTAGCACTTCTAAAACAACCACGTTATCACTGATTGAGTCATGAAATGAACAAACAACGCATTAATACGTTTGCTTCCTCTTACTATCTGTAAAGTTTGGAAAGAGCTTCTTTCATGTTTCTGTTTGTGCTCATGCTGAGCAGGTTCAGAGTGACGCAGCAAAAAAAACACCAGATGATTATGATAGTTTCCTCTTTTACAATAGTGTCTTAGCCAGAGACAACAGATCACAATGATCCTGTTACTAAGTAGAAAACAGAATTCTAATCAAACTGTCCGTGTGATGTCATCAGCTCTGAACATTCCATCCATAGAAAACCATTTATGAACAGCAACAAAACACCAATCTTTACATTTGAAAAAAACATGTTTAAAATCGGAGCGCAGTAAATAAATCTTAGCATAAAACTGTATAACATTTTTAAGACGTAGAAACTTCCGGATAGAGCTGGAACTAAGGGTTTAAGAATTGGTTTTAACAATTCAGTTCCATATTTGTGTTTGCTGGTTCAATCACTTTTGATTTTTTGAACATTTCGATTTAGAACTGACCTAAAATCAATCCAGAACATTTTTAGCCAAAACTTCATCAAGTGTGACTCCTACATAAATATCAGGATACTGAACAGTGCAGGTAAAGTTTTCCAGATTCCTTGCATCTCTTAAATGTAAATGAAATGTGAACAAACTGGTAAAAAAGAACAAATGGAAAATCCATCCACATTTTAGTTTGCTAAAGTTCAGACCACTGTTGATTTTACCACATCAAAATAATCCAAAGGGAACATTTTTAGAACATTCTACCACACTGTATGCTCACATGTCGTTGCTAAACTCAGTGTTTCCACACATTGGACTGGAATGAAGGACTGATCCGTTTTTCTGCATTGTGTGTGTTGTCTGCTGTGACGCTCTTTTTTTCACATTTCACATTTTTAGGGTTGAGTCAAATAAAAACCTACCATGTCTCAATCCAGATGGTATTTTCCAATATCAAATATCGATTTATCTCATTTTTAATGGTATTGTTCGATTCTACCTTAGACAGATCGATCTGGTTGGATCCTAGAAATGGAAATCAATTCATTGATTTATCGAATTATCGTTACACCCTGAGCTGGAACTGTTTCCTTCCAGGATGTTTGGAACATCTGAGAGTCTGAATGTTTGTCAAAAACAATCAAATAAAAAGAATAGACAATAAAAGCAAACGTTAAATGCTAGCAAGACTAAAACCAGTCTTGCAGCTGGAATTCTCTACATCCCATTTCTGGGAAATATTTCCATAAAGGTCCTCCGTTTGTTCTGAAGCTCTCCCTCGGATGATGGAGCAGCTCAACTGGGAGGCTTTTCACAGCATAGCAACAAATTTACAGAAGCTCTAAAGATCATGCAGATTCTAATCTGAGCTTCTTCTGTGTCTGCACACCTGCTTTCATCTCTGAAGGAACGGTTATGTGTGCGCCAGTAAGACCATGGCTTTGAGACGCATGCTGGAGGCTGCCAGCAATGACGCCAGCTTCACCAGTCAGGAGAAAGGTTTGTATGTGCTGCAACCGGTTTTTAGCTCACCTTCAGCTGTGAAAGAGAGGAATGCGGTCATGCTGCTCTCCTCCTGTCTGGCAGATCCAGAGGAGTTCCTGAACAAGCTATTCCAGCTCCTGAGAGTGGAGCCGCTCCTCAAAATCAGGTATCTGCTGCTGCTTTTGTCAACCGTGTCCCCCCCCGACTGTGCTTCACACCTCACTAAAGGAAAGTGCTTCACATCCGCCGTGCAGTGTCTTGCATAAGCGCAATCAGATCAGCCTGAAAAACTTGTAGGCCCAGACACGCCCAACACGTGGCCGGGGCATTTCCTAGTTACGGAGGGGGTTTCACCAGGACCCCAGAGGGCAGACTCTGACTCTGCAGTGGAAAATTAACTCATAAATGATGACGCGGGGAGGAAGACAATAAAGGCTAAATCCGGCAAGAAGTTACAGGATTTTCAAAATAAAAGGCATTTGGATAAACTTGATCTTAGTAGTTTTTCCTGAAGGGCATTCCTGATCTGAGTTGTAAACAGAGAAAAACCGTGTGCACCTTAACCAGTGTTTTTCAACCTTTGTTAAGCCACGGCACACTTTAACCTTGACAAAAATCCCGCGGTACACCAGCATCCAAAAATTAAGAAAAAAAGGAGAAACTCCTAGTCTGTATTAATCTACAGCCCCTCTGCAATCTCACATGCATTTTTTTGATAATTGTGGCAGAAAAGCTGGAAGTTGCAGCTGTTTTTTCTAAAAGATGTAATAAAAGTTAAGTTAGAAGACTTAAAAACTGTTGATGCGTGTTCGTTGTGGTTTCAAGACGTTTAACAAGGACGACTCATTGTGCGCTGTGACGCTGTCACTTAAACCCAATGCATCATGGGAGATGTAGTGCGAACAGCCGCCGAACAACAAACTGGCGTCTCTGAGCTTCATTGTTTTGTTCACTTTTTCCCACGGTCTGACACCGCATTCTGTGGAAAGCTACACCGCTAAAGATTAGCTTTAGATGGTATTTTTGTTAGAACTGAGAGACTTTACGAGCTAAATCGGGACAAGGACGTGAAGACTTTAACCACTTCTGATTGGTCAGACTGATGACGTATGATTAAGCCTCCAAGAACGATTGGTGGAGATGGTTAAAGGGGCGGGACTTTTCCAAAAGCAGCTGAAGCTGCGGCTAAATCGCGGTCCCATCATTCTTATCAAAATGTTTTTAATAGAATCAAATAAACACAAAGAAAAAAGTATTTTACGATCTTCAATATTCCTAACTACTCAGTGTTTTATCAGGGCCTGTTTGGATAAACAAAGAGCTGATATCCTGGAGATGGGAAATGTTTTTAGATCAGTTAATGAGGGCAATCTCGCCGCGGCACACTGGTTGAAAAACACTGCCTTAAACCAACGAGAAGCAACGATTCAGAGAGACCTTCCCCAGGAGGACACAAGACGTTCCCAGACCAGCAGGGAAATATTCTTTCCACTGTGTCCTGGTTCTCCTGGTTGAGTCTCTGAAGGCATTTGAGACATTTGTGTCTAATGTTTGAGCCAATTATGGGTGTTGGACACTAATATGAAGGGACTCAGAAAAAAGTTTATTGAAAGGCACCAAGCTGAGAGACTGTTTGTAGTATTGTTAAATTCTTTTCTGCAGTGTTAGAGAAGAAAAAGGGGAAACATCCCATAATACTTCAGTTTGTCTTGCTGCACGATTGATGTCTGCACAGGTGTCTGCTGTATCAAAAGAAACCCATGAGCAAATGGAAATCTGCCAATAGATCACAGTAGAAGTCTCTTTATTTCAGATCCTCTTTTGAAAAGTCATGGTGACTCACAGAAAAGTTTCCTGTTTCCAATTCACTAAAGCAAAGTTTAGACAAACATTCTAGTTTCTGTGGCAATACTGGAAATAATAATACTGAAATGATAATAATAACAGTAATGGTTGCTCTGCAGAGAAAAGTGGGCAGATCCTGAAAGATCTTAAAGGTTCCATTTTGGAGTAAAGCAAGAATTTTTATAGAATTAAGTCACTTTGTGTGATAAATATTTTCTTTTTTACTTCTTGTTTACAGTAAATGTAAAAAGTGTGTCTCAAAAAACATATTTGTCCTTTCTGCTGATGTGTCTTTACATCAAAAGTGAAAAAATTTCAACAAAACATGTTTTCTTTCACACTCGACATGTGCAGTCACCTAAGCTGGGTTTACACTGGCTGTGCAGTGCGTCTCTGTTGTGTTGCATTGACACAAAATTGAACATTTATTAATCAGTTGGAACGTTTACATCCCCTCTGTCATGTCTGCATCTAACATCCGTCCCTTTGCAATGCAACGCTTGCTTTACACAGCAGTCCTTTTACCAGTCCGTCCAGTTTTGGAGCAATAATCCAGAGAAACGGGAAACGGGTCTGGATTACCAAAATAAAAACTTCCAATTGACTTTCAAAATTAAATTTCATAAAATAAAATTTTATTTTTAAGGTAACGCGCCCACGTGATAACGCATGTCATCGCTGCAGATAACACCGTTGTCCGTTTTTCCCAGGGGGGTGACAAAAGTTTAATTTTGGAAGTACAAAAGCATAACATAATTTATGTCACAAAATGTGCATTTTACAAGGACTTAGTGATGAAAGAGAGCAGGACAAACTTTTGGACACAAGGGTGGCAGGACAAACCAGTCCTCTGGAAGCCAGTGGGGAGTTAGGGAGGGACCAGAGACGCAATAGAGACGATGCAAACTGACGGTCGTGAGACACAAGGGAGACGCACCGCAGACGCACCGGTGTACATCCACCGTCACAGGCATTTCTGCTGACAGTCTAACACATTCCCACTCAGAACTGGGACCTGTCTTCTCTCAACCTCACCCTCCTTTGTCAGGTCGATGAGTCTTGACCCTCAGGAGTGCCACCTGTACCAGCTTTTCCCGCCAACACACCCACCGTCTCCATCCTCTCCCACCTCCCCCGTTGAATCCCCCATCCCTCTGTCGTTGCCCCCGTCCTTGAGGGTGGCCAGCGTCCAGAACCTGCTAGAAACCTCTTTCATGCACACCGGGCTCAAGTTTGTTGAGGTAAAGCTCAAGAGGGACTTATATCAGTGTGAAAGGTTGAAAGCAGGAACCACAGAGGCTCTTTAGCAGGAAACCTGCAGCTGATGGTCTCATAATGGGCAGAGAATTCACTTCCTAAAGTTTGTATTTGGTGCTTTGTTTACAAGCTAGACTATTCACATAAAATCTCAACATTTTATTCGGATTACGAGATTATTTAGAATGAAATCAGATTCTTGGCATGGATGTGTAGTCACTACGTCACATCTGGAATCATTTTTATCTATATGAAAATATGAAACCAGACTTCTTGTTTTCTTTGGGAAAAGGATTTTCACACTTCAAACTGTTCCCATGGATTTTCTTTAAAATACTCTGTTTAATCAGGATTAAAATCATTCTAGTTACTTCAATTTAACAGGTTTACCCTGGCTAACTGTAGTCTGTTGTTTCCCACTATGGTTTAATGTAAGCTTACTTTGGTTAAATCTGTTTACCATCATAAAATAGCTCTTTTGAGAAGGGATCATATGTATCTGTTACGTTCAAGTTTAAGATAAATTATGCGCCCCCCCCCCCCCCAGGCCCCCTCCTGTCTCCTGCTGCTTATGCCGAGGTTTGGCAAGGACTTCAAAATGTTTGACGCCATCTTGCCCACGCTCAGTCTGGACATCACTGACCTCCTGGATGACAGTAAGAACCCAAGTGAGGAGCAGGTTCTGTCCGTTTCTCAGAGTCCGTTACAACCGTCCTCCTCTGCAGCTCTGCGGCAGTGCAGCATTTGTCAGAGTGTGGCGGATTGGGAGTGCCTGCAGTGCTACGAAGACCCAGACATCACTCCTGGACATCTGAAGCAGTACTGCCACACCTGCAACACTCAGGTACGACTCCAACCTTTCTACTGTTTCAAATACCCCAGATGTCCTGCTGATCTTTATTGTTCCGAATCAACACTCCTCATTTCCCTTACAGATTTGGTTTTTACTCAGGAATATTTCTTATTGTCTGAGAAATCCTAAATGTTCTCCATGGTTTCTTAAATCGGTTCATTTGACTGGAACTGAGAGAAATTTCTGGTTATTTTTGGATTTTCTGCAGTGCAGACAGCTGGTCATTGCTTGTTTAGAGGAGATTTTGATGGACGTGTTTGTAGATGTTGCATTCTGTTCGCTAACCTGCATGTCACCTGAATCAGCCATCAATAGTGAGAGAACAGAAGCTCACTAGAAGCTGTGGGGGGGGGAACCTTTATCTGAAGGATTGCTGTCATTTTCTCACAGCAAAACAGCAGCTAGATAACTAACTACATGTAAACATTGGAGAACATGTGACATGAGCTGCAGCTGCTCTGATAACCAGGATGGAGCATAAACCACTAAAGGACAGAGGAGATGGTTTTGGATCTTTAATGAAAGCATCACCACCTTTTTACTGGAACAAGCTGGGGCACCTTTTCACCTCCAGCCTGTGGCTAATCTGATGGATGCTTTTTTGTGTGTCAAATTTGGAAAGGAAAAGGTTCACAACAGACATGAGCCTAGAGCTTAAAAAAAACAGCTTAAAATCAGCAGGCCACATGATCAGAGGGTTGGTCCATTTCCCATAATGCGCTCCGCCTGTTTTTCGGACATGCCCTTTCCCGTAGCTTTTGATTGACTGGACACGCCTGACTCAGGTAGTCACCTGTGGGTTAATCAGTGATGCCATGAAAGCCTGTCAACAGTGGCCTGGGGTTCTGGAGGCTGTAACCTGTCGTTTTTCCACCCTGCATGCTGCTCACCTTGTAAGCCCCCCACCACCACCACCACCCACACTCGCTCGCACACCTCACCAGAGGTGCCCCGCTGCCACAACAGAGTAACTTAAAAATGCCCTATATGAGGAGACCGTGCTGCAGAGGGAAAAAAAAGTACCGTACATCTGGTTTTCTACGTTATTTCCATTTAGTTTATTTTCTGATTCTGAAGGAAGTTTTATTTGGGAAACTACCGGATTCTGTCTACCACATCCCTCCATGACTTACTTTTGATCCACTTGTTTAGCTGAAGTTCATTGACCTACTTTATTATTAACAGAAGTGGAGATGAATAAAAACCAGAGTAGATGAATGAAGGTGTTTGACCTCCAGGTCCACAGCCACAGGAACCGGCTGTCCCACAGCCCCGTGAAGATCGGGATCCCTGAAGGCTCGTGGTCAGGCCCTCTTATCTGCACCCGCCGCAAAATGTCTCTTTTCGCCGTGACGTGCATCGAGACCAGCCACTACGTCAGCTTCGTCAAGCACGGCCCCCAGCCCACCGACTGGCTGTTCTTCGACAGCATGGCAGACCGAGAAGGTGAAAAAAAATCTTGATCTGAACCAGAAACAAAAAGAAGTTCTGCTGAAGCATTCCTGTTGGTCTTTGACCCCCTTCCCCCCAGGTGGACAGAATGGCTTCAACATCCCCCAAGTCAAGGCGTGTCCCGAGGTTGGCCGCTACCTGAGTCTTTCAGAGGAGGAGCTGAGCAGAGTGGACCCCGCCTCCTTGCGGGAGACGGTCCGCCGCCTACTCTGTGACTCATACATGTGTCTGTACCACAGCCCTGAACTCAGCCTGTACCGGTGATCAGCCATCCTGCAGACTGAGCAGCTGTACTCCGCCCTTCCTCTCTGCTGAGACTTAAAACCAGAAAAGCAATGTTTTAAGTGTGTGTGAGATGGCGGGGGGGGGGGCTGCAGATGGGGGTTCTTGGTGTCTTCCGAAACTTGGACCATGGTTCTTTCATTTTAAAGGACATAAAATCTGCAGTTTCACACTGACAATCAGAGAAACAGCATTTTCAATCTAAACAAACTAAATACCTTGTCCCAAAGGTTTGATGTTTTTATTTATTCTGTATATTTGTCTGCTGTAAATGATGGTTTGTCAGGAAACAAAGAGAGGGACCAGAGGAGGATTCCTGCATGGATTTAGGAAAGAGTTTGAGAGCAGCAGTGACTGTTGGGGATTACAAATGCTGGGATTTATTAAAGGAGTTTGCTGTTACTTCTAATGGGATTCGATGATAAAGCTCTCCTCCCAGCTGAAAATGCACATGTGTGTCCAACACTGGATCATCAACCCAGACTTTAATTTTGTTTTGTTTTTTAAATCAAGATTGTACTTGGTTTATCCCTAGATGGGAGTTAGTTTAATCATTGATAACCGTCCAATTCATTGCACCATCTGTGATCAGCGTTCACTCTATACCTGTATTGATTGTAGGTGAAGCTGCTCTAATCCAAACCAGCCACACAGCTGGAAGAACAAGGAAGCAGTAACCCTCAGGACGCGAGCCTTATGAGCAATTGTGAGCACAGCAGCATGCTGGGAAATAATTCCACAACCTTTTAAAAATGTACATGTGCTGCACAGTACCGCTGTGGCTCACCAGAACCTGACCATAGAACTTGCACTGTTTCACAAATTTCTCAGTTTGTACAGAATTATGTTTTTGCGCACAGGTGTTTGAACTTTATAGATACTGACTTTGATTTAATATATAACAGCCACCGGCAAAAATAAAAGACTACCAAAAATGTGAAATGACTCATTTTATTTATTCTTTTGTTTTTACTCCTATGAAATTGATAATAAAAACTGTTGCTTTTAATTTGGTTGAAATAATCCCAAAACTACTTTTACACGTGCTTCACAAACAAAGATTTTCAGTTACTGTTAAGAATACAGAAATATTTTTGTTTTGTTAAAGAAGTAATGTGTTTGTCAATCGATGGACTTTTCAAATCAGGCATTGGATACTAAAATCAAATATATTCACTTAGTTACTTTGTTTTAAAATCCTTTTTTAGTTTTATTCGGGTTTTTAAAAATTGTTTCATCTAAATTTAACGGCGTGAGTATTTTTTCTCTCGACATTGTTATATATCCTTTTTTTTGTTTTAGATTCTCTTATTTGGTTGGGACAAGGGTAGTTACGTCACTTCCTTTGCGCAGCCTGACTGCGTCATCATTGGGGGCCTTGAAGGTAAATTTGTTGACTGGTCGAGTTTTTGCGACGGGAGCTCTTCTTTTCGGACCTTGTGCCGCGGAATAAGCCTCTGCAGAGCGGCCGTGGGTGCGCTGGTGTCCCCGTGAGGTAGGGGGAACCTCAGTTTAGATTCTTCAGTTCGGACAGAACGGATCTGCGCCGTAAACTCGGCTCGTTTTCTTTTCCGAGCAGTCGGTTAAATAAAACATTTAAAACCGAGGCTCGTTTCGACAAAGTAATCTAGTATCCTGCCGGTATTTAGTAACGGTTATTACTTTTTGTTGCCACTGCCTGTAGTTTTGTCGATGCGGCAAATGACGGCGGTCAGAGCAAATTGTCGCGGTCCCTCCACCATCATGGTCCTGATGAATTCTCGATTCTGATTGGCTGCTGGGTGTGCATTAAGCAATGGTTCATTTGTATTGCGTTAATTTCTGATACTGCACACTTCGTTGGCCATTATTCCTTACTTATTCAACGCATTTATTTGTTTGAAGACTTTTTTTTTAAAATAAGTTTGTCTATTAGATGCAGTGAAGCAACTGTGATGTCTTTACACTCATCAGCAGCAACGTTCACATCCTCTTCTTAATATCAATACATTTTACTTAGAAAGTGCTTTTAAACACACCAAAGCACACTGTACATGCAAGAGACAAACAATAAAAATAATACTCCTATTTTAGGGAAACAGAGAGGATAAGGAAACAAATGGAGGGCAAAATGTCAGATCTAGGAAGAGTTCTGATAGTTGATTTATAGACAGGAAGGGAATCATGTTTCAGATGGAAGCGAGTTGAGGAGCAGAATCAGTAAAGTTCTTTCAGGATGAGGGTGATGTGGTTAGGAGTCCTTATGATGATGTGGGTGGATATTCTTGAGGAATTTTTGTGTAGGGCCACGTAAAAACTTTATGGACACATACTGAAGCAGAATAGGCGGGGGTTCATATTGACATTTTGGAGGTGAAAATATGCCGACTGAATCATGTAGATGATGGAGCAGCATGTATGACGATCATTGATCCGTCACAAATGAAACCTTTTCTGTTTCTTCCTTTGCAGGTGCTTTCTTCCTCTGAGGTCAAGCAATTGTGTTGATTTATTGCCATGGCGTCTCCAGGGGGGCAAGGAGGGGTTTTGTCCACACGAGGAGGCGGGGCCACGCGGAGGATGAAGTGGGCTCTGGAGCTGAGCCTTGGAAACACCAGGTGAGCAGGATCTCCTCTAGCAGTGATGTTTTGGTGCAATACTGACCTTCAACTCCCTCCAAAGAGTTTCTTTGGGGTTGCGATGTGGAGACTGGCAAGGACCTTGAAATGCAAAAATGACATTCTCGTTATAAATAAATACAGCTACAAAAGTGGTGTGTGATCCAGTGCAAAGTGATACCTTTTTTTATTTTTTATTTCCAAAAATAGATAAATAAAAAAGTACACACCAATCAAGTACCGTTTAGGAACAAGAACATTTGATAAACAACAGCAACTACAACAAAAGTAAATGAATAAATGAGTGAATGAAAAACACCCGTGGGTATGTAGTGTGTCACTTTAATACAGTGTTGTACAGTCTGATGGCTGTGGGGAGGAATGACCTGCGGTAGCTCCTTCTTGCACTGTGGGTGCAACAGTCTGGTGCTGAAGGAGCTGGTCAGCGCCTCTACAGTTAGAGGGGTTATCCAGAGATGCTTAGCTAACATCCTCTTGTCCACCTCCTCCTTGATGGACTCAAGTGTGCAGCCCAGGACAGAGCCGGCCTTCCTAACCAGTTTGGTAAGCCTCTTCAAGTCTCTGCCTGTACTGCCCCCCGCCCAGCACACAACTCCATAAAGGACCACTGATGCCACCACAGTGTCATAAAAGGTCCTGAGCAGCTGTCTGCACACGCCGAACGACCTCAGTCTCCTCTGCAGGTGAAGGCGACTCTGGCCCTTCCTGTACAGACCATCCGTGTTGTTGGAACAGTCCAGTCTGTTCAGGTGAACAGCCAGATGTTTAAATGTGTCCACGACCTCAATGTCTGAACCCTGGATGTTCACCATGAGTGTGGTGTAGGGGACCTCCTGAAGTCCAGGACCAGCTCCTTTGTCTTGCTGGTGTTTAGCAGCAGGTGGTTAATTTCACACCAGCCAACAAAGTCAGAGATGACCCCCTCCCCGTACTCCTGCTCGTCCCCCCCTGATACACAGCCCATAATGGCACTGTCATCTGAGAACTTCTGCAGATGACAGTGGTGGGAGTCGTAGATGAAGTCTGATGTGTACAGGGTGAACAGGAGAGGGGAGAGCACAGTCCCTTGAGGTGCCCCCGTGCTGCAGACCACCACATCAGACACACAGTCACGCAGCCTCACAAACTGTGGTCTGTCTGTGAGGTAGTTGATGGTCCAAGCAGCCAGATGTTGGTCCACACCTGCAACCTCCAGCTTCCTCCTCAGTAGTGATGGCTGGATGGTGTTGAAAGCACTGGAGAAATCCAAAAACATGACTCTCACAGTGCTCTCAGGGGCCTCCAGGTGAGACAGGGCCCGATGCTGCAGGTAGATGATGGCGTCATCCACCCCGATGCCTGGTCGATATGCAAACTGCAGCGGGTCCAGTGCTGAGCTCACCTGGGTGCGGAGATGGCTGACGATGATCCTCTCCATGGCCTTCATCAGGTGGGAGGTTAAGGCGACAGGTCTGAAGTGGTTCGGTTCCGTAGGACGAGGTACCTTTGGAACCGGAACCAGGCAGGAAGTCCTCCAGAGGACTGGTACCTTCTCCAGTCTGAGGCTCATATTAAATATGAACAGCATCACCACACAGAGCTGGTCTGCACACCCCCTGAGGAGCCTGGAGGTGATGTTGTCAGGACCTGTAGCCTTCCTGGCCTTTGTTCTCCTCAACTCCATCCTAACCTGATTCAGGGTGAGGCAGAGGGGGGTTGGAGGGTGGGTAGGCGGTGGCTGGTCTGGTGCTGTGAGTCGTTGGGGGGGGGTCTGAGAGTGGACTGCTTGGTGCTGAGGTGGTAACAGCTGCAGCTGGGAGGAGACGCCTGAGCTGGAAAGGTGTGAAGAGGGGGCCCTGTGGATGGAGACGGGGGGGCTGAGCAGAATCAAATCTGTTAAAGAACAGATGCAGTTCATTTGCCCAGGCTTGGTCACCTGTGACCTGGCGACCATTTCCAGCCTCACCGTGGCCCGAAATGTGTTTCAGACCTCTCCACACATCACGGATGTTGTTCTGTTCCAGGCGCTGCTCCAGCTTCTTCCTGTAGCAGTCTTTGCACTTCCTGATGTTGTATTTCAGGTCCTTCTGTACTCTGTGCAGCTCCTCCTTGTCCCTAGAGAGAAAAGCCCTCTTCTTTTCATTTAGGGGGTTCTTCAGCTCAGGAGTGACCCAGGGCTTATTGTTGGAAAAACACTGCACTGATTTTGTTTGCGCTGTGTTTTCCACACAAAAATTGACATAGTCCGTGATGCAGTCAGTGAGACTGTCAATGTCCCCCCCATGTGGACTGCAGACAACGTCCCAGTTTGTGGTGTTAAAACAGTCCCTTAGTGGCTCTGTTTCCTCCTCAGTCCAGATCTTCACTGTTTTAACCTGTGGTTTTATGCTGTTTCACCATTGGAGTGTAAGCAGAGGAGAGATGGACCAGGTTGTGATCAGAGCGTCCTAAAGGGGGGAGGGGGGCAGAAGTATATGCATTCTTGACGTTAGCATATAGAAGGTCCAGAGTTTTCCTGTCCCTTGTATGACAGTTCACATACTGGGTGAAGTTGGACAGGGTGGCGTGAGAGGGGGGTGCATGATCAGGGCCTGTGGGGGTTGTGTCTGCAGCTGGGACACGGTGTTGTGCACGCGCTCACAAGCGACAGCAGCGTCGGCCAACGGGGGGAGGGGGGTTGTAAATACTCTTCAGCCCACTGTAAATATTTTCTGGACAAAGTGAGACTCGCTTCTCTGTTTCTGGTTGCAGGGGTCGGGGGGATCGGCAGGGGGCTCAAGGAGACGTGGTTTATCCCATTGGATACTCTGAGAAACCCGTCCCAGACACCAGCATCCAGGAGACGGACAAGAACCTGGTGGAGAAGGTGAGAGGTCCTTCAAAAGCTTTCCCGTGATTAGGAGCTGTAGGAAGCGCTTCTGACAGAACTTTTCTCCCCCTCCTCCACCGAGCAGCGCTGCTGGGATGTGGCCCTGGGGCCCCTGAAACAGATCCCTATGAACCTGTTCATCATGTACATGTCTGGGAACACCATCTCCATCTTCCCCATCATGATGGTCTGCATGATGGCGTGGAGGCCAATCCAAGCTCTCATGTCCATGTCAGCCAGTAAGTATCCGCCCCGTCCGCCGGGTCCTCAGGCGTTCCTGCCCCCCTCAGCCACCTCCTCCCTCTCTGTCCACCAGCCTTCAAGCTGTTGGAGAGCTCCAGCCAGCAGTGGCTGCAGGGGCTGGTTTACCTGGTGGGGAACCTTCTGGGCTCAGCGTTGGCCGTCTACAAGTGTCAGTCCATGGGGCTGCTCCCCACGCACTCGTCTGATTGGCTGGCTTTCATCGAACCTCCTCAGGTAACGCCACGCCTGTGGATTCATCCTGAAAGCGCCTCCTGGTGTCGGTCTGAGCTCGTCTGAACACCTCTGTTCTCCACAGAGAATGGAGATCATGGGAGGGGGCATGGTGCTGTGAAACCCAATGGCCACCTCCCCGCTACCCCCCAACCACAGTCCTACGCGTTCTCATCCTTGGCAGCAGGAGGTGCCGCCCGCAGCACTTCATTCATTTTCCATCATTTGCTGACTGGTGTTTGTGAGCTGCTTCACTCCTGGATCTGCTCAGGTTTCCTCTTGTGTGTTTTCATGCTAACCGGCTTTAATTTCTGTAGATTTGTTTCTGTGAAATGTTCTAATAAAATTATAATTATTATATTTTGTTGCCTATCATTGACATTTTTTGCTTCAAAGATTTTACAACAGTTATCAGAAAGCGGCTGTCAACTTTCTTTTTAAAAGGCTTGGATCAAACATGCAGTAAAATTAAACTAGACTAGAATTATTATTTTTTTGTTTAATTTTATTTACATTTGAATTCTTTAACAGTTGGATTGACCCTTGTGCAATCCTATGGGGTCCAGATGACCCCACCCTTACATTGACATGTTCTCCCTACCATGACAAAGGTGGAAAGATTTCATGTAATCCATGGACACCAGTGAAGATCACAAATCATTGAAGAAAAAAGGTTCAGAGTGGGTCTAGATGACCCAACGTTAAAGTGCCTAGGATAGCACAAGGGTTAAAAGTTATTTAGGATACAATTCTACCCAATATGACCTTTAAAAAATCCTTGTATGACTAAGTTTGTGATTATTTTGTTACCATTATTTGTTCTGTTCTGTATTTTTTCCTTCTGGCTGCAATTGTTTTTAAGCCGTGTTCGATTGTTCACTAAAAACAAATAATAAATAAAGAAGTTAATTTAAAAAGCGTAACTATTTGATCAAGGAAAAAGGAAAAGAACTTTATTGGCAGCATTTTTTTTAAACCCGCATTGATCTGAAAACCTTCAGGAAGGATTTTGTTCTGAAGTTTGAAGTTCTCGGAATGCTTCAGTGGTTTAAATTAAACTTTAAACTTCTCTTAGAATTGCCTTTGAGGTTCCTGCAGCAGCAAATCTGCATTTTGTTCTAGTTTGAGCTTCCTGGCATTATTTCAGCAATGTTAAATAAAATATAAAATCTACATTAAAGTCCGGAATAATACTTGGGTGATTAAAACAAAGAAATTGTAAAAAAAATAATAATAATAATAATAATTAAAGATTTGGACTACTGCGTTGTTGTTACTGTTATACTCAAGGACGACTTACCTGAATAAAACTGAAGACAGACTATAAGTTATATAAGTTACTTCAGTAAAAGTAACGAACTGAAGCTCGTTATTGTCCCATCTCACGTTTTTCTGATTAGAACGTGCACGCGCGCGCCCCCTTCATTTCTAACTGGAAGGAGTTTCCAAATCGATCTGCGGTTTCGAGGACACCGGTTTGACTCGCCGGACCCGGTCCGGGACTTTGTGGGCCGGGCTGAGTGCCGGGAGGGGCGGCATTCAGTCGTTAAGGATGAGAGTCCAGGTCTGACGTGAAGACGTTCTAAGCTCCAACAGAAACGACGCGCAGAGTTTTCACTGTTTTCCACAAGAAACTTTTGGATGACAAGTTCGAAGCCCTAGGAGAGCGGCATTTCCAGAACAGCCGCGAACGCATCTTAGTTGTAAAATCTTCGGGGAGCTCAGGTACGGAGCGTAATGGAGACGCGCAGGTGTTCCTCCGCGACGCAGGACTGTGCGCATCCGTTCATCCATGAGGTGAAGCTGAGCGCGGCGCAGAGGATTAAGGTAACCCCCGCACCTTCCCGCATCGGGCTGCTGCTGTCGGTGTCGGTTTGGGGCTCACTTCATCCGTTCATTCTTCCCGCTCGTGACGCGCAGATTTTACCGGAAACTGCTACGTTTTCTCCCGAACCGAGCCGTGCGCACGAACGGGGTGTTCCAGAGGTTTACGCATAGGCACAGTCCTGTCTGTGACAGTTTTTTGTCTTTTCTAGAAGTCAAACAGAAAAGTTGACATTATGACAGCAGAGCGGGAGCTCTATAAAGTTTTAAAGTTAATAAACACGTTGTTTATGTTTTATTTATTTATTACGTTTTGGGGGATTAGTTTCACCAATTTTTCTTTAACTTGAAAAATACTTTGGCAAAAAAAGTTATTTTTTGTTTTTTATTGAATGTTTATTGTTACTGGAAAAAAAAGGCAGATCAGCGGCTCATAAATCGAGGGAGGGGGTAAACGTGGGGAGTCAGTTCGGTTCAATGGTGCGTGAGTGGCCCTTATTCATGTCCACTGCTCGCGGGTGATGGAGGTGTTGCTTCCCTCTCTTCTGTAGGGGGGGCTCCTGGGCTGCATCCTCTTCCCGCTGCGCGTCGCCCTGGCGGTGCTCTTCTTCCTCGTCATGTGGCCCCTGGCCCGGCTCCGGCTGGCCGGCCTGTCCGAGGAAGAGCGGGCCAAACCCGTGACTGGCTGGCGCCGCTGGCTGTTCCACCCCCCGATCTGGCTGCTGAGCCGCGCCGTCTTCTTCTCCTTGGGCTTCCTGTGGGTCAGGGTGAAGGGGCGCCGGGCCGACCTGAGGGAAGCGCCGGTGCTGGTGGTGGCCCCCCACAGCGGCTTCTTCGACATGCTGGTTCTGTGTCCGACCCAGCTTGCAACTGTGGTATCGCGCTCCGAGAACACCAGCCTACCCGTCATCGGAGGTAACCTGACAGCTTCTGATAAAATCTTTCTTAACCCTTGTGCGTTGTGCTATCCTAGGCCCTTTAACTTTGGGAGTTGGGTCATCTAGACCCACTAGACAGTGTGTTGAACCTTTTTTTCTTCAATGATTTGTGATCTTCACTGGTGTCCATGGATTACATGAAATCCTCTTCACCTTTATCCACCTTTGTCATGGTAGGAATACCACGTCAATGGTCATCTTGACCCCATAGGATAGCAAAAACAGTTGATTGATTTAAAACCATGGCGGTGTGGGAGGAGCCTAAGTGATGCTTCTGATCTGAAGATCAGAGCTGTAGACCCAAAAATGAATTATTAAAGTCCCACTCCGATCATCTTTTGGTCTATTGTAAAAGTGTTCCAGGTGTTTTTTTTATTTTATTATTATTTTAATCATGCCGTTTCCAGCCAAAATCCAAACCCTGTCATCTTCTAGGACATACCGTAGTTTCTGCAGAGCAGCAGGAGTTCATAGGAAATTTACCTCTTAATTGTGGGTGGGACTGTTGGTGCGAAACTACCCCACCACTCATCCCCTCCCTGTTAATGAGAGCTCTCTGTTTACATGATCTCCCTCTAGCTTACAGCCCCTCACAACCCCAACCTAACTAACATTAGCGGTGCAAAAAAAAAATGGTGAGCAATATTAGAGCTGTCCAGCCGTACAGTTATGAGCCAGATGTCAGCTTGAAGGAGGAAAACAGATCTAACACATGGATCTATTTCTCTTCAAGTTGATGCATCAGAATGGAGCAGAGCAGGAAGCCTATAGTTTGTCGTAGCAGTTTCTATGTCACAACCTTGTGTTTTTTTTCCAACCCCATTATTTCGTCTGGTCCTGATTCACAACAATTTGAATAAAGAAATACTCATAAATGCTGTTTTAAGCTTAATTTTCTTTTATTATCAGCAAATAGCCCACAAAACACCAACAACACACTTTTTCATTGGAGTGGGTCTTTAATGACAACTTTCCCAAAGTGAACAGGGGGATCATTCCCTAAGTGAAGGGAGAATCCATGCTGAATTAAAAAAAGTCTGAGTGAAAGGTTGATAACGTTTTCTGAGCATGAAGGATGTAAATGTTCCTCAGATTTCAGATGTCTTTTGTGAAAAGCAAAAAGGGACCTTAATTCATCAAATTTGTTGACAATCATTCAAACAAAATGTTATTATTTTTTAGAATAGTGTTAAAATAAAAAAGTAACCTGGAAATTAACAATCTCTTAATAAGAACCAGTTTTTACAATATCCTGTTTAGTGTTAGATTTTGTTGTTTTTTTCATTTTCATAAATGCTGCAGATGTTTATTGTGTTTGTTGGTAGAAGGGAGGGGGGTCATCTGAAGAGATGACCAGAGCAAATTCAAGTGTTTCAAACATCACAATAAATGTTCAACTTTACATTCACGGAAGAGTCGAGCTGAGTAAAGAGCATCTTCCTCAGCTGCGCCTCCTCCTCCTCCTCAGTCATGTTACGGTCCTCAAACAGACGAGGAGCTTCAGATGCAGCATCAGATTTTTGGACCTGAATATCTGCACTGGAGTCTTTCAGGCTCTCCGTGTTCATGCTGTGACAGAGGAGCTGGTCATTGACGAGGATGACTGTGTGGTCTGCCGTTTGTCACTGAGCTCATGTTGCTCTTTCAGCCCTGCTGGAGTTTAACCAGTCCGTGCTGGTGAGCAGGAAGGATCCGGAGTCCAGGAAGAAGGCCGTGGCTCAGCTAATCCAGAGACTCACCTCTGACGGATATTGGCCTCAGGTAAGGTGCCCCCCCCCCCCACACACACACACACACACACATGAAGAGGCCCCAACACAGAGAGAAGATACAGTAACCGTTGCCACCTGTTAATGTTCCCTCACTTTGTGTTTAGATGCTGATGTTTCCTGAAGGAACCACAACCAATGGGCGCTCCCTCATCAAATTCAAACCAGGTGTGTCTGTGGAGCCCCCTCCCCTCATGCAGCTCTGAACACACTATGTTGGAATGAGCAGCATGACAAGGGCAGCATTTCAATTTGCTGCGTAACCTGAAATGTTGGGAGTAACTGTTACTCATCACTTTACTGGCCCCACCTACAGGAGCCTTCCTGGCCGGCGTCCCGGTTCAACCCGTCCTGCTGCATTACCCGAACAGGCTGGTGAGTGAAAGAGGGAGAGGGTGTTGTCATGGCTGGTTCATAACTACCATTTATGATCCTCAAGGTTTGAAGGTCAGAGTCTGTGAGCGGGGCCTGCTGAGTTTAAGTGGGGTGGGGGTGGAGGGCTGTCAGAGCTGGGAATCTCTTTGTGCTTCTCAGTTATATTTTCACAAGTATATATCAAATGAAATCATGGAGCTGAAACTGAAAGCAGGTGTTTGTCAGTGAAGAAAGAATTGTCACGTGTTTACCTTAGCACGACAAGAAAGAAAAATGCACTTATAAATCACAGCTGAAAAAACATCCCTCTTCTTCCGTGTATTAATAAAGTCCTCTCCCTGGTAGTTGCACTAAATCTGGATTACAATTTAATGTTGATAATTAAGTTGGGAGCTCTGTCATTCACTGGTTAATTAAACTAGTTTAATGTAACAGACCCCTTTCTGCCTACTTGTCTTACTCACTTGTCTTGTCTTACTTATTGTAGTAGTAGTAGTAGTAAGTACTAACAAGTTTATTTCAAATCAAATCAACATTGTCTCAATGTGATCACATAACTGTCTCGATATTGTCTCAAAACATCTCTTCACCATCTCATAATAACCATGTTAAAACTGTCTCATTATTGACTTTTTTACCATCCTAAAACCATCTCAATTTGGTCTCATAACTGTCTCATTATTGTCTTATCATCTTCAAACTGTCCTAATATGGTCTCATAACAGTGTTAAACCTGTGTCATTATTTTCATATTACTGTTTTAAAACATCTCAGTATGATCTCATAACCATCTTAATATTGTTTTAAAACCATCTAATATTGTCCCTTAACCAAAACAATATTGTTTAATGACCATCTCATCACCGTCTCATATCTGTCGCAATATTGTCTTATTACTGTCTTAGAATTTTCTCAAAGTGGTTTCATAACCATCTTAGTATTGTCTCAAAACCATCTCAATTTTGTCCCATAACATCTCGTAACTGTCTCATTATTGTCTTATCGTCTTAAAACCATCCTACATGGTCTCATGACGTTCTAAAATCTGTCTCATTATTGTCCTATTACTGTTTTAAAACGTCTCAATATGATTACATAACCATCTCAATATTGTCTCATAACATCACATAACTGTCTCATTATTGTCTTATCGTCTTAAAACCATCTTAACATGGTCTCATTACATTCTAAAATCTGTCTCATTAGTGTCCTATTACTGTTTTAAAACATCTCAATATGATTACATAACCATCTCAATACTATCTCAAAACCATGTCAATGTTGTCTCGTATCTCATCACCCCCTCTGACTTTCTCAATTAGGTCTCATAACCGCCTTGTTATTGTCTCAAAACCCTCTCAATATTGTCTCATACCATCTCAGCATTGTTTTTATAACTGTGTCTTTATTGTTCTTATTACTGTCTTAAAACTGTCTCATTATGGTCTCATTACCATCTTATAACTGTCACATTATTGTCTCATTACTGTCTTAAACTCATCTTAAAGTGTTCTGAAAACCATCTTAATACTGCTTCAGACCTGTCTCATTGTTATCTAAAATCTTTCTATTTTGTCTGACAATCATCTCATAATTGTCTCATTATTATCCTATTGTCTCATCAATGAGTCACTATTACATCACGAAGGGGGCAAATTTAGTCTAAAATGTAATTATGAAAATAATTACAAACTATAACAAAGAGCATAAGAGACGGTAAATGGCGTATGCTTGCTTCCTTAAAGGCCCAAAGTTTCACAGTCACAGTCCCATTACCCCCATTCACACACTGATGGCGGCTCCGCTGCCGAGGCAAGGTGTCTTCCCCAAGGACACTTCGACACATGCGCGGGAAAGGCGGGAATCAAACCTGCAATATTCCAGTCAGAGGTTGACCGCCCTAGTTCTGCACCAGCGCCGCCCCATGGGTTGGGTTTCTGATTGAGAAACTTTTCAGTCAATGATGTGATGAAATCATTTTAACAGGAAACAAACGTACATTATAGATATTTCATCATGAACATTTTCAAAAACACGTGAAAAAGCCTGTTTTCTTCTTCATTTCCTGTTGAATGAGATGAAGTACAGACAGACAGAGTATATTCCATCTACTGCTTTTTGCATCCTTGTCTTGCTCGTGCACATGAGTCCTGCATGACCTGTCAGGTGTTTGAACCCAACTGTAATGTTTGTCCAGCTCTGTTTGCATACCTGGGTTGTAAAATACTGAAAGGCTTTTTCTCCTCCTGATATGCTATTCATAATTTTATGGCTCTTCTTCAGGATACTGTTCGTTGGACGTACAAAGGAACAACCTGGTGAGTTCCTCCATGTTTTCTCTCACTCTAATGAAGATTGTTGGGATTGCTCTCTGGGTTGTAGTTGTTCTTTAAACTTTCATTATATCTTTATATTATTCTCAACACATTATTTACATACAGTATATTGAAATATGTAGTATTTTTTCTGATAGCATCCAACAGTACTACATCTGTCTTTGAACTCATTTTCATAAATAGTGATTCCAAAGGAGTATTTTCAAAATAAAAGCATTACTCATCAATTCAGAAAATAAACTCACTCTGGTAGACAACTGTTAACAAAAATGAAACAGTTGGTTGTTAAAATTAAAATACAAGTTAAAGCATTCATCTATGTTACAACCTCAACTGAAGAAATTACACTTTTAAAAACCACAAGAAAATTTGGAATGAAAGGTTTGTTCATTTTCAACTAAAAGCTCTGAAGACACAACAACACGACAAACTTGGCAGAAGTTTGATTCTGATGTAAAAAATATTGAAAAGTTAAGGTCAGAATGTACAGCCAGATTGAGACAGACTGACTAAGGATCAAACAGACAAAGGGCTCACAGATAGACGAAAGGACGCAGATAGGCAAAGACACAGCGACAGACATATTTATGGACAAAATTAGGGTAAAAAAACTAAAATAAATGAAAATAAATGAATTCTGTTTGCAGATTTTTGGTTTGATTGCTCCAAACTTCCAGTTGACTGCTGCCCATTCACACTGATGATGTTGTTGTTTGCATGCAGCCTGTAAACAAGTAAACATCACATTTGTGTTGATCCTGCTGGGGGAAACTGGCATTTATGGAAAACAATAAAAACACATAGCTGCACTAAAACACATCTACTCATCAAAACCAGTTAGACTTAAAATAGGACACGGGTTTGTATGTGAGACAAAAAGACTTGTTTTTAGAAATTACATCATGCAATTGTGATTTTATCTGCTGTCTGAAGTTTTGAAACTGCTTTTTGTTCCAATTCAGAGTTCAGTAGGGTTTTTCAGTGTTTTACAGAATCCTTGCACAGCTGCAGCACACTGCAGTTCAAACTGTCAATGGTTGTTTGTATTTTCTCTTCAGGATGGAGGCGATTTGGCTCACCACATCGCAGCTCTACACCAACATGACAGTGGAGGTGAGTTCTGCTGCCGGTCCACGCTGCACTGAGGTTATCTGACCAGGAAACCTCTGGCATCAAGGTTTTAATATACTTTTGAATCATGACAGAAGGTCAAAGGTCATGCCTGAAGGAAGCTAGCTTTAAAATATTTTAGTCTAATGATAATGAAGTGTGTAGGGCTGACATCTCCTCTTTTGCTTTTATTTTATTTCTCGCTGCAGTTCCTGCCGGTTTATAAGCCTTCAGAAGAGGAGAAGAAGGACCCCAACCTTTACGCCGACAACGTCCAGAAGCTGATGGCCCGGTGAGGGACAGTTTTACAGACTCCAACCATAATGAGGAAATCCTTTTTTACGCTGGAAGATTCAAAGCAGTATGAATGTTAAAATAAAAAAACAAAAGACGTTTTTTAGGTGCTAAACAGAAAACACATAGGAAGGACTTAGGGTGGTTTCCTAATGTTATCCATCAATTGGCTAAATGATTTCTGCTCTACTATTGATAAATCAGTTGAAGGAAGAGTCCTAAGAGCTCAACTCATTGGGGATTTTTTTGAATATCTTCATAAACCGCCATCGTGCTTGCAGATGACGTGTTCACAGTTTGCTGTCACCATAGGTGACGCCGATGAGTCACATTGGACTGACAATCAAAAATGTTTCATTCAGTTTTGCTGTTGGGGGCGGAGTCACACCCAGACAAGGATGCAAAATTAATGGTAGTGGTGAAAATGTTAAGATTTGGATGTGGTTCCAGTTCTGGCTCAGTTTACTGAGACAGTAAGCTCGAAAGGAATTTGATTCTGTTTATTAAAAAAAGTTTGTTTATAGCTGAGATTGTCTAAAAGACAGATGAATAATTAGGAATGTTATCTTCCAATTCATTTAATATTATTCCAATAATCTAGATTATTTTACGTGTATTATAAAAGCTTGTAAAGTGGCCAATAGATGACATGGAAGGGTTTTCAGTGCAACCCCTATACTGAGCAAGCAAAGTACAACAGTGGGGAGAAAAACTGCCTCTCAGAGGAAGATTAGGAAGAAACTCAATTTCTCAGTAACTACAACAATAAGAGAGCAAGGAGACAAACACTGGAACATCTGTCAGAAGACAAAATACAATAAATTCAGTGATTGCAACAACGACATGCATCGTGGATCAGAAGGAGAATAGACAGAAAAGGTCTTTCCACTGTGATATTAGAGACTGAACTGTTGCTAATAAATGAGATTAAAAGTTTTTTTTATTTTACTGAAACTTTGCAACAAATGGTGCTTTAAAAATACAAAACAATAAATAAATACATGCTAATTTCCCACATTTACAGGTTAACACTAAAGGGAAAAATATCAAAAAGCATTTTAATATTTTATTCAGATCTTATTGCACAGCACAATTCCAGTAAACTGTCCTCTCCCTCATTGGAAGTTTGTTTTTTTATGGTTTTCACAAAGTAGGAATCTTGTCACTTTTACCACTTTAACCCCCCCATGACTCTTCCTTCAGGCTTGTCCGTCTGTGAAGAAATGCTTCTGATTCTAAACGTTTGAGTTTCTGTTGTCTCATTGTGTTCTTGGGCTTCAGAGCTCTAGGAGTCCCAGCTACAGATTTCGTGCTGGAGGGCGGGGTTCCTGTGAGCAAACTGGGGGGTCTGTCCCTGCCGCTGGAGTCTCCAGCCAGAGATGCACTGACAGAGCTGCGCAGAGACGGGTAAGAACCTGTACACCTTTAGTCCTGCTGCATGTATTCCCTGCGGCCCACCCTGCATTTACCCCCCCCCCCCCTTCTCTCAGCCTTGGGGAGCATGAGATCCAAGCGGCCATCGACAGGATAATTGACAGGTGTGGTGAGGACACTCAGGGGTCAAAGGTCAGCGTGGAGGAGCTGGCCTCTTTGCTGGGAATGAGGGACAGACGATCAGCAGTGCATTTGTGCAGCTTATATTCAAAGGTGAGTTCCTGAGTTATCCCGCCCCCTCCCCATTTGAGGGCGTGGCCTTGATGACGCTGCTGACTTGTGCAGGGCGAGAGCTTGGACCTTCGCCAGCTCGGCCTCAGTGTTCTGGCTCTGTCTGGACTGAAGGACTTCGGGTCGCTGGTACATTCTGCCTTCACTGTGAGTCTGACCCGGTTTTGAAGAACTCCCAGAACCTTTCAGTGATTGTGTTAAGAACAGTGATGACTTCATTTATGACGGTGGTTCCTGTTTTCAGCTCTTTGACAGAGAGCACAGGGGCAGCCTGAGCGCACAGCAGCTCTCTGACCTCATGGGGGCGCTGCTGGGTGTTCCTCAGCAAGACACCTCAGCTCTGTATACAGAGGCCTGCAGCGGGGGTCCGCTCACGGAAGGTGAGTCCAGGTCTTTGGCTCTGTGGAGAGTCAGGTTATTAACTGCAGGGATAACATCCAAATTTATGGAGGAGAAAAAGAGCAGACGGAAAACAAGTACGAGGAACAAATCCTCGTAACCCCTCCCCAGGTTTTTGAGTCCCAAAAACCCAAATGAACCAAAATGACTTGAAGCATCTTGATGTGGTTTCTTCACATGTTCCAGTGTCTGTTAGAAAGATTCTGAATTCACTGATGTTCTGTAGAAAAGCTGCTCCGGGTTCTGACCCAACACCAGACGTACCGGAAGGTCAAGGAGTTCCTGGTCTCCAGTGAGGCGTCGGTCACTCTTCCTAAGGCTGGGGGTGTGAACAACAACAATGGACTCTCTGTCACCAGGGACACGTCGCCCCCCCACAACAAGAAGCAGGAATGATCTGTTTTCTCATACTTTGAAAATAAGGCTGGAAACTTTTGTGTTTTGACTCTGACTGTCTAACTGTAAGTGCTGTCATTTTGAAATCATTGTTTTTTTTAACATTAAAGTGAGAATTATTTATTACATATTCTGTTGAAAGGGTTTTAAGTCTTAAATATAGCTAAAAAAAAGCAGAGAAACGGATTCTTCTGCAAAATTATTATGAAATTCTAAACAAAAAAACGAAGCACTAAATTACATCCCTTATTCAAGCCTCTTGTCTTTTTCATTCTCTCATCAAACTCAAATTCTATTTACCGGTATTTGCATAGTGCTTTTCATTCCAGTTGGAAACCCAAAGCGCTTTACATAAAAGCAAAATAAATAGTCATAAAATACGAAAATTAATTAAAACCGAAAAAACAGGACAATCACCCACAGTTGGCACCACTCCCTCACCAGATTCTTCCCATCACCCACCCAGTTCCCCTAATATAACCCTGAACAGAAACCAAAGAACTGTATCAGTAAAGAAACAGTCTGGCTCGGTGCTGCTGTGCAGAAACGATATATCGGGACTCATTTATCCCTTGTGCTATCCTATGGGGTCAAGATGACCATTGATGTGTTCTCCCTACCATGACAAAGGTGGAAAGATTTCATGTAATCAATGGACACCAGTGAAGATCACAAATCATTGAAGAAAAAAGTTCAGCGCACTGTCTAGTGGGTCTAGATGACCCAACTCCCAATGTTAAAGTGCCTAGGATAGCACAAGGGTTAAAAGAGTGTTAATAGGTTCAAGGTCATCAGGAGACACAGCGACGTAAAGGGAGTGACATTTGAAAAATAATTTATCCAGAGTAGAAAGGATCTGTGAAGAAAATTTCCACACTAGACCTGTCAAAGGCGGCACGATCCAAACTTCATACTTCTGTCAGTCCCTGCAACAATGCTAGCCACCATGCAGCCCCCCATCCATCCATGGGACAATTTAGAGTCAACAAATGAACTTATGAAGCTCGGTTTTGGACTGTGGGAAGGAGCTTGAGTGTCTGGAGAAAACCCACACATGCACGAGGAGAACACGCAAACTCCACACAGAAAGGTCTCAACTGGGATTCAAACCAGGACCTTGTTGCTGTGAGGCAAGAGTGTTTGTATTTGTTTTTATTTTATCTAGTTTTTGTAGTTAACAAGAACAACATGTGACTGACTTTTGGATGAACTGTAGGAGCAGCAGAGATCCTTCAGGCCAACTTGCTGTCTTATGAAAGAACACAAAACTGCCATTTAAAATAAATAAAAGCAGCTCATCATCATTTTAAAGAACTTTTTAATTCCCATTTTTTAAGCAAAGATTTTCTGGTTCATTTTTGTAATAATGACATAAAAAAGATCAAACTCATTATGTATCAGCAAAAAAAAAAAAAACATGAATTGAAGGAAGCAAAGACGGGAACCAAAACCTGCAGAACTCTTAAAAAACATCAAACTAGAACATAAATGCTCCATGACATGTCTTAGCTCGTGCACACACACATATGCAAATGGAGACAAGGTGTGCACTAAGCCGATTCAGTCAGTTCTCTGAGCTGGAATGTCTAATAAAAAGCCGGCGTGGACAGGGACATTTACACACGTGCATGCTCCAGGACTCCCTGAGGCAGATTCTTCCACAGCCTCAAAGCTCCGGCTCGGCCCAGGGAGCAGAAATCCGGTTCTGATGGACTTTATCATCAAAAATAAGACAGAAACATTAACATGACGTCAGAAGTAAAACATATCAGACGCAAAAGAACCCAGTAATCAGATTACTTTGAGAGTTTCAAATGGAACTCTTTACACATGAGGCTGCTGTCAGACTTTATAAATCTATGTTTTTAGTCTGGTAACAGTTTTAAGCTTCAAATAAAAACAATAACATTTTGAACATAACAAAAGGGAATCATGAAGAAATGAACAGTAGTTTCTCCTCTCCACAAAGTGTCGGCCTTCCATGCCAGACAGGAGCCGGGAGGTGTCCGGGTGAGACGGAGACTGCTGGTGCAAATGTTAGGAGAGGAAAAGCAGGAGCGGCTCGGGAAAAAACACTTCCACGATTATGTAAAGGTCCAGTCAGGCTCCAGCAACTGAAACGCTCCGACATGTTCCAACATCTGTATGCAGCCAGCAGCCCAGGTCTCGAACCGCTGACCTTACAGTGGCTCCTTCAGGCACCGTTAGGATGAAGGAAAACGTCACCCCACCCCTGCCAGTGCAGGCTTCCTGGGTGTCCAATCAGGAGTAGATGGTGATGACCTCACTTCCTCCTCCCCTGACCAGCAGGACCCGCTCCAGACCTTCAGTTAGAACCTCCAGAAACTCCATGTCTGATGTAGAGTTAAGGAGTTCCAGCAGCGACTTCATCCTCACCTTCATCACTTACAAAGTGCGGGTCACACTGAGCGTGCTCAGAAAAGCAGCAGACCCCTCCCCACATGGAAACCTGAGAACAGGGGTGTTGAACTCGATCGCTCGGGGGGCCAAATTCCAAAACACGCTGAAGGTCGCGGGCTGAACGGGATAAACCTTATTGAACACTAAAGCTAAAGTTTTAAAACATAACTTTTTGTTTAACATAAATATGAATAAAAATAGACTGAAAATATTATTATGGAATAAATCAACTTAAACCTTAAATAACTTATATTTTCTCTCCATATAAATATATCCTGTTAAAATTATTTAAGTTAGAAATAAAGCAAGCTATAAAAGAAAAAAAACATTGACATTTCTTTACTCCTATGTCATTTTGAATAAAAAATAAACTTAAAATGTAAAAATACCAAAGATTCCACTCTCCATAACAATATATCCTGTCAGAATTACACAAATTCTAAATAGTATATGCTGCATAACAAAACAAAGAAAACCTGGAAATATGAATAAAATGTGTGCTTTTATGCAATAAATCAAATTCTGTTTTCTTTGCTCTTGTGTCATTTTATCAGAGCTGGACGCCTAACATAAAATCAAAACATCAAGTTGGTTTGTGTGAAGTCCCGTGTTGTGTAGATTTTCAGGAGAAACGGCAGGAGATCATCAGTGAAACACACGCTTGATGATGTTTTGTTATCTTCATCACTGAGAGGAGCTTGTCACCCAGACATGTGCAGCCAAACATGCACAAGGTTGGAGCAGCATGTAGACAGAGCTGAGGTATTCTTGCAGGAATGGAGAGAATAAACTGTGTGGCCCTGCAGTGTGGTGCTTTGCCTGCAGTGTGGTGCTTTGCCTGCAGCGTCGTACTTTGCCTGCAGCGTGGTGCTTTGCCTGCAGCGTGGTGCTTTGCCTGCAGCGTGGTGCTTTGCCTGCATCGTCGTACTTTGCCTGCAGCGTGGTGCTTTGCCTGCAGTGTGGTGCTTTGCCTGCATCGTCGTACTTTGCCTGCAGTGCGCCAAAACACTGCAGCTCAAAGTACGTATTTAATGTTTGTCTGTTATGAGACACGTGGGTTCACCAGTATTGTCAATAAACATTTATTCTGCCTCCAATCGGTTTTTAAAGGCTCTTTATTCAGAATCAACTTTTTCTCCTGGGCATCATGAGTGCTAGCGGAAGTGTTCACCAGGGCAGCTTGAAGCACTGCATTATGGGATCTGTAGTTAATGTCACCATTGATACCTTTCGACAGCCAGCTGAAGTGCTGCATTATGGGATCTGTATTGAATATGTTATCAGGGCTACATTTTGCCGGGCTATAATAACAATAGTATAAAATTATCTTGCGGGCCAGTTATAATTACACGGCGGGCAGGATGTGGCCCACGGGCCTCGACTTTTGACAAGTGCATCAGGAGGTTCCTCTCCTTCACTGTGGGCCATCAAGAAGCTGCATAACAACAAAGACCCTCGGCTGTCTGAAAACATGGTAATGCAGATGATGCTTAGTTTAACCCCATCATCACAGAGGAAACAGAGACTTTCATCAGACCTCATCCTCTTCCTCAGCAGAGCCAAATGTTAAGGATACAGTTCTCGTCTCCCTCTGTGTTCCTGGGGGGTCCTGGCATGTTGAGCAGGACCAGCCGAGCATCATGGGATTTGTTGACGATGACTTCGTTAAGTTTGACGGCCGTGTGCATGCGCCTGACGTTGGAATGGTCCCTGAATAGAGACAACAGAAAGGGTTCAGTCCCCGTGATGGTCGTGCGTGGCCTGATGATGATGGGGGGGAGGGGTGCCTCACGGTCTGATGCTCAGCATGTCTCTGAAGCCTTCGGGTGTGGAGCAGCCCGAGTGTGTGGCTCTGTACTGCGCGGCCTTGTCTTTGGTCCAGGTCATCTGAACGCGGCGGTTGTGCTCTGAGCTGCCGCCGCTCCCCAATCGTTCCGCGACATCTGTGTCATCGTCGTCATCTGAGCCGATGCTAGTGAGGCGGAGCATCGAGTTCCGATCTTTGACCAGCTGAGCCTGTTTGAGCAGGAAACAGCAGAGCGTCACGCCTGAGACAAGATGCAACATCCACCTGTTTGACTGCACACCTTTCTATCAGCCCAGTTGTCTCTCAGTCTATGTCTGACCCCCCCCCACTCCCCAACCACTAAAACTATATAGCGCGGGACTATCTATTACCCTGGATTTTAAATCAATTCAGACACCATGTTCACTTCTAATCAATATGAGCATTTTACGACGACTGTTTATGAATCCACTGTGTCCTGTTGATGAAAATGTTGATGGTTTGTGTAAAAAATTCATTTGAATACGTTTTTCTTCTCAAAAATTGTCCAAACGCAATGCATTGAGGTCTATATTCGCCAACCCAGAGAGCATCGATGCACTCTGGTTTTTTGCAGACTTCTGGTGAATTTCTAGGGCACTGGGTTTTGGAAATGTAGATTAAGACAGTGAACGCACTATGTAGTGCACTATGTAGTGAGTAGTGAAGGAATTCAGGCACAGCTGAAGTACACCTTTTTGTCAGCATACTCCTTAGTCAGCACGGATGTTTCCCAGCACACCTGTCTGTGTGCACAGACTCTACAGCATCAGAAATGGACTTTCTACAGAAGAGCAGGACCTGAGTTGGCTTCTGACCTTCAGGGGTTGAGTGGAGCAAAAACAGAAAGTTGCTCAGCTCTAACTCAAACTTCACCAAGTAGAAGAAAGCTGCAGCCATCTTGGCTAAATCTCTGCAGAGACACATTTCTTCAGAACCGATCTTGGTTTAAAAGCTCCACAGCTCCCACTGAAGCTCAGAGGCCTTCACTCCTTTTCTAAACTGCTCTACTTCACTTACGTCATCAAAACTCCAGCGCACCCTCTGAGGAGAGCAGCAGAAACAGGTGAGATAAAGCAAAGGTTTTGGTTGCTGTGCACCTGATCATCAGTGGAATGTTCTGAATCTTATGATGATTGTTTCACAAGGAGGTTTTAGATGAAAACAAAAATTTTAGAGGCAGCTGCTTTACAGCTCAAGGATGATTTTTATGTCAATAAACATTCCCCTTTTTCATTACAAAGTATTTAACAATATATTTAATTTCAGTAACTCCAGATGCTGATCCTCTGAAAACACTTTAACTTCTGAATGTTTTGATTTAACTCAAGGATGCTTGTTTGAGTATCCAGACAGAAACCTTCTGTGAATGTCTTCTCACTATAGAAGAGTCCTAACTCGCTGCAGATGAAGAAGATGAAAGGTTCAAAAACATTTGTATCACTCCTGCATGTGTGCAGAACATTCCCTAGAGGTGCAGCATTCTTACAATAATATTACGCGATGACATCATCGCCTGCTGATCTGCTCAGGATTTAACGCATAAAAGTAAATTTCCAGCTTTTCAAAAAGCAGCTGGTTGTTCTGTGCTGCATTTTCATTAATTTCCTTTGCCTCCTCTTCCTCACGCCTAGGATCAAATTGAAGGCATGTTTTGATGCACAAATGCACTTGGCTGCATCTCAGACTTACCTCCCGCTCCCGATCCGACTTGGAGAGCCGCATCTGTCTGAGCATCTGGGACCTCTGCTCCATCATCAACGTCCTTTCGTAGGTGTAGGCACTGATGTCGCTGTCATGCTGCAGACAGTTGTTTAAGCCTCACTTCTCAGATGAAGGCCATAAAATACTCCACAGAGACAGAACGTACCATTTCCACCACCTCTACCTCTGCCTCAATGCGCAGGTGATAAAGGAAGGTTGCCAGGTCCTTCTTCATCTGGATGGAGTTGTCCTCCATCTGGGCCACAGTGAAGATTCTCATCCCACACTTCCTCCACACCTGAGAGCAGAGAAGCCCCGAGTCAGACCAGTCTGGTTCAGGGGGATGGGGGCGTGGCGTGAGTGGGTACTCGCTTTGTGTTGACGTAAAAGGAAAGGCAGTAGCATCAGCATGCCCCCGTCATGCACAATCCACCACACGTCGATGTAGCCCTCTGTGCAGGGCTCGCTGTTGGTGGGGAACAGGGAGATGTTTTTGGGGACCAGCAGGGCCAGGTGGGCGGCCGTCGTCACCCGCACTGTGTCTTAAAGAAAGAGAGGGGGCGCCGTAAGCCATTAGCCTCTCAGAGAGCGCTGCAAGATACACACTACACCCCCGACTCACTGATAAAGGTCTTCCAGGACTGTGGGTCTTCACTTTGCCTCCAGGCTTGAGGCCAGCCCATCACCACCGTGTTGGGTTTCATTCCCCCCAATCCGCTGGACTGAATCATGTGGCTGATGCCCTCTCGGGGCTTCTGCGCCACAATGCACTGACAAAAACCCTTCACACGCTCCTTTTCCATCAAGTGCCTTAGAGTCTAAGAAAACAGAGACGCTTTAGATTTTCTGAGGACTGCAGGAATCTCTTCAGAACCACTCAGAACTGAGCTAAACCTGCTCTGCTGCGAGAGACTCCCCAAAGCTCTGCAGGAAGTTTCCAGAAACCACGGTCCCGACAATGGTAAGGCCCTTCCCAGCCTTTAGCTGGCTAGCAAATGTCAGCAGCTGTGGAGACTTGACGTGGGCGTCCTCGTCCAGCTTCAGCAGCACCAACAGCTGAGGCCTGGAGACACAAACGTGAGCCGGGATACCCGACCATGTGACCCCCCGCATCCATCCCAAAGGTCCTTACCGCCAGTTTTTGGTGTGGGGCGGACCCTCTTCCAGCCTCAGGAGGGCGTACCGGGCAGCACTGAGAGACAGGCCACGAATCCCATCCCCCCACTCCTTCTCAGCCCTGGGACACACACATGCCAGCATGAACACACAGGTATAAAGACTTGAGGAAACCCAGCAAACCGCATTCACAAAAACACATCTCCACGGCAACATACCCGTGATACTCAATGTATTTGTAGATCATCCCAGCAATCACCATGGCAACAATCGCATAATACCAGGAAGATATGAACATGAGAGCAAGGCAGATAGTCATCCCCAAAAACGACAACGTCCTGAAAAGAGAACATAGCATCAGAGCATGGGGGGGGGGGGTGTTATGTGCGTGTGTGCATGTGATAGTACCAGTGGTAGTAGGAGAAACGGGGCCTCCAGTTGGGTGTCCTGAGAAGTGTCTGGAGAGCACAGGCCAGGTTCACAAACAGGTAACACATCAGGAAGAACCTGTGGGGACAGGAGCAGGACTCAATCACGCGTGTGTGTGCACACACACACACACATGGACACAGAGCTAAGCCTCACATAGTAAGGATGGGAGCAACCATGTCCAGAGAGGCAATGAGGATCCCCAGCTCTGCTATCAGCGCGGTGAGGAGCAGCGCCCAAGTGGGCTCGCCGTTAGGTTTGCTGTGACCGAACACCTGAGGGAGAC
Source organism: Oryzias sinensis (assembly GCA_037389245.1). Taxonomy (NCBI): domain Eukaryota; kingdom Metazoa; phylum Chordata; class Actinopteri; order Beloniformes; family Adrianichthyidae; genus Oryzias; species Oryzias sinensis. The sequence continues at coordinate 25,062,748 of CM074505.1, read as the reverse complement.
GTGAAACAGGAAAGGAACAAAGTGAAGCTAAGAGTTCATTGATCTAAGAAGGTTCCATCTGAACCTGCATGCCAACTCTGCCTTAAGCTACGTTCACACCGGCCTCGGCAACACATGTACAAGGAACCACTTTCAATGTAAAGTCCATGTAAATGCACCTTGCCTCACCGGAATTCTATGACAAGTCTTTCACATATCGGAATAGAGCTGTGAAAGGAAAAGTCTGGATTTATGAGGTTTACACCACTTAAACATTTCGCAACAAGCCTCTGTCAACTGTACAGTGCATTGCAAAAGTATTCGACCCTTTTGAACTTTTCAACCTTTTGCCACATTTCAGGCATCAAACATAAAGATATAAAACTGTAATTTTGTGTGAAGATTCAACAACAAGTGGGACAAAATCAGGAAATGGAACAAAATTTATTGGATATTTCAAACTGGCCATCCGTCTAAACTTTTAGCTCAAACAAGGAGAAGACTGATAAGAGATGCAGCAAAGAGGCCCATTATCACTCCGGATGAACTGCAGAGATCCAGATCAGATACAGCTGAAGTGGGAGAGTCTGTCCATAGGACAACAATCAGCCGTATACTGCACAAATCTGGCCTTTAGTGGCAAGAAAGCCATTTCTTAAAGATTTCCATAAAAAGTTTTGTTTAAAGTTTGCCACAAGCCACCTGGGAGACACACCAAACATAAGGAAGAAGGTGTTCTGGTCAGATGAAACCAAAATCAAACTTTTTTGCAACAATGCAAAACGTTTGGCGTGAAAGCAACACAGCTCATCATCCTGAACACACCATCCTCACTGTCAATCTTGGTATTGGCAGCATCATAGTTTGGGCTGATTTTCTTCAGCAGCAACAGGGAGGATGGTTAGAATTGATGGGGAGATGGATGGAGCCAAATACAGGACCATTCTGGAAGAAAACCTGATGGAGTCTGCAAAAGACCTGAGAGTGGAACAGAGATTTGTCTTCCAACAAGACAATGATCCAAAACAAAGAAAAATCTACAATGGAATGGTTCATAAGTAAACATATCCAAGTGGCAGAATGGCCAAGTCAAAGTCCAGACCTGAATCCAATGGAGAATCTGTGGAAAGAACTGAAAACTTCCCCACTAGCTAGCTTTGTCTTCAGACCGGAAGTATTTGAAGTATTGATTTTTCATTTTCATTTTGAGTCATTTGATGCAGTTACATTTTGAAAATGAAAAAGCATTTCTGTTAATCCATTTTAATTGTCAAATTAGACATTGCTACACATTTACCAGAGAACTTTTTGAAATGAAATGTCAAATACCATTTTCCTTTTAAATAATCATTTTAATTAAGTGACAGAATATGCAGTGCTGAAGAAGAAAATGAAAAGGCATTTTGGCGGATTGATTTTTCATTTTAATTTTGAGTCAAAAGATGCAGCTTCATTTTGAAAATGAAAAAGTATTTCTGGTTTTGACTATTATTTTTAATTATGCTACACAAATGCCTTCATAGGACTAGGCAAAAATTTCAGTCTTTTGATGTGCAAAACTGATAGACCTACCTCAAGCGACAGCTGTAATCATAGAAAAAGGTGGCGCTACAAAGTTTTAACTTAATTTTGCACGCCCAATTTTTCAGCTTTTTATTTGTAAAACAAGTTTGAAATATCCAATAAATTTCATTTCACTTAATGATTTTGTCCCACTTGTTGTTGATTCTTCACAGAAAAATTACATTTTTATATGTTTATGTTTGAAACCTGAAATGTGGCAAATGATTGAAAGGTTCAAGGGGGCCGAATACTTTTGAAGGCACTGTAGGTGGCAGACATGTGTTAGTATTAGGTAGTGATACTTTAGTGTGAACACTATGGGCTAAATGCATGTTCAATTACGTGTTCTTGAATGCACTTCACATGCTGGTGTGAATGCAGCTTCAGAGTGCATTAAGTCTTTGAGTTTTGAATGAAGTGGAGGTCTGACCCTGAGGAAAGGGATGATGTTGTCCTTGGCGATAGCCTGCAAAAGTCTGGGAGCGCCGGTCAGAGACTGCAGGCCAGCGCCGCATGTCGAGAAGAAGGAGCCAATCACAATGACCCAGGGAGTGGGCCATGCCAGAGTCCCCACCACCAGCTCCCCTCCCACAGAGTCTCCAAACCTGCAGCAGAAATAGAGGCAGTCAGACTGTGAGCAGGAGGGGAGCAGCAGCAAGAGACCAGCAGCACTGACTTGTCTCTGAGGACCACGCCGTCGATGCAGGCGCCGAACAGAACCACGCTGCTCAAGTCTGGACTGGCACTAAGGAAAACAACCAAGACAAACGTAATCAAGAAAAAACAATCAGAACTTCATCCAAGGATACAGACGATGGAGGTGGTGAGGATGGCAAAGATGGTTCCGATGGGAATTGAGCGCTGAGCATCCTTCAGATCCCCGGAGCGATTGGAGCCAGCCATGATTCCTTAGGAGAAGAGCAGTTCTTAAAACCAACACTTCTGACAGGAAAACCCATGGAAATTTCTCCAATTCATTTAGTCAAAACAAACATTCAAAACGTCTCTTTTGCCACTTTGGCCAAAGGTAAAGCCTGCACCTGTGACAGACGGGAAGAAGATTCCCACTAGGAGTGTGAAGGAGGTGGTGATGTCCACGAAGACATACGGGAGCTGAATGGAAGCAGGATGAGAGGCCTGGACGGAGGACAGGGAGCTCTTCTCCACCACAGCTCCCTTGCTGAGGTAGGAACTCCACAGGTTCTCTGCCAAGACAGACGGGATAATCACCTGCAAACTTCCCTACATCTCTGAGCACGCTCAGTTACAGAGAAGGAAAACTATCTTATTAACTATTTCTTTGTTGTGCAAAACATCCAAGATGTACTAAATACAAATTTAGTTATACATGTCAATCTCATTCTTTAACTTTTTCTCTGCTCAGAACCTTTGAGACCAGAACATTTTCATGTTTTCTCAGGGTGAAGAGTAGGGCTGGATGTCACCAATAATCCCCAGAATCCATTTGATTTTGATTCATGAGAGCCTGAATCAATCGATTCACAATTTTTTCGATTCCTTTGATCCACTTGATTTGATTCACATCAATTTTGAATTTACAGAGTTTACAGTTCACATGCTGTAAAAGTTATTAGTGAAATAATAAACCAATGAGATTGTTAACATCATAAAGTGTTACATGGTTTCTCAAACGGAGAAGCTCCAACAAAGTTAGTTAATTCAGCTGAAATCCTCTAAATCTCAACCCTGACTCATTTTCCCTGGTGTTCCTCAAGGTTCTGTTCTCGCCCCCCTCCTCTTTATTACCCACCTCCTTTCTAGCAGTTTTACACCGTGATTGTTTGAAAGCTTGATCTGTGAAATCTCACAAAATCTCACAAAAGTTGCGTTAGATCACCGCAAAAAGATAGGCATAAAAGATCGATCTCTACTTTTATGGATCGATTATTGATTTATCAAACTTGGATCTCAGACTGGTAAAAACACTTTAAAAAACATCCATTTATAATTAATACAGCACTTTTAAAAGAATAATAATGGTCTGATTTGAAAAATAAATTATGCTCAGTTCAGATTCATGGATGTTTACTCCAAATAAATGTAGTTTCTTTCATTTCTTTATTTCCTATTTCAGACTATTTACTTTTACATTTGTCTTTTTTTATGCAACAAAAAAAGTGATTTGTTTTAATTAAATACAGGAATGTTTTTTACATCAAAACAACCATTTCCTTTATTTTCTCCAAAACAACAAGGTGGTGTCATCAGCAAACAGAACAACCATAAGTCATGCTGGGTGTAAAAAAAAAAAAAAGTTAAAATATTAATCTCTATTAAAACCATTAAGTTAAAAAAAGTGGATTACAATTCCTCAGATTCAGTTAGTTTTTAATGAATAAATTGCTTAATAATCAAGTCTGACATTTGTTCACCTCAATCATACTTTCATGAAAATTGATTTTACAACAGAATAAAATAGAATTTTAAATGGAAAGTTGAAATAATATTTCAATAGAATTTAAATTTTAGGACAAGTTCTGATTTTAGACTAGATCTGTTTCATTTTTAATCAAACAATTTGTGAAAGAAGGAATATTTTAAACTAATATTTAGAATATGTGATGAAAATGTCAACTATTTAAAAAAGCATAATTGCTTATGTTGATGAAGGATCTTTTTTTGTCCAGATGTTTTCTCAAGTCAACTGAATTTCTTGTTGAACTGTTTCGTTCCTTGTCCAAATTGACTTCTTCACTCTGAGGTGAAGTTGGTCAGGATGTTATCCTTTGTCCTGCTTCTTCTTCTACATAAAATCAGTCATCAACATCCTTTCAAAACATTTGGTTTGTAAAGCGCCATTAGGAATAGAGTGCTATTACTTTTGAACTTATGGTTTATATAAATAAAAAAACAAGAATTCCCATTGGAAACGGATGGGAGTCTATCAAAAACTACTAAAGGTAATGTTATGTAGCTTCAAATCTCCCACAGGCTACTTGTAAGTAGTAGAAAAAACTTTAATGAAATTGTTCACAAATTTGCTCAAAATTGGAGCGATTTCTGTCTCTTTAGACCGAAACATTCCTACTGTGAAATAAACTATAGGAATTCTAGATTTTGTTTCCCCACTGTTGCTTTTAGCTAACAGATTAACTTAAGAGCACACTATACCTGTAATTATCCCACTTGCCAGCCCTGGGATGCCCTGAATCTGGGAGAATTGGTTGTTGGTGAAGTACTCATCACAGGTTGCGTTCAGATCCCGGCTTTGACAGAAATGCCCCCAGAGATCTGTGGTCTGGTTCTCGGCTGCAGGTTCACGGGTGGGGGGCGGGGCCGGCTCCACTGTGCTGTTTTCTGACAGGGAGATAGAACAGTTAGGAGGACGGTTTTTTGGTGGTTCCTGACAGAATGAGCCCTGAACACACCGAAGCCGAGGCTAAAGTTGCCGTCAGGTCTCTGTACTTCTTCTCTGTTCAGTTCTGAGACGATCTTCTCACAGTGGTGGTCTGCAACATAGTGGCCGTTGATGGTCCTGTTCCCCAGCATGCACACTCTGTAGAAACAAAGTAGCTGTAAGGTCAAGCTGTGAGAATCCACACGTCTTCCTAGAAATACTCACGGGAAATGTGGCTCCTTAAAGGCTGAGACCAGCCCTCCAACATAAATGGAGATGATGGAGATGATGACGCACGCCAGGAAGACTGACGCCAGCTTGTTCACATATTTGACACCCACAAAGACCAGCAGGGACATGAGGAGGAGGCAGATGCTGCCGTACAAACGCATGTTGTTCAGCATGGCTCCCCCATCGCCGTGAAAGACGGCAGCCTTAGGCACAATGTACAACTGGAAGTGGAGAAAGAGGAAACATACTGTCGAGACTGGATCAGAGAGAAGAAATTGAAAACCTGATTTCTGTTGGTCAAACGCTGATGAAAAACAATAGAATTGTTCAGGACTCCAGCACTATAACTCTCCTGCATGAAAGAGTTGCTCCTGCAGGAATGTCAAACTATTGTGTTAATCGCAATGAATTAATTGCAGACAAATTAGCCTGTTTTTTCCCCCATTGTGTTAATCTCACTTTCATTTTATAACTAATCAATTTTATGTAAGGGATCATTTCTGACAAGGTGTATGTTTTCATAAATTAAAGGACAAAGCGAGCCCCGATCACGCAAGACATGCGTGATCGGGGCTTTACATTCCGTAAAGTCCATTTATTTCTGATAATGCACTCCTCGAGGGGCATTATTCTGCTAATACCAAAGAAATAAATATAAAAAATCAATTATTAGTACTTTAATCTTGTTATTTTTCGATTGTTCGTGTCTCATCTCCTCCTCCTTATTATGTCTTCTCTCTTTTGTCTTCTGCTGCATCACAGTCTTCAAAATGATCAAATTCAGCAAACAGAATGAAGAAAACAAAAAACATGCATGTCTTTTCTACTGTCTTGCTTTTGTGTTAACCTGTGGAATAATGTATACCAACATATATATTATGTTATTGATAATATATATGTTGGTATATATATATTATCAATAACATAATATATATGTTGGTATACATTATTCCACATATATATTATGTTATTGATAAGACATTTGTGGTCAGTTTTTTGGGGATTGCATAGAAACGTGTTTTTTGATGTGTTATATTAGAGCACTCTGGACCTGAAGTTTTTTTTTTTCTTGAAAGTTGGAGGCTGAAAAACATCCAACTTGGTGATGCAAAAGCAAAAGCTGAAAGTGTGTTATGATAAAAAAAAATCATAAAGCCCTTTATAAAATAAATTTTGATCTTTTACTGTGCACAATGTCCCAAATTCAGATAAAAATACCTCAAAATGAGGCTTTTCACACCTAGTCATTAGGTTAGATTAAAAAGAGATGAATTACATCGTGGCTGCTCACTCCTGGTCTTCGAGATTTACCACCCTGCCGTTTTCCAGCTCTTCCTGCACTGCTTGTTACTGATTACCTGGACCAGGTGTGTTCATTCAATCAGAATGTGGAGACATTGGATTGAGCTAATCAGCAGCTAGCAGGGCTTGGAGATCTGGAAAACATTCAGAATGGTAGATCTCGAGGACCAGGAATAAGCAGCTCTGAATTAGATGAATTAATTACTGGTCATTTTTAATTCATTACAAAAATATGAATCCTCTGACAGCACTAGTTTCTGACCCTCGCATGTCCTCATGCAGCAGCAAACCTGAGGACACACTCTACAGAGCCTCATTGCTGCACGCTTACACAAACAGAACATCAGCACCCACCAGCAGGATCTCAATGGCTCCCAGGATGTACATGGATCCAGCGAAGGTGGTGCCCAGGTAAAAGCACAGCCCCACAGCGCCCCCAAACTCTGGACCCAGAGAGCGGCTGATCATGAAGTAGGAGCCTCCGGCTGCAAAGGGAAGAAGATGAAATGGAAAGAAAAGGGGATGGGGAAAAGATAAAAGAAACATGACAGGAGCGTGAAAAAGAAAGAAAGATGATGGATGAGCGGACGTGAAGACAGAGACGGATGGACAGTTAGTGACATGATGAGAGGAGGTGAAGGAGGAAAGCACCTGAGAGACGTCATGCTTTGCTTGAAGAAATAAGCATGATGATGCTCTGTAGCGAGGTTATTCCACAAAAACAAGATTTCATCTTTTTTTTTGTTTTTTACCATAAAGCTTCATCACAGATGAAACGCTTCTGTGGAGCACAGAAACACAGGGACTTCGCCTCCTCACTCTGTACACGCTCACCTTTTTCAAAACCAATGCTTTTAAGGTCTCAAATCTTTTCTCAGAAAGACTGGGACAGGAGAGTCACAAACACTCTGCTTCACGTCTCTGCTGTGAAGCCGAGGAGAAGGATCTGCTTCCACATGCACTCTGAAGAAAGATGGTTTCAAAGTTTGAATGTGAAGAGTGAGGGGGACAGACAGGGGGAGGCACAGGACACACAGAAACATCCCCGGTTAGAAAAAACAAGGCCTTTAGAAGATGTGATGGAAAACTGGGAATGTGGCCTAAAGAATTCCAGAGAGAACAAAGAATATAATCTAAAAGGGAGGATAATTATTAACGGAGTTCGACGTCTGTTTTTATTATCGACATCTTCTTAGTTGCAATTTTTAAATACAGTGTTCCCTCGTGTAGTTGAGTTCTAAAAATGACCTGCGATAAGTGAAATCTGAGAAGTAAGATTATAGATGTTTTACGCCCGTAAAACTCATCACTGCACACTTTCTACACTTTTCTCAGACACGAACATTTTCATACTTTTCTGTCGTGTTTCAACTCTCAAAATTTCAAACCTTCATTGAAAAAGAGTCCAGCATTATTAAAACAAAGATCTGCTTGCGATCAAAGATCTATGTATTTGAGAACCTAAACCCATGCTGTACCAGAGGCACATCACAGAGGTCTAAGCCAATCAGAGCAGGAAACACAGTGGGCTACAAAAAAAGAAAGGTGTGCGAAATTGCTCTGAAAAGAATCTGCAAGAGATGGACCATGATACAGCAGGGAACACTGTAAATCTGTATTTTTAACACATTTTGGGATGTTTTTATAAATGAATTAATTTGCAGTTTACTAATCTCCTGTTGCACCTGCATTTTTACAATACTGTCCTTTTTTCTATTTGAAAAAGGTGTATTTTATCAAGCAAAAGCTATCCTGACGTTAGATCACATAAAGGTATTTTGACAGCCTTGATCAGAAGTGCACAAACTAAAGGTTTAGACCGGTAAACAAGGTTTCAGCAGGAATCAGAAAACCCCATTTAATCCTATGAAAAGATGAATGCCTTTAAAGTTGGGGAAGATGACTGTACAGCCCTCGGTAGGTTTTCAAGAATCAAAATCAGAATACTTTATTCATCCCAGGAGGAAATTGCATTTACAGTAGGACTCCTGTCACCCAGTTTCTACACAGTCAGATGTAGAATAGAGAGAGGAAGCCATTTAAAATACAGTCAATTGCAAATTTGCAGAGTTCAAAATATCAATGTGCAACAAAAAAATATACTCCAGCCTCGTGCCCTATTTTTTAAAGGAGTGGGAATCTCCTTCTAAACAAAACCAATTTGTGATTCCTTTAGCAGGTCTGCAACAGAAAATTACATATGAAAGTCAAAACTGAACCTGGACAATATTCTCCTGAATCCTCGTCAAGTTTCACTGTTAAAAATCATAAAAGTACAGAAACAATCAGAAATGTAAAAAGGGGAGAGCATGTCCAGCCAGGGGTTAACATAGCCCAGAAATTTGCACTGGCCCACAGGGCCAGTAGTTTTTGAAACTTACTGGTCCTGCCTGAAAGTTACTGGCCCGACACCGCGCATAGCGGGACCCGCCGCTCCGCAGGTGCTTGCAACTTTAGGGGGGTCCGGGGGCATGCACCCCCGGAAACTTTTAATATGGTGCAATTTGGTGCATTCTGGTGACATCACTTATTTCTACACTTTTGAATGACTGAAAATAGACCATATCAAACTTAAATCTGCTCTAGTCTGTTTCAGATGTTTTGAAGAGAGCACTGCAGTGTAGTAGGTAACACTAGTTCAGAAGTTTTCATGCTGCTTCTAACGGCAAATATCGCAATAAATCATAAACCTTAAATGTGTTAAAACAATCTAATGGCAGCTTGAACCATTTAACGAATCAAATAAATCCCTTAATGCATTTGACCAATCGGATGGACGCCTTCACATTGTTGACCAATCAGATGGAGCCCTGTTATGTTAGATGTTTGTAACCTATGTCAACGTGGGTCATTTGGAGTATCATTTTTAAACTGGGAATGGTTATTTGGTTATTTTGCTGTTTGTTTATATACCGCAAATTATATCGTTATCGCAATTTTAATCTCTGATATCGCATATCGCGAGTTTTCCTCATATTGTGCAGGTCTAACTGAGATCATTCAGCTAACTAGAAATACTTACTGCTTACAGTGTTGTAAAGAAAAACAAAATTAAGTAGTTTAACATTCTACTGCATTTGAGTCTGAGATTCAGGTATTTGGAGTTGCCTTTGATTCTTTGACATTCAGATTAAAGCTTAGTGGATACTGTTTCATCTTCAATGCATTCATTAAATATCTTGCTGTCCATAGTACTAATTCCACCCATTACTCCATCTAACATATCCCTATCTATTCCTGCCATGTCTTCCACATCTCTGACATGCTTCAGTCTCTCTTCGGTGACGGTGTCGGATTTATAATCAAATGTAATAATAACCCACTGGCTTGTGCCTTCGTTGTTGCTGTTTAACATTGTTTTGTATTGAATTGATACATTCAATAAAGTTTGGGGAAAAAAAGTAGTGAGCGCGTGCCGCGTGGTGCTCGGCAGTGAAAGCCGCGCGCGCGATCAAAGGTTTCCCATAGAAACCCTTGAAGTCTGAACACAGGACTAGCAGAAAAACTAAATTATGAAGACGAGGTAAATCTACACGTTTTCGCAAAATTTACTTTATTAAAAAAGGTGAAGAATATATAAACCGTTAGATATTTTAGTGGCCCGAGCTGACAAGTGAAAAGTAAAGTCTTGTGGTCCGCACTGCTCGAAAAACAGGACCGGGCCAGCGGACAAATGGCTATGTCGAGCCCTGTGTCCAGCTGTAAGATTTGATGATATCAAATGTTTCATCATAAACACTTACATGGAAAGAAATTAAGTTTTATTGTTGTGTAAGACATTGCGTCTGTCTAGGTAATCAGATTACAGCACGCTTTTCTCCAGAAGCTTGGGTTCATATAAGCCTAAAATCTGATTTTCCAAAGCCTGCAAGAAACACTTATGAAGTTTCTGCCTCATTACATCAATGTGATAGGAAATATTTCAGAAAACGCATCCTGAATATTTGTCTGTGTTTTATTCTGATTTACATTGTAATCTGATTACTGTGAAGGACATAATCCAACAGTCTCCACCCACTATGAGTCAGTGCAGCCTGTAACTGCCCTCCCTTTATCTTCTATTAGACAGTCGAGAGATCCAGAGCTTGAATCCTATAAGCCACTCAAAAATAAAAATGCTGCTGATGAACTTCTGAATCAAACAGGAAGTTTCCTCATCTGTGAATTCCTGCTGAATCAGCCTCAAATTCTGCGTGTTTAAGCAGTTTCTCTCGCCTAACACCACAATGTAATCTGTCATGATGTCTGATTGTGTGCTAGTTTGATTCCTCGCAGCATTAAGGAAGAGAATTATGGAAAGCTCAGTTTCTTCCTCTGCTAGCGTGGCTGCAGGAACATGTAGGGATGGAATCAGAAACAGGAAGCTGTTCCTGCTTCTTGTCAGAGAGCGGCAGCCGGACAAATGTTGGCCGTTTCTTTAAGGGTGGCTTTTGAATGAAACAATCTGGAGGGTATGGGCAGCAAAATTATTGAATATCTTTGCCCCCCCCCCCCCCACTGTTTGTCTTAAGTTACTCTTTCAGTAATGCTTGTAACACCTCAAGAGTGCGGATGTGCTTCTTCTCACACACCAACAGCGATTTCAGTACCTGGAACGACTCCGTTGGTTGCTATGGCGCTCATGGAGATGGCGGTCAGCATCGTCTGTGGAGCAGAAACGGGGAGGCGGCGGCGTGAGAGAGCTTCACCTCTGCGTGAGGTGAAGAAGATGAGCAGCACTCACGCAGCAGCAGCAGACGAAGACGATGCAGAGCGCCTGCAGCACACCGGCCGTTCCCACCACCCAGGTCAGGCGCAGGAACAAGATGACCCCAAAAATGTTTTGCAGGCAGGGCAGATAGACACCCATGAAGGTTCCCATCTGAGGAGACTGGAGGAAGACAGCAGCACAGTGAAGAGCTGCTCATGCCTTTGTTTGCTCTTTTTAAAACTAAAAGCAGGCCTGTGGTGTTAGACACGCATCTGTGTTTTGTTTCAATCTCCCACACTAACTGTGTCAGTATGTGGGACAGCTCAGGTCTGCTCTAAAGCACCCAAACAGACTCATGCGAGGCGCTTCCAGTCTGGGTCACAGACCCCATCTACACACCGACTTTCAAACTGTGCTTCTGTTCCTGTATGTTGGATTGCTAACAGCTCCAGATGAGAGTCCATCAAGCAGCTCAGCTACACTAAAAACATTGTTGGCACCTTGCTGGGTTTCTTCTTCTCCCCAATGCTCTCGGCCTCCTCGTGCTCTTTGGCCCCCTGCGTCAGATTGGTGTAATTTGCCAGACGGCTGAGCAGCGAAGAAACTTTGGGCCGGGTGTCCATCTCCTCCTGTTGGAGAAAGAGACGTGAAGGAATAAATCGGGTCTTCATCCAAAGAGAGGAGAAGAAACTGAGACACAGAAGGGAACAAGCAGCTCCAAGAGGACTGCATCTCTGAAACTTTAGCATTTTCCTCTTTGCTCTAGGAAAACTTCAGCAAAGACATTCAAAAACTAAGACATATCAAATCAGAATAACAGAAGCCTATGTGAAATGTCTCACACTGATACTCTATGTTTAACCAAGAACATATTTGGCCAAAAAATAACCGAAAAAAGACTTGAAGGCCCACTATGATAAAAATGGTGTTTTTAACAAGTTCTTGTGGTCCTGAAGGCATATATACAGACAATTAAGCTCAAAATTGCATTTCTAAGAATTTCTTTGCTCAAATCTTGTGAATCAGGAGCAGATGTTTGAAAAGGGGCTTAGCTGAGACATAAAAAATACACAAGGAGGGCCACAAGCTCCCTACTCCAAGCACTCAGTAACAGGGAGGGGGGAGGGTCCCACCTACAACTTAGAAGTAAATTTCTAATGAACTAGTATTTCCGATTCTGAAGGTCTTTTGGTGTTTGGTCAGCATCAGAGACCAGAATCCCCAGAATTCATGTTCGCACCTCAAACAGGGCCAGATTTCTGTCGTAGAAGTCGTCGTCGTCCATGCAGTGTGTGTTGTTGATGTAAACATTGGAGATCTTGGAGTGTCCATCGCCTGCAGGGACAGAAGCAACCTTAAACAGAGGCTGACCTCTGAAGCACAGACGGAACATCAAACAGTGGAGATTATCTTCATCTCTGTGGCCTTGAAGGGTCAAGCTGCTCTCAGGTTTTGGCTCACTTCAGCTCTGGCTCACGAGGAACAGAATTTGAGTCAGCACCTTTCCTCTACGCTGACTCGAGCAAACTAGACTGCACCACAGTTTCAGAAATGAGGAAGGAAAAAAGGAGGCCTGGATGGTTCAGCAGAACACTGCCTGACTGATGTGAGAAGGAAGACCCACCCAGCTTGGTTCCAAAATAAAAATCATGCAATGACTTAGATGATGGGAAACATTTTGTTTTGCTGTATTATTCACCTGCACTGGGAATATGTCTCTACTGCAGCGGTCGTCAGGACCCGCTGTTCTCCGTGTTCCCCAGCCGGCTGTAATGACTGTCAGTAAAAAGTCTCTACAAAGGCTAATGATGAACTGAATAGCAGTAAAAATCTTCAGGAAATGTTTTACGACCCAAATCATCAGGGATCAGGGTTAGGAAACACTGCAGGATATTCTTAGTGGAAAAGTCGTCCTTGTCAGCAAAAGGGAACCCATCAAGCAGATCTTCAGGGACAGAGGTTTTACTACAGAGGATTCATACCAAGACACCTTCCCTATAAACCCAAACGAGCTGAAGGATGATGGGAACCTTGACGGTTGGTATGGACAGATGGCAGATTTGCCCGCCGTTGCTCTGACCATCTTCTCGCACAGACCCGAGGTGCAGCCGTTTTGGGACGTTCCCGCAGACTGAGCTCGGAGCTCCACTGAGCCAGTTCAGTTACAGCAGCTAGTTAACCATGTCTGTGTGCAGTCTTATCAGAAGCTCTAGGTTTTCTTAAAGAAATCTTTGCGAATGTATGTGTGTGCACATGTGTGACAGACTGTCAACGGGTGTGTCTATGTCTGAGTCTGTCAGTACTTGTCTGTCATGTGCATGTGTGTACTTATCTGTGTGTCAGGGTGCGTAAGCCTAGGTGTGTGTTTGTCATTGTATGTGATGTATGGTCAATGGCGTATACTTGTACAGGGCTTTACTACTTTCCTTGAAGGCCCAAAGTGCTTTACAGTCACAAAACCATTCACACACTAATGACGATTCCACTATGAAGCCAGCCTATAACCACCAGAACCAAGGTGGGGCTCAGTGTTTTCGACTCATGGGAGCGCAGCGTGGGAACCGAATCTGCGATCTTCCAATCAGGGGTTGACCGGTCTACCTCTACAGCACGAGTGAATGGGGAGGGTGTGCATTTATGTGTGTGTGTTTTTGCGCTTTTGTAAGTGACCGAGTGTGTATGCAAGTACGTGTGTGTGTGTGTGTGTGTGTAGGTAATAATAATAATAATAATGGATTAGATTTATCTGCACTTTTCCATATGCTGAAAGCAATTACAGTGTAACTCCATTATTCATTCACTCCTCATTCATGCTTGGTGATGGTAGCTACCTGTGTAGCCACAGCTGCCCTGGGGCAGACTGACGGTGGCGTGGCTGCCAGTACCCACCTACGGCCCCTCTGACCATCATACACATTCACACACCAGTGGAGCCACACTGGAAGCAAGGAGAGGGAAGTGTCTTACCCAAGAACACAACAACAGTTGACTGGGGGGAGCGGGGATTGAACCAACTGAGCCGCTGCTGACCATAAGTAGGTGCGTGTGTGTGTTCTCTGACTCAGGCACAGATCTGGGTTGTTCTCCGTTTCAGCTGAGTCATCTACTCTCACACTTCCTCCTTCCCTGGTGGGGTGGGGGGTGTCTGTCTCACAACAGTCTGAACTCCATCCGATTATCTCTGTCCATGTCTATTTATAGAAGCTACTGGAGAAGTTGGGGCATCTTCAGCAGCATGTAAGCGCTTAAGGGGATCAGAGGAGCTCACAGTTCCATCTCTCCATACTTCCAGCTCCTGGTTGAAGCCACTGATCCAGAGGCTGCTCCAACATACGTCTAGCCTTTGCTGATGCTAGCTGTGCACGTCGGCAGAGTGCACGAGCACATCTGTAGCTGCTGGTGTGAAAACTGCTTCACTGTTCAGCGTCTGCTTCATAAAAATGATGCAACTGAATTTGTGCTGATTCTCTGAAATCTGACATACTTTTCAGCAGTTTACTGAATCTGTTCTGTAAACCTTAAAACCAAAAGGTTGAAAACACCAAATACTCAGAATCTTATTGGTATTCCCTTTAAAGCACAAGCCAATAAAAAAAAGTAAATATATTTTGTGCATCCCTTTAGGCTGACGTTCACTCATCCAATCATTTTCACTGAAAACAAAATGTCTTTTTGGAATCAGTTTAACGTCACTGACAGTTTTTGAGGCACAACATGGTTTATGTCCATTTTAATGTGAGATTAACCTTTGATCACCCCCCCCCCCCCCCCGCCGCAGTGAATGAGTGTGTCACCTTGCTCTATGCTGCTGCGCTCAGGTGTGTCGGCCCCTCCTCCTCCTGTGGCGGCGCCCCCCGACGCCTCGCTCTGCAGGTCACTTCTGTTGACGCTCTCCCTGGAGCCAAAGCGCACGCGAGCCCCCGAGCGGGAGCTGACATCAGGCGACGTGTCCGACAGCCCCGGGAGGTCCTCCGTCTTGGTGGGTGTCACAGTGAAGCGCACTGAAGCCATGGCTGCCCTTTAGTCAGGAGTGGGGGAAGAAAGGTGCAGTGTGGGGTGCAGAGGGAGGGGGTCGTAGGGAAGAAGGACCTGAGCTGAGCTGAGCTGAGCTAAGCTATCCTCTGGTTGATGCTAAAGTAGCAGAGGCATCTATGACTCCCCCTCCTGATCCTGCAGCTCCCCATTGAACACACTGATTGCCCCCACCCACTCACATTAAAGAACAGGCCTCTGTGTGTGAGGGAAAAGGAACTGGGGGTACAAAAATCTTTAAACACCGATCCTATATTTCTGCATTCACTTAGTTTTCCTGCAGCACTTTCACACTGTTATGACCCAGCAGCAGACAGAGAGGGGAGGGAGGGGGGGACAAAAAAAATAAATGAATAAATATTCACAGAACATACAGCAACTTAATTTCAGCAGAAGGGTTATAATTTCAACAGAAGGGTTATCTGCATCAGAAGATAGCATTCCTTCAGGAAAAGGTTCTTCTTTGACCGAACAACAGCAATGACCCTAAACACATCATCTTGTTTGCATCAATTACTGCACCAACTGAGTGTGACGTCACCCATAGAAAATGGCTGTTTTCCAGCTTCAATGAAATGAAGTCAATTCAGATTCCATTGTCCCCCCCCCCCCGTTAGAACCAGGAATTGACAGTGATTGGTCCAAGTCAGTCAGAGTCAAAATTTGTATGGCGACTGCTTTTGCCTATCAGTGGTGAGCTTGTTCGAAGGCCACAGAAATAATTTAATTATTTTAGCTTTTACTTCAGGAAATCAGTGACATCATCTTTACCCTTAAATAAAAAAAAAAAGTAGTGAGCAGGGTATCCAAATTGTTTGCACTAGAAAGTCCAGTAATGTGCAGTTTTTTAGTAGTTAGGGAGTAGGGAAGCTATTGGGACACAGCGCTAATAAGTATGAACATTTTACATAGGTATTTAGGTATCTGTTGTTTTCTGAGGAGGAAAACTTGGATGGTTTATAAAAAATACATTCACAAACATTTTTTTCCACATGAAAAATCGCAATGCATTGTGGTCTATATTGCCCAATCTATTGAGCATCAATGCACACTAGTTTTGCAGAGACTTCTGGAAAGTTTCTAGGGCACTCGATTTTGGAATTGTAGATTCAGACAGCCCAAAAAGATGGCAAATGCATTGAATAGTGCACTATGTAGTGAGTAGGGAAGGAATTCGTACACAGCCTATGGGATTCTGGCTTCTTTGAGCCAGTGGGGACTTTCTATTTGAAGTGCTAGAGGGGAGAGGTCACTCAGTCCAGTTATTATTTGCAGCTAATGGACTGTATACAAACAGTTTATTCAACACGATTTCCTTCTCTTGTTTCTAAGTTTTTCTTTAATCCTTCATAAAAGGAAATGGTGTATCAGCAGTAAACATCTGAACATCCTTTGCTGGGTCTGTTACATGAACGTGTTTCTGTCATTACGTGTGTGGAGCTTCATGAAAGCAGCAGGTTGATGCATGTTTTTTCTGTAAAATCCTCTGTGAAGACAGAAGCCCCTCCTAACCTGCTGACCCTTATTTAGCAAACAGAATCGTCACGTCTGTGGACGCCGTCACTACGCCGTCACTCCAGCCCAGCTGCTCTACCAGCTCAGTCCAGCCTCATTCAGCCTCTCATCCTGTGAGTAAAAAGGTCAGGGCAGGTGCCTTCATAACTTCAGCTATTATTGAATTATTGAAGGAGAGCGGTTGGTTTGTTCTCACACCCTGCCTCCATGAGCCTGGGTCTTCAGTGTTCAGTGGGGGGGGGGGGGGGGATTCAGACGCAGCTTGAGAAAAAGATGGAGAGAGTTTCATTCATCTCCTCACGCAGCATCTGCAGCAGGAACCATGAAGATCAGCAGATGTTCAAACAGGTTTAAGCACAGTTAAGATGAATGGATTGAACTGAATTTTTAAACGTTTTTGCGTGGATTCATGTTTTTCGGGTGGTCTGTGCCGCGCCAAGTAACGACAATTTAAATTGAAATGAAACAGCACTGAATGAACGGACGCGAGGAGTTCAAGACATACAGGAGCTTGAAAGTGACCTAATTAACCCTGATAGATGACAAAGCTGAGCACTTGTTCTGGATTTTCACAAAAAGATGAAGTTAAAAAAAAAACATTAGTGGCATAGAGACTGAAGTTTCAGATTTGACATGATTCAGTAAAATATCAGTTCATCTTACAAATCAAAGTTTATAAAAACTGTTTATGCAAATGTGAAGGGCTGGCCTTAAACAAATCAGATTATATTGATCTTCACATACAGTGGTGGACAAAATTGTTGGTACCCGTCAGTTAAAGAAAGAAAGTCCACAATGCTCACTGAAATGACTTGAAACGTTCAAAAGTAACAAATTAACATTTATTGAAAATTAAATAATCAAAATCAGCCATTACTTTTGAGTTGTTGATTGACATAATTATTTAAAATAAAAACTAATGAAATAGGGCTGGACAAAAATGATGGTACCCATAACTTAATATTTTGTTGCACAACCTTTTGAGGCAATCACTGCAATTACACGGTTTCTGTATTTGTCAATGAGCCTTCTGCACCTGTCCTCAGGTATTTTGGCCCACTCCTCATGAGCAAACTGCTCCAGTTGTCTCAGGTTTGACGGGTGTCTTCTCCAAATGGCATGTTTCAGCTCCTTCCACAGATGTTCAATGGGATTCAGATCTGGGCTCATAGAGGCCACTTCAGAATAGTCCAACGCTTTTCTCTGAGCCATTCTTGGGGGTTTTGGCTGTGTGTTTTGGATCCTTGTCCTGTTGGAAGACCCATGAACTGAGACTGAGACCAGGCTTTCTGACACTAGGCAGCACATTTCTATCCAGAATGTCTTAATAATCTGGAGATTTCATTCTACCTTGCACAACTTCAAGACACCCTGTGCCAGATGCAGCAAAGCAGCCCCAAAGCAGAACTGAGCCTCCTCCATGTTTCACAGTAGGGACAGTGTTCTTTTCATGTATGCTTCATTTTTGAGTCTACGAACATAGACCTGATGTGCCTCACCAAAAAGCTCCAGTTTTGTCTCATCTGTCCAAAGGACATTTTCCCAGAAGATTTGTGGCTTGTCAACATGCATTTTTACTAATTCCAGTCTGGTTTTTATTTTGATTTCCTTTCAACAGTGGTGTCCTCCTTGGTCGTCTCCCATGAAGTCCACTCTGGTTCAAACAATGACGAATGGTGCGATCTGACACTGATGTACCTTGATCTAGGAGTTCACCTTTAATGTCTTTAGAGGTTGTTCTGGGCTCTTTGGATACAGTTCCAACTATCTGTCTCCTCAATTTGTCGTCAATTTTCCTCTTCCGTCCACGTCCAGGGAGGTTGGCTAGTGTTCCGTGGGTCTTAAACTTCTGAATAATATGTGCCACTGTCGTCACAGGAATGTCAAGCTGCTTAGAGATGGTTTTATATCGTTTACCTTTACGATGTTTGTCTATAATTTAGTTTCTAATGTCCTGGGACAATTCTCTCCTTGGCTTTCTGTTGTCCATGTTCAGTGTGGTTCACACCTTTTTACCAAACAGCAACGTGACTGTTTGTCTCCCTTTAAATAGGCAGACTGACTGATTATGGGTTTGAAAACAGCTGGGATGTCAATTAAAGGACATAACTGAGTTCATCATGACCCCCTGGACAATTAGTTCTTAGTCTTTTATGGAGGTACCATCATTTTTGTCCAGCCCTATTTCATTAGTTTTTTTTAAATCATTATGTTAATCAACAACTCAAAAGTAATGGCTGATTTTGATTACTTAATTTTCAACAAATTTTAATTTATTGTTACTTTTGAACGTTTCAAGTCATTGTGGACTTTCTTTCTTTAACTGAGGGGTACCAACAATTTTGTCCACCACTGTAGAAGGTCTTCACAAGAATGGATGAAAATACCAAGAAGTTTTGTTTTTAAAAGGCAAAACACAACTTTTCTGTTAGGTTTATTGTGAGCATTTATCCTTTTATAGACGCTTTTCATTTTAAATCACAAATTCTGTAAAAACTGTTGTTGACAATCAAGTAAATTTGGATTTAGAAAGATTTTCAAAAGGCAAATCCATTGTTCCTATAATCCAGACATGTCCAAAATCCAGCCCACATTCTAATTTCTACCAGCCCGCAGGTTCCTGTTTTAAAAATCAACAATATCATCCAACAGCACTTTGTAAAAACTGGGTGTATGACTACATGATTGCAACTAGATGTATTTCAATGTTAGTCGTTGTAAACCGGTGACACCGGTGACCATCGTGGGACCCTTCTGTGAAACTTTCTATATCATTTTTAAAATCTCAACAGTAAACAAAATGAACAGATTTGTCTCTGTGATCAAAACCAGTGTTTACATTTAGATGTTTACAGTGAATAATATGTAACATCTAATGTGAACCCAGATTTACTGTCCGCAAACGTTTATTTCTTTTCCCAGACCTTTTTCTTCGTATTATTGTTGGTCTTCATGGAATTATGACATTGATAATAATTTGGGTAAAAATATATTTACACATATTTCTGTTCTGTTAGGAAATGAAATGCATCCATTGCAAAATATTGTCATTACCCGACAGTTTGTTTGCATTTCATAATATTATAAGGGTTGAAAGAATGCAGAGCAAATGATTGGCCTTTGTGCATTTTGACCTGACAATATCTGGCCCTCTGTGTTGAAGGTTTGAACACTCCTGCTTTCATCTGATTCAACCTAATCAAAGAATATGTGAGAATAATATGTCTCCAGTGACCTTAGCAACCACTAATTCCTACAAAGACTGACAGAAAAAACTGGTTTAGCCTGAACAACAGTCCAGAAAAGTCAAAGGAGTAGACTTGTGGATTTCATGTTTCTCATCTTAAAGGTGAGGATGGATTTTTTGATCCCAGCCTGAGGTGAAACACACTGACTGGACCGCGAATGCAGACATTGATTTGAACTATTTTCTGCTGCATTTTGTCAGTCTATGAGTCCAATGGCATTCCTTATCATAACCACCTTCATCTGTCGCAACTATTTCCGGTCTGAGATGCTCCCAAATGGATAAAAGCGTTGCTTTTTGAACCATCTTTCTTTTGTTTTGACGCAGATGTTCGTCTGTCACGCGCCTGCTCCTCTGGCGTAACAGCTGTAAACAAACAGCTGCTACAAAGGTTTGACACCCCCCACCCCCACCCCTCTCGATGGGTCTTTCTCATCGAGCAGGTGAGTCAAATTAAGGAGCTCGTGCCCTCTTGGGAGCCACTTAAGTTACCGTGGAAGTGAAAATCAGACCCAAAGAGTGACGCTGCAATGATTCTGGTTTGAACCGGTCAGAATCCAGTCTCGGAGCCGGTATGGGGCTTCATGGGCAGATGTGTAATTGTAAGCCCCCCCAAAAAATAAGCTGCGGCATCCGTCTGACTCTGAGGCTGCGGTTATTTTTACTGAAAACGGACAAACCCAGACCAGAAGCGCGCTCGCGGAGGTAAACGGAGGGAAGGAATTAGCTTTGTGGCAAAGTGGCTAATTAACGTCGTTTTAACGAGGAGAGCGCGAAGCCGCGAGCCTCTGCGCCAAGAAAGCAGCCGCTGCAGTGCAGTGAGCCAAAGCTAACCTTAGCTGCGTCTCTGATAAACTGTCACCCCCCGTGGATACTCCGGGCGCTTCTTCCCGCTGAAACCCCGCATGTTCCCATCCCGCAGAAACTCGCACCTGTGCCAGGGTTCGGATGGGGATCTGACAGCGCTTCGTCTCATCCAGGAACATCTGGCTCCTCTCCCGGTTTTCCGGCACTTCTTTCCTCTTGGTCCAGAAAAGAAGCACTCCAGTGCGCCCGTCAGGTCCTAAATTCCTTCCCCGCTCTGCGAACAACGTACGCATGCGCAATAGTTATGAAGTACCTTAAGGCTCTTGGGAAATGTAGTGTGACTGGCTACAACGACAAATCCCTCAGGAAATATTTAGCAAGAGTGAGAAACCCAAAACTGATATTAATTAAAGCAAGTTGAAAAAAAAAATTAAGTAATTGAAACAGTTTAAAAATTAACCTTGTTCTTTAGTCAATACTGATGTGTGAAATAAAGCTGAGTGACAATAATAGAAATGTAAGAGCAACAGGAAATTTAGTTATCTAAAAATAATGGTGCTGGGCGTAGACAGGTGGATGTGTGCAGTAGCTGCAATATTGTCATAATTGTATCCATCCACAGTAACAAAGGAGCAGAGTCAAAAGGCAATGCTCTCGATTCACTGGTGAGTCTATGTTCCTATCGTAACCTATGGTCATAAACCTTGGCTCATGACTGAAAAGAGAAGATCCCAGATAGAAGCGTTCTCCAAATGGTGACGGGGCGCTCTCTCAAAGTTGGAGCGAGGAGCAGTCTCAGCCAGCCTGTTATCAAGATGCTTCCAAGACACCTCCCTAGAGAAGTATTCCAGATATATCTCACCAGGGAAAAATCCTTCGGGAAGACCCAGGGCTAGAAGAACTATATATTCTGCCTGGCTTGAAAGTACCATGGCATCTCACCAGCAGTTACTGGGAGTTTCTGTGGAGAGAAACGTCAGGGCATCCCTGCTCAGGCTGCTGCCAATATAAACGTAAATTACCGTATTATGCCTCACCTACGGATTTGGGTCACAATGTAGAACAGCACTCTGTCAATAAAAGTAAGAATGCGTTGTGTGTTGATGAATCTTTGCAAAATGTTTTGAACAAAAATAAGAATCATGACCAAGTGTTTTACTTCAAAACAAATTTATGTACAATCAGAAGCATCATAGCCTTTTTCGGTTTGATGAGATTACATATATGCATTTACATTTAGAAATTCAATACAATTGAAATTCACCAACTACTCATGGAAAAGAATATATTCAATCCTTTGATTTTTGAAATCAGAGAAAGTTCCATCATAAATAGGTTTCTCGTCATAATGTGTTAGCAGTTTCTAACTAATGAATCAGAGGGTAATGAAACATGTTTAAGGAATTGCAGCGGATCCACATAACGTTGTCCTCCATGATGCTCCTGGTGGATTCCTCCTCTTGGTTGTGCCTCCTCTCCCATCTCCATTCTCATAGAACAGGTTTGGGCTGCTGGGTAAGCAGGATGCCGAAGCGCTTCTTCACCAAAACCCGGTGCCGAGAGAACTTGTCATCTGGGGAGAACCGAGCCGGATGGGCCGAGCTGGTGGGTTCCCCGTCAGGATTCAATTTCTTCCATAGAAAAAGACAGAAACAAGTGTGTTTTTGGAAAGACAACACAAGAGTGTTACATCAAAACAAAGTCCTTTACAAAATCCCATACAGCAGACTTTCAAAAGCGATCTGTGATAAATATAAACTCCTATGTCATGACACAATGTACTTAGAACTTTTTAACTTTAGCAAATGTTGTAGAAGGTTGTAGAAGGAATCACGTCAGTGAATTTAATGTTTCAAATGTTGAACTACCACTGATGGATGTACTTTATTGTTCTTGTTTTATTTTTTATTTTCATATCCCGTCTCTTTATCCTTTATTTCCTTAAGCAACCTTTGTAAAAAGAGATGCTGCAGCTGCACTGCCCTAAGCTGATGCTTTTTCTGCTCTGATCAAGAATTGCCATTTCACCTTTAGGACTAAAAAAGTCAAACAAATCTAGTTAGATGTGCAGACTGAAGATGCAGATAAACATAAAAGATAAATATAATAAAATGACTGGAAATAGCATCATATAAACGCAGAATAACTGATCAGTAAGCAAACAACTGGGCAAGAAAAGCTACCTAGCAAAACAAATTTTACAGGCACACAAACTTGTAATAATAGACATTTTTGAGCTGACATAGATTTCTGATTAAATAAATGTCGTAAGATTCTAAGTTAAAAAATAAATACTTGACGTTTTGAAGAACACGTGTTCGTTAGGACGTTTAGTATAGTATATGCTTATATTCACAGACTCACATCACCCAAATGTTCGTTTTGAACATTTCAAAAAAGTTTCTTTAATAAACTATACCAAGGTGTAAAGATTTAATTTTAATTTTATGCAACATACAAGCATACGTTTAAAAATTAAAGGAAAACTTGATACACAAACTAGTAAACTTAGTTAGTAAAAGCAGAAGCCTAAGTTTTACCTTGAGTGTGTAAACTCTGTCGCCGTTCTGATCCAGGTAATACTGCAGAAACATCGCGGCCAATGGCTGTTTTCACACTTCAGCAGAATAGAAAATATAATATATATATATTGGCCTTAAATATTCCAAAATGCTGATTTATTTATCGGTAAAATATGTCGCCTCCGTTAGAAGCCACGTGCCTCTGCGACCTTATTAGCTAGCACAGGAAGAACTATAAGAGAAGAACGGATATCCGGTGAAGAAGGGTGTCCCCATGGAATCATGGGAAATGCAGTCACATGCTGTCCCAAGAACATTTTCCAATATTTTTAAATTCATTTGATCGTTTCCTGACAAAAAGGGTGTTTTTTGTTTTTGTTTTGTGTTTTCATTTTCGGAATTCATGCAAAAAATAAATTGAGTTTTCTTCTTATTCCGAATTTTAAATTTCAATAGAAACGTCTGTGTTTCTGACAGTTTTGTTTCTGTCTTTTCAAATTATAGTGGCAGATTGACAGGATTTTGAAGTTTCCTGGGTAAATTGTAACTGCAAGTCTAAAGAGACATTTCCAGAAAGGTTCCAACTGAGTTGGAGCAGCACTGGAGGAGCCTCGCCAGTCCAAACCTGTTGCACCCCCCACCCACAAACACTCACAGAGAGTTTTCCTGGACCCTGCTCCCTCCTGTCCTCATGTCTTCAGGAGCTCAGAAGGTTTGAGGGGCTTTATGAAGAGTGTTAAGTGGCTCTATGATCTCAAGCCAGCCATGATGGACCACCTGGAAAGAAAGCACCATCACAATAATCATGCCTCCTCCTCCATTATGCCTGAGCTGTCCAGGGCAGGGCAATGACCTGCAGGAGCTGTGACCTGCATAAGAGCTTTATCAGACTGTGGTGTGCTTCTGGGAGTTGAACCTGGGGCCTTGGGGGCCAGTTCCCTAGCGTTATTTTTCAAATGTTCCTGCCTTGTCTTTTGATGATTATTTAGACGACTTGTTCACACTTAAGTATCACTACCTAATACTAGCGCTTGTCTGCCACCTACAGTTGGAAGAGGTCTGATGCGAAATGTTGAAGTGGTGTAAATCTTATAAATCCAGACTTTTTCTTTGACAGTTCTATTTCGATATATTAAAGACTTGGTGTCATAGAATTCTGTTCAGGCATGAACCGCAATTATTTATTTCTCTTTCATGATCAATTTTTAAATGTTGTCACTTCCATGCAGTAAAGGGTACGTCATCCATATGTCACTACCAAATCCGAGTCCTTGACTGGTCAAAGTTCAACCTGCTTTAACTTGCAGCGCGCATTTAATTTTCTATGTAGAGACTGAAAAGATTTGCATAGCTACCCTTGAGTGCGGGGGTTTTGAATGCAGAAGCTGAAAAAGTGCATATATTTGTGTTCACATGGACTTTTTTATTGGAAGTGGCCGCTTGAACGCATGTTGCTGGGGCGGTATGAACATGGCTTGACATCTTTAGGTGTCATAGTGAAGGTGATTGGCTCATTGCAGCAATTACATTTTTCTATGATAAACACGTGTTTTCTGCATCTCTGTATAAAGCAGTTAGGACCTTTATTTTTTTTTTTCAATTGATTCAGCAATCACTGATTTTGTTTGCCAGCCCCTGTATTAATACCATGTGAAATGTTTATTTGTGGTTCTGTTTGACTAAGACCTATAGGTTGAAGGCAATACACTGTACACGGAAACACCATTTCTGTGATTAATTGCAGCTTTTACTGGTCCATGTCTCCAGAAAAAGCATCATAACTAAAAACTCTTTACACTTACTTCTACGGGAAAAGATCATGTTTTAGTGGACTTAAGAAAGATGGCATCTTTACCATGATATCCGTGTACCAAGCAGGATGAGGCACCTCCTGAAGATGATGCAGATTTACTGTAGAGCTCTATGTGGACAACCTGGTGTGTCAAACTATTTGACTATAAGTATAAACTTCATTTTTACATCTCAATACATTTGAAAACTCTCTGTGCTTCCATCATCTCATCCAGTAATGGGCAGAGTTAACAAGTTCAGAAGGAAATCCTGAGCTTTGTGGCTAATACACTCTGTGTTTACATTAAAGGCCCAAAACTGTTGATGAAGACATGGATATGATCCAATGCATTCTGTTTTATAGAGGCTTTGGAAGAAATCAGACAAATCAAGACATGTCTTAATCTAATTAATTTCTGTTTGATCCTGGTTGTTGGGGCTTTAAAAAAATCTTCTTTAAGGTTTAATGCCTGCTTGTCAAGAAAAGGTACAACTGTTTATCCTTTGGAAGCTTTTGTCACCCTTTTCAGCCCTTCCTTCAAGAGTTATTTACCATAATCTAACCCTATCCTGTTTCCTTTTCACCCCTTCAGGCAGCCACCCTCTTTGGTCTGAAGGAAATAAACAAGCGTGTTAAAACAATCTGGTCAAGATTACAATGAACCCACAGAGTTGTAATATTTAATCTTGTTAATAGTAAAAAATCGTTTGGATATTAAATAAATAATCAACAGCATAATTTCAACTTATTTACATTTTTATCTTATGTGTTTTTAAAACTGGAAATATCACATTTTCATGAATGAAAAGGAATTTCGGGCCATGTAAAAGTATATATGTATCTGTAAGGGCATTGTAATCTTATTATTTAAGTAAACATGTTGAAAAACTTTAGCTTTTGCCTTTCGCTCTGAATTGAACTAAAAAAGAGCAAAAAATAAAATAAAAAATAAACAAACAATGCATAAATGCTGGGTGTTGATGTACACCCAATATTAGAAAATACAGAAATAAAGAAAATCAAAATTTAGGTCTTTTACAAGTGATTTATTTAAAATATTTAGTTATTTTCTTTCATAAAGGTTAATGTGTTTGTAATGTTGTTATAACCATTTACTTCAGGATTACCTGTATTTTCTTCTTTGTGATGTTTATAAAAGCAACATGCTTGGATTTTCTTTTAACAAAAATTAAATTAGCTGACCAGCTGATGAAGTGAAATACAATGTACGACTCTACGCTGTCAGTATGCGGTTTTACAATTTTTATTACATCCCTAAGATAATAACCACTGTTTTTCTTCGAATGGTACAAAAATTATAAGTTGCTTGATTTCTTTTTTCTTGCCTTTTATTTTGAAACGTTGACATAATTTGACGTGATGGCGTCATTTCCACGTAATCCGGAAGCCGGTGCCATGTTGTGATATTTGAGGAAATCGGTTTTACGCGAAGTTCAGCAACAAAAGCGGAATTTAAAGATCGAAACTGGGTCCAAACTTCAGGGAAGCATGGAGGTAAGGACTGAGGGTGGAAACAGAAATCAAAGAAATTAATTATTTAAAGAAATTTACCATCATAAACAGATTAAAAGATGAGTAACGGACAAAAAGTCTGATGGCCTCGGTGTTTATGTGTGATTCTTAACTAAACCCTTAATTAAACTACTTGTTTAGTTCGTTAACTAACCCGCTGTTAGTCATTTAACAAGTTTAGCTAAATTCTGTCATCAAAGAGTCACCAGTTGACCCAAAGATGGTCCAAATTCCGGATAAAAGTGGGTTTGTGAACCCTTGGGAACTTCCAGAACAAATCCAATTATGTAAACTCTGGAAAGTAAAAAAATTAAAAAGGATTTTAACGATACAAGTAAATAAATTCAGGTTTTAGTCGTTGAATCGCAGCGGCAGACAACTTCCGCTCTGGACTTCCAAAATAAAAGAAGGGATTATTTAATTAATAACGTCAATGTGCCTGAAAGACAATTTAAAGTTACATGAAGCAGCTAATAGTCCCAGAATGATAACGTTGACTCTCACAGGCAACAAACAGTTGATAATAAATACAGGTTAAAAAAACCGACAATATCAAATGTAATCATTTATTAGTGCATGAAGGTGCTTACATCAGAACTAAACTTTAAATCTGATAAGCGGTGTATAAAGTAACATTTTTAGTTCTTGGCGTGAAAGTCTTTTTCATTCAAATTAAGAACATAAAAGTGTTCTCCTTGGAGTGCCCATGCAGGCACATTCTGCTGATCACTCAGAATATTTGACAAGGTTTTGCAGACTTTTATATTTCTTGGTAGAGAGCTATGGTTTTATATCAAAAGAATAAAGCATAGTAGTAAGTAGAGAGAAAGTCCACGGTGGTCCCAAATGATTTTGATTTCTGGAGAACATGCTGACAGTGGCTGGATTTCTTTTAGATCGCTTTTGAGTTGAGTCTAACATCAACATGCTGTCAAACGTTGTCTTCAGCTAAGGGGGAAATGGTTGCAGTCATGACCTCCATTTGTTAATGTTAAGGGTCCTCCACAGTGCTTCACAAAGTCTGCAAAGCTGAGTTGTGATGAAGAGAAACAGCAAGTTGAACACTGCAGCAATCCTGTGTGCAGATGAACAAGGATCAGTGTGAAGGAGGTGCAGGACTGCAGGGAGAACACATCCTTATGTGAAGCCAGAGAAAGTGATGAGTGACTTGGAAGATGAGTTATTCACCAGCCCTTCCTGTGCTGTCCTAAGAGGTGTTCATTTAAGTTTCACTCCAGCAGAAACTGCTGTGTCAACGCAGAGACATGAAGAAGTAAACTAAATCAAAACATTTAGGTGTTTCTCTCTTTTACTTGTTTGGAAACACATTTTTTAAATGTCCCGCTGTGATGTGTATCGACTCCATAGTGTCGTTATTCCAGTGTGTCCTCAGCTTTGCAGTAGATGAAAAGAGGACCGGAATTGAATGATTTTTTTATGGTTGTTTATGACAAAATATTCATACTGTAACTTTTGCTGAAACCTTTGTTTTAGTTTTGCTTCTCATTCATGTTATGAAGCAGGTTGCCAGATTTGCTCATTAAGCGAAGTATCGGGTATTATTTAAGACGCTTTTTGATCCATCTTTTAAGAGAAAATATAGGTATTCAAATTAATTGAATTATATAAAACCGGATTTACTGAAACCAAAACAACGAAGTACATTTACTGTTTAAAAGACATAAAAATATCCTTCTAAACTTTTTGTTTGTTTGTTTTTGGGTGGGGAGTGTGTGTTTTATTTCCGGGGATTCCGTCGTGTTTCTGTCAGGGGATCTGGCAACCTCGGCAGTGATCCGTGTCTCTGAATCCATTGAGCATCCTGTCCCGGGCCAACGCGGAGCTCAGCCGGGCTGTCGCTCTGCTCTCCCGCTGTCAGACACCGCGGAGGCCGCTGTTCTTGTGTGCTGGGGTCAACGGTGCCGCCGTCCAACCTGTGCGGGTGGGTCCGCTCGACGTACCGCGGAGGGAGGAGCGGCAGGCGGGTGTTCGGCTCAGTACCGCAGCTTTGCGGCAAAGCTAAAGCTAACCCGTGGAAGGACAGGCGGCCACGCCACCGCAGGCGGCTCTCTCCGGGCTATTTCGGGGCCGCTGCCCGCGCACACATGCTCGGTGCACCGGCATAAATCAAACCGAACCTTACCTACGAATCGAGGTGTGGTGCCCCAACCGAACCGTCGCCACCGTAACGTCTGGATACAAAGAGTAGCTCCGGGGAGGTTCTGCTGAAATGGACCTGAACTTTTACTCGGATCTGACAGGCGGAACCGGGCAACACGGAGACCCGGAGTTCCTGGATCCGCAGTCCTTCAACGGCTTTGACTCTGACGGCAAGGTGACTCCAGAGACCCGCGCGTGGCGCCGGTGCACGCGGACGCTCCTGTCACACCGGACAGAAGTCCATTTCTCTCCGGGTTCGGGTCTACCTACAGAAAGATGGTTCTAGCAAATCTGCTACCAAACTACCCCCACAAAACCAGCCTTCTTGATACGGAAAAATCTCCATTAACTGTAATACATCCATGAAAATGCTTTAGAGCGATTTAGGATTTAAGACAGAAATTGAAAAAAACACAACAAAACAATAAAAAGATGACAGACATTTCTTGTTGACAGATGTCAACAAAAAAAACGTTACAAAGCTCCAGACTTAAAATAATAGTATGTTATACTATAATATGTTATGTATATATATTTGATATTGTTAAAGAAATTAAAATGATAGACTTATTTTTGTGTAAACATTGAATGTGATCCTCTGTATTTCAGTTCCCTGGAGGCAGCGACAACTACCTGACCATCTCTGGATCGGGCCATCCTTTCCTCTCCTCCTCTGAGGTATGCAAAGCCCAAACTGTAGCTCTACAGCTGACATGGACCTTCCCATTGGAAACATCTTCATAACCCCTTCAGATACAGAAGCCATGCGTTTGTGATGACTCTGACTGTGTTGGAGTTGCTGCAATGTGAGAAAATGATTCGGAAAGTTGCATTAGAATTGACTGTAAGAGAGCTGGACTGAGTGACCCCTCCAAACAGGAAGTATCCGCTGGCTCCAAGAAGCCAAAATCCCATAGACTTCTATAGAAACTACACAACTGTTACTCAGTTATATTTGTCAGAATAATCATTCTTACTCTACTACATTTTTTAACAGATTTATAATACACTTTTTTTTCATATTTTTTCCGTAGTTAAAGTAATTCCAGTTGTAACTGGTCAGTCAGATGCTTTAAAAGTACATGGTCTCACGTCAAACGTTCAAAATGTTTGACTGATTTCGTGGAGCCCGCTTTAAAGTGGTAGGGGTCTGCCCTTCCAACAAGCTAACTGCTGTCTGGCGAGAATTGTTACCATAGAAACGTTGACTCAGACCAATCATTGCATACCGACTGTTTTTGGTTCCAACATGGCAGCGTTCACGAAAAATCGGAGACCGATTTGATCTCTTTGTATGGAGCTGAAAGTCAGGCAATTTCTATGGATGACATCACAGTCGCACACCAAGGCTTTCATATATCAGAATAGAACTGTGAAAGTTAAAGTCTGAAAAAGGTTCACCAGATTTGCACCGCTCCAACATTTTGCACCAAGCCTCTTCCAAGTGTAGGTGGCGTGCATGCGCTAGTAAACAGTAGCCCAGTAGCATTCAAGAACGCAGTCAAATACTCTGTGTGTACGTAGCATCATACAGTCAATGATTAGTAGTTAGCAATATTAAAAAAAACAACCTAATATTAATTTTAATTCAAAGGTTGATGTGTGATTTGTGTACAGTGGTTTATTAAACATGTGTGCCATCCCTGGTCTGCATGCGTGTGCACATCTGCTTGCTTGTGGACACTGCATGTGCAGGTATGCAGGGATGTGCAAGCCTGTGTTTACATGCAGATCTACTCACATGTGCAGATCTGCAGATACGTGCCGGTCGGAGTGCTCCTGCAAGCCTAAATGTGGATCATGTGTGGTGTGTGCACAACCTGCAGTCGGATCTGGGTTTAACTGCCAAACTCCTAAAATCATTTAACTGATTTTATATAGACTCATTTTTTAAATATTTGGTTTTTATTCGTAACTGAACACATTAAAAAAGTTGGGACTAGCTTTGAAATAAAACTGGTTGCTTGAACAGCTAAACAGGAAAATGCATTTAAGTTTTAATTGATAAATGCATGCGGTACATCGCCAGCGGGAGGGGTCACTCAGTCAGGTTCTCATTTACAGTCAATAACTGAAACACAAGCTGTTCAGGCTGGACACATTTGGTTCGCTTAAAGTAAACCCGAGTTTGTTTCTCCCGATAAGCCGGAACAAATTTTCAGTCTGAATGCACCCAAGCGGACCCTGTTCCGGGAACAGGAACCGCTCTCTGACCCATCTTTGGAGGTGGTCTCGGTTCATTTCCAATCATTCTGAGCCTCGGTTTGCTCTGAGATTCCTCAGTCTGAATACAATCTGTTCCCAGAGCGGGACAACTGGACCAACACGGCCACCATAGCGATGTAAACAGAGTGGGAATGAAGCAACAGATGAGCTGGGGACAAATCTAGAGGAATGATTGTCGTATTATCAGACAGAAGAAAGGGTCCAACTGTTTATTTATTTGAATGTTTATTTTAACACAGTTGAAAACGCTTCTTACATGCTTTCTCGTTACGCGGCTGTGTGACGTCATCCTAAAAGCTACCTTGTAGATCCATAACAGAATTCTCTCAAAACAATGACCATAACACCACAATGATGAGACACAGCAATTTATTGAGATGTGGTCGGATGAATTCCGATTCATTAAAACTATTTTTAACGTGGTACACATTGCTTCACACTGTTTTCCTGACGATCTACATGTCATAAACTCTTAGCAGCGTACCTTCATACCCGACGTCTCCTCATCACTGCCGTTGCTAGCATCCTCTGAGTTAAAGCACACACAGCACGTCTCTTTGCCAGTAACAGCCTCGTAGCATGCCTCCGCTGTACCAAAGTAACAAGTAAAAGCTGGTGTTCTCGACGTTCAAAACTGGTAATCGACATATAAAGTTTGAATAAGTTAGCGGCCCCGATAAGACTGGTAAAGCAGCGCCTTTGTCTTTCTCTTGTTGTTTTGACCCGACCCCGTAGTTCCCAGCAAATGACTGAGGAGATCTGTAGTCACATGGTTTGTTTACAAGCTTTGGTCCGTGACCTCATGGGCCGCTTGATGGCAGTTTGAATACAGACCAAACGCAAGGTTCAGGTCTAGATCCAGAACAAAGCAAACTCACTTAACAACAAACAAGCAAAGGATTTTCCCAGTCTGAATACAGCCATAAACAAATCTCATTTGGTGATGTAGGTGATCTTTGCTGCATCTCTGACAAAGGGAGGAAACGGGAACAGCACCCCCTACTATAACAGCCCAGGCATGAACAGTAAATGAAGCTTTAGAGGACAGGCAGGAGTGTTGAGCAATCTCCCACCCCGACGTGTTTTTGGCACGTTTGGTACAGATCATGATTGGTTTCCTCTTGTTTTTCATGACTGATGTCTCCTGTCCCCCCCCTTGTCCTTCATCTCCTCCTTTGGTTGCTCAGACGTTCCACACCCCGAGCCTCGGTGATGAGGAGTTCGAGATCCCTCCCATTTCTCTGGACCCGGACTCGGCCCTCACCGTGTCGGACGTGGTGTCTCATTTTTCAGAGCTGTCGGACGCAGGTCCCTCGGACAGCGTGGTTGTGCCGGGGAACGCCGTGGTGGAGGGGGATGACCCCTCCTTTGCCTCCACATATGTGAGCAACCCCTCCCAGGGGTTGGAGCACCTGGGTCTGAGCGTCATGAACCAGACTGGAGGAGGGAACCTTCTAGGGTCTTCACTGGGAATGGTGAGGAGTGCACGTTGTGTTGGATTGGTCTGTAATTCTCTTTGGGGGTTTGTCTCACTGACAGTTGTCCCTCCCCAGGATCTCAGTCATCCCATGGGCTCGCAGTTCAGCAGCTCTTCCCCGGTTACCATTGACGTCCCGCTGGGGGACATGGGCCAGGGGCTATTAGGCTCTGGTCAGCTGACCACTATTGACCAATCAGAGCTCAGTGCACATCTGGGGCTTGGCCTTGGGGGGAGCAACATACTGCAGCAGCCCCAGTCGCCTGAAAATCCTTTATCAGCCACGGCGTCGCCCACCAGTTCGCTCCAGGACGACGACGTGGATGACTTTAGGAGGGTCAGTGTTCAGGTTTGAGCTCAGGAGTCCTGATCTGCAGATCCTCTGATCTAACTCTGATAAATGTCTTCTTCTCCAATCAGAGCGTCCTCGTCGAGTCACCTGTCTCCCTGGCCGTCTCACCTGGCGTAATCTCCCTCGATCCCTCTGTGTCCCTGTCTCCCATTTCTGCCCCGCCCACAAATGTCTCTTCATCTGTTGGGAGAAAAGGGGGAGGCGGAGGGAAGAAGGGGAAGAAGAAAAAAGACCCCAACGAGCCCCAGAAACCCGTGTCAGCCTACGCCCTGTTCTTCAGGGACACCCAGGCAGCTATCAAAGGGCAGAACCCCAACGCCACTTTTGGAGAGGTCTCCAAGATTGTGGCGTCCATGTGGGACAGTCTGGGGGAGGAGCAGAAGCAGGTGGATGTGGTTCCAGCCGTCACTGAAAAAGTGAAGCGTGGATTCTCTATAAATACCTTCCTTGTTTTCCAGGTTTACAAGAGGAAAAATGAAGCAGCCAAGAAGGATTACTTCAAAGCGCTGGCAGAGTACCGGGACAGCCAGAACACCACCCAGGTGAGAGCAGGGGCACAAACGTTTTTGTAAGGAGGAATCCTTCTTTTTCTGGATCATTTCTTTTTTACAGAGCCTGTGACCTGACATAGGTAAAAAAAAATAAGGAATTAGTTCCCACGAAAGAATAATTCACGTGATAAGTCATTCATGAGCACAGATGTGAGCAATACTCAGATTTACAGCAGATACCTTCACATTTCATAAATATTGTTACAATGCATGGAAGATATGGAGGATGTTTAGAGATCAGATTAATTTCTTTTAAAAAGCTCTATAAAAGCATCGGTAATCATGTCTCCTCGTCTGGGTTCATTTATAGTCTCATGCCGCAAAAGCCGCTTTCCGCCACTACATCAGTGTCTCTGTGACCCACATTAATTCAAGAGGGGAAAAATAACAACAATAATGAAACTAGGGGATCTATTTATTATTGTCTCGATGAAAATAAGAAAAATATCATAAGATTTAAGAGTCCTGAGCTGGCTGCTTCCCCGTACTGCAGCGCCTCTCCGTCTGCCGGCATAACAAGCAAACAAGCTCTGCTGCCCAGCATAGACG
Source organism: Oryzias sinensis (assembly GCA_037389245.1). Lineage (NCBI taxonomy): Eukaryota > Metazoa > Chordata > Actinopteri > Beloniformes > Adrianichthyidae > Oryzias > Oryzias sinensis. The sequence continues at coordinate 25,028,862 of CM074505.1, read as the reverse complement.
GACCTCTGCTGCCCAGCATAGACGGAGCTCTGCTGCCCAGCATAGAAGGAGCTCTGCTGCCCAGCATAGATGGAGCTCTGCTGCCCAGCATAGAAGGAGCTCTGCTGCCCAGCATAGACGGACCTCTGCTGCCCAGCATAGACGGACCTCTGCTGCCCAGCATAGATGGAGCTCTGCTGCCCAGCATAGATGGAGCTCTGCTGCCCAGCATAGACGGACCTCTGCTGCCCAGCATAGATGGAGCTCTGCTGCCCAGCATAGATGGAGCTCTGCTGCCCAGCATAGATGGAGCTCTGCTGCCCAGCATAGAGGGAGCTCTGCTGCCCTGCGTAGACGGAGCTCCGCTGCCCAGCATAGACGGGGCTCTGCTGCCCAGCATAGACGGAGCTCTGCTGCCCAGCATAGACGGAGCTCCGCTGCCCAGCATAGACGGAGCTCTGCTGCCCAGCATAGACGGAGCTCCGCTGCCCAGCATAGACTGAGCTCTGCTGCCCTGCGTAGACGGAGCTCCGCTGCCCAGCATAGACGGAGCTCCGCTGCCCAGCATAGACTGAGCTCTGCTGCCCTGCGTAGACGGAGGTCACTATGCTGCTCCGAAAGCAGACAGCAGCTCTTCGTCTGTCGTCCACTCAGCCGCCCAGCGTAGCAATCACCTCGCTATAGTCAATGGAACCATCAGTGATCCAATGGCAAAATATATTTTATAATTGCTTTAGACCAGTTATCTCATTTACAATAAAGATGTAACTGAAAACATTTAAGTAAATACGGGGTGTGTAAAAGTTTACAATTATTTTGTGGAAACGAATTAGTTTGATCTTTTTACCCATGTCAGGTCACAGGCTTCGTACTTCTTTACTCCATTACTCCCAAAAACGTTCACATTTGAAAATCTTAGTTTGATGGAGATCCTCAGTAAAGGTCAGTGATGTTCTTCAAACCAATCAAACAATGGATTTTAGGCTTTAATGTTTAGATCAGTTCAAAAAAAGTGTTCATGTCAATCTGTGAGTAAACATGGCAGTTTCTGTACTGTACTGAGCAGAAAACTGCCCGATCCACCAGACTGGAAGAAAACAGTTAGGGAAGAAGGTTGTGCTGTAAACAGTTGGTGTCAGATACGACAGGAAAAGGTCACGTGGAACAAACCTCCTTCACTATATCATTGTTCACTTTCCGCATGGTCTTGCTGTTTTGAAGATTTTTTTCTCAGTGAAATTTTGCATGATACCTTCTTTTTTACAGCAGACTGTAGTTTGCATCCTGATTGGCTGTAGACCTTGTCCATCAATCTCCTCTGTGAAGTGTCTCTTGTACAGATTGCATTCAGTTTGCCACATTTATATAAATCTTTGATCACGAACACATCCTTGTTTTCATTTTATAATCCTGGACTGTCAAGGTTTGAGTTTTGAGAGAATAAGCAAGAGGGAAAAGTGTGAAAATGTTCGTGTCTGTCAATAGAAAGTGTTGGAAGTGTGTAGTGAGGGCTTTCAAACATCTACCTACTTTGTGGATTTTAAGAGCATAACTCCCATGATAAATGAAGGAACTCTGAACACCAACTTTGCTACAATTGAAAGCTGCAGAAAAAGCTTTTCATCAATGAGTTGAGAGTTCTAAAATAAAAAACAACAACTGTAGAATAAAATTTTTTTACAATTTAGTCTCAAAACTAGACCAGAGGCCCAAATTTCAACAGGTTTGTATCCATTCCTTTAATCTCTGAAAAAAAATGCATTCCCACCAAAAAAATAAAAAATAGTCAAAGAAAACAAAAAAGGAAACATTTAAGCTACCCTCCCCCCCATCTTTATCTGAGGCAAAACTATGTAAAGAATATTATTTTGTTAAAGTCCCTTTGATCTATTTTCAAAGTGGTCTTTTATTTATGGTTATGTTGTTTTTAGCCAAAATCATTTCATTTTCTGTGACATAGTTTCTGCAGAGCAGCGGGAGTGTATTAGAAATTTACTTCTGAGATGTGGGCGGAGCAACACTGTCCCCTCTGAAAGCTCTCTGTTTAATTCAATTCGATTCAATTCAATTTTATTTGTATAGCCCAAAATCACAACAACAGTCGTCTCGATGTTTACACTCTCACCTGCTAGCCAACAGCCCCTCACACACTACTGGTGCAAAAAAAAAAGACTATTCAGCCGTACAGTTTAGAGCCGGATGCCAGCTCAGACGAGGAAAACAAAGACGCACACGGATCTATTAGTCTACAAGCAGACGCATCAGAAAGTGGAGCAGCTTGTGGACCGCCCAGCGTATTTTCTATGTAACAACTACAAGCTGTTTCAAACGGCATTTTTTCAGATGCTCCTGATTCACAACGAAAAACTCAGAAATGCACTGCAAGCTTCAATTTCTTTATATTTATCCTCCATTAGAAAAATGCTACAATAACATGTTAAAAACACCAAAAACATATTTTTTTGAGTGAATCTTTAAAGAAAGCCTTCGTTCATAAAACAAACATTTTTAATTTTTTGTGTGTGCCCAGCAGAACAGCTGATTCTTTTAGATGCAACAAGTTTTTCATACTTCTGTTCCTGAAGCAAAAACCTTTTACGGAAACAGACCGGAGTTTGTTTCTCCTTTGGGTACTGGGGGGCCAGACCCTTTAGGCATTTGTTTTTAATATTGCTGTCATCTGGGCTCAGATGAGTCTCACAACTGACTAATCTGCTCTCCTCAGGCCCCCATAGAAGTCATGGACACCGCTCCATCGCCCCCACCTCCAGCCCCTGCCCCTGTCCCCGTCCCTGTCCCTGCTCCTGCAGTCCCCGCTGCACCTGCCACACCTCCAGCCCCCCGTGCCCCCAGGTCACAGCACTACAACCCAGAAGAGAACACCATCACCAACATCTGCACCTCCAACATCATCCTGGACCTGCCGCAGGTCACCACGCGCTCCCGCACCGGTGCCATCAAGCCCCAGGCCCCACCCCCCAGCACCACGCCCAACCCCCCCACTGTCACAAAGATCATCATTAAGCAGACGCCGCTGCCCTCCGGGGGAGTGTCTGTCACTGCCACTGCTGCCCCGTCGTCCCGCCAGCCACCGCCGCTGCAGCACAGGCAGAACACCCCGCCCCCTCCACGGCTGCAGCAGATGGTACACGCCCAGGCCCCTCCACCTCTGCAGCCCAAACCACGGGGCGGGGGCACACCCGCCGCCACTGCCCCACCCCCACTGCGATTTAAGGTCATTCCTCCGTCCCGGCAGTCGGACTCTGCAATCGCAGTGACATCAGTGGGTGAGGGGGCGGCGTCTTCCTCGGGCATGGTGGTGCAGGTGGGACAGAGCGGCGCCATGCTGACAAGAGGGGAGGACGTGGCAGAACCAGAGGAGGGGGTGGGTCCAGCAAGTGTCTGAAAGGATTCTGGCTGTAGGTTGACACACATCATCCCAACTCTGTTTCTCCTCACCCTCAGATGGAGGTGGAGGTGAGCGTGGCCCCCGCCCCCAGCGTGACCTCCACCTCCAGTCCAAACATCTGCGTTCGAGCGGGCTGCACAAACCCTGCGGTGGAGAGCAAAGACTGGGACCGGGAGTACTGCAGCAACGAGTGTGTGGCCACCCACTGCAGGTTTGTTCACAGAAAACAAGATGTTTGCACAAAATCCCAATCAGTCAAACCCGAAATCATCTTCCCGTTTTCTAACATCAAAACCATGTCAGCTCCATTTAGATCAGGTTTAGCTGCACACTAGGCCTGCCAAATATACCGCAAATTTATCGTTATCACAATATCCAGCTCTGCAATATGCATATCGCAAAAGACGGCGAATATCGCAATAGATCGCAAACCCAAAATGTGTTAAAACAATCTTCTAGCAGCTTGAAGCATTTAACGAATCAAAAAAATCCCTTTATGCTTTGACCAATCAGATGGACGCCTTCCCATTGTTGACCAATCAGATGGAGGCCTATTATGTTAGATGTTTGTCCCCCATGTCGATGAGGGTCATATGGAGTATAATTTTTAAACTGTTGATGAAATGGGAATGATGTTTTTGTTTATTTTTCTATTTGTTTGTTTACCGCAAATTTATCATTATCGCAATATTGATCACTAATATCGCATATCGCAAGTTTTCCTCATATCGTGCAGCCCTACTGCACACACATAGAATAAGAGCCTGAATCAAGTCAATGTAAAGGTTTGATCCATCTAATCCGATCCAGAGCAGGATAAATTCCAGGATAAAATAGTCATTCTCAATCTCGCACTCATCCCCCCTCTTTCCTGCAGCACGCAAGCTTCGTCTCATAAACACACACACACTCATCCCACAACACATGCTTTTCTCCTTTCTTCAACAAATCTGATCACAGTTGCAGAGAAAGGCAGGTGTCGGTATGCAATCCGTACTGCAAAATGCGTCAACGTCCGGGCGGCTTTACCATTCTTCTGAGACGTTAAAACCGCTATTAACAACAATTATTACGTCTTCAAATGTCAAAGTTAGGATTAGGTCAATATTAGTGACGTAAGACCCGCAGATATGCGGTCCCGAAGGGGGCTTGTTCATGTTCCGCTGTGAACAAACGTGTTGTCCAGCTACAGCCCCAATATATCACAGCTCTTGAGAAGATCTGAATGGAAGAATGGACCAGAATAGCAGTTACAATGTCAATCTTTTAAATAGACCTACAGGAAACCTTTGATCTCTGTCATTGTCTCTATTTTTTCATTACACATATGTCCAAACCCTTTTTAAAATTATAAAAAATATTGAAAAAACAAAATTTCACAGTCACACTGTTTCCATTAAATTATAATATAAATAAACACAAACCAACTTAATCGATAAGTCATTCAAAAACATGGCGATGGATGTGAACAATATTTCGATTAATAAAATAATAATTTGACAGCAGATGCATTCAACTTTCTGCCATCTCTAGTGCTCATCTTCACCTGTCAAAGGAGACGTCTGCGTCTTATTACGGCCTTGGAGCAGCAAGCTCCTTATTATTGTAAATCCAATTTGCGCAGTTTAATAGTCAATGGATACGCAGCTATTGACAACCAGGGTTACGTCACAAAGTATTGAGGTGAACTTTTGCTGTTGACCAAATACTTATCTCCTGCAACATTATACAAATAAATAATTTCTAAATCCTATAATGGGATTTCCTGCATTGTCACAGATTAAGCGTTTCTATGATGAACATTGCAGACTAATTTAGATTTTTAAAGTGGAAAAACTTGCAGAATTTGTAGCTGAGCCCCCCCCCCCCACACACACACACATATCTTTACTTTTAAAATCAAAATGTTTAAAAAAAAATAATTCAAAAGGTTGTAAAGATTATAGATCAAGTCAGCATCTTGATCTTATCCTGGATCTCCTTATGCTACTTTGGTGAATTGCTTTTCTGGGTTCAGTAAGACACTCAAACGTCACACGTTTCTTTTCTCATCTTCTCCTGGCGGCTCTGCAGAGACGTGTTCATGGCCTGGTGCGCTATCCGCGGGCAGAGCTCCACCACCGTCACATAGGACCAGGACAAACCTGACAGCCGAGCACAGAGAGAGTCCGACTCAGGGGCACCCGACAGCTGACTCCCGTCGTCCTGTCAGCGCGGGGACAAACGCTGAGCAGAAGATCTTCACCACCTCTTTTCTGCAGAAACTCTTTGGTTTCAAACACTGCAATTATGATGATGGCCACTGATCATTTCAACTTCAGACTCAACAAATTATGAACTTCTGGTGTTTTTAATTGTTTTGCAAAAAAAAAGAGAATATTGTTGTGGATGAATTCTTTATTTTTAGGTGCTTTAAAAACTCAACTTTGTGTGTATAATCTTCCCTTTACTGTTACTATGAGAACTAATCAATGTGAAGAGTTGTGTTGTTTGGGTGGCTGTGTTTGTGTTGATGAGAAAAGACCAACAACTGCACAAAGCCCTTAGAAGCTGAAAGAGAGCGAGGAGGACAAAAGTCCAGCTCGGCTTCATGAAGATTCCAACAGGTGCTAACCTTTCTGTTCTCATGAATCCCTTTTTAAATTTCATGCCAGGTTTGCTTTTAAGGGGAGATTTGTGCTCAAAGGTCTTTTTTTTTGAAGAGGTAAATCTAAATTAAAAGAGGTCAGCTCTGACAACACTACTTACCATGAGGGAAAAACAGTTGTTTTCTTTGCAAACATCAACCGCGTTTGGCTGTGAAAGTAGTCCAACAGAGACTAAATGCTTTGAAAAAATAAAACTTCCCAATGAGACTTATGGATGCAGTTATTGGTCTGATTTATTGTACATATCATGGAAATGTTTTTAATCATGAAATAAAATATTTTATGTTGTAATATACATTTTGACCTCATGATTGCAGATCAAGAACCAATTTAGTTTGATTCATTGACTGTTTGGGTCAGCATAGAAATGTAAACTCAGGCCAACTTGACCAATCGCTGCTTACCGATTATGTCTGGTTCCAACATGACGACAGCTGTATATCAAAAAAAAAAAAAAGCAGCCAATGAGCCTTAAGTCATTGGAAACAGAAGCAAGTCATGTTCTATGGGTGATATCACACTCTCTTGATCCAGTTCTCATTTACAGTCAATGGTTTGATTCTAAGTTTTAATGTTAATTTATTAACCTTTGATTTAAAAAAATAGTTAACTCCAACAGCGTTTAGATTTTCACCCTTCTTTTTCTGCAAGGCTTTTTTTTTAAAAAACAAAACTTTTTTTTAAGACTTCATGATCAAAGCATTGATTTGAACCACAAAATAATTTCTCCACAACTGCAAACTCTTTAAGATGAAACCCCATATAAATGGGTTATATAAGTTATGATCAAGATACCAACACCTCATGAAGAATAAAAAAACAAAAAATTTCCTATATGGTACAATTGTCTAAACTCTTAGATTAAACCCCTCACAACTTTTGTTCTATTTACTTTTTCATTTAATTGATTTCATGTTAGAGTTCAGAGTTTTGATGTGTTCTGTGTTCCTCTACTGTTGTTTCAACATGACATGAAAGTGTTTTTCTGAAGATGGAAACGTTTTGATTGTAACATCTTACAATGATTCAATTAAAAAAAACTTGCTGAATTTCCCCCTCAAATCTCGGAGGCTGTCAAGTGGACGTGGTATCGCGAGATTTACGTCAGCAGAACCTTTCGAAGATGGTGGCGGGAAAGGTCCTTCGTGGCGGGAAAGATTGATAGTCAACACACGGCAGGGGGCGCTGTGGCGACACTGCGGTTTACAACAAAATACGTCACTATGAATAAAATAAATGTATTAAACACGTTGAAGTAAAATAAAAATGGCAGTTTTGATTTTTAATTCTGTTAAGCTTACTTTACACTTTTATTCAATGTTTACCATGGAGATTTTGTGGATAAGTATACTGATCTCAGTGATGAATATGCACAGAGGGGGAGGGAAAAGGCTCGGACTGTAGAGAGGGAGGGGTGAGCGTCTAATTATACCTGATTGGTGTATGAAAACAGTGGTAGATGATCAGTTTGAATTTGACTAATTTTGATCATTTTCTTAACCGGTCGCTGGTTCTTGCATGAGCGCTTAGCTAGAAGGTTGCGGTTCTTATAAAGCCGAGCGCATCTGCAGTCAGTGCCGTTCGGACCTCGGCAGGCGTGGAAGGAAAGTGCGTTGTTGTTAGCTCACCATCATCATCCTCCTCATCCGGCCTGCTGGGGAGGCCAAGCCGGGAGCTGGAGTTCGCAGCAGAGCGCTCGCCATGGCGGTTAACCTGGACAAGGAAGCGTACTACCGCCGCATCAAAAGGCTATACAGCAACTGGAAGGTGAGCCGCGCTCGGCCCGGAGCGGGTCGGTGTGCTGCAGAACCCGGTTAGAGGTAATTTTTGAGCAGAAGACATGATGAAGCCGCTGTGGGAGCCCAGAGAGTTAGCCGCGGGTTCACACCGGACCCAGCGGAGCGTTGAGGGTGCGAACGCTGATGTTCTCCAGACCGTGCAGTTACGGGTCGGTGTTTTGTGAATCTTTTAGGACACATTGGTAAGACACCCGCAGGGATCCTTGGTCCCGCATATGACTGCCTCATGTTAGCACCGCGGTCCTCTCATTCAGTGGGTTAGCTAGTCTGCTAACTTGTTAACTTCTTCACCAACCAGCTAACGGAGGAGTCTGAGTACGACGGCTTAAGGCCGCTCTTCATCGAAATGGACACACACATTTCAATGTAATGGTTCCGATAAAGTTCTACCGATCACAGGGCGGAGTGAGTTGAAGCTAAAGTTCAGCTGCTGCCTGTTTGCACTTTGTCCCAGCGCTACATGCTAATCTAGGATGCTAACAATTAGCATCACAGCATCAGCATCCCGGCTCCATGTGAAGCGCGCGGCGCCAGCATGAGGCTCGTTTCTGCGGCGTGTGCGGGTTTGGAAACTCAATAATTATAGATGAACTTTTATCCCAGACCAAAGTTTCAGCTTCATATATGCTGCCTTTTTCACCTGAAAACTTTAAGGTGGTGGGTTCTGGTTCGGGTAGAGTAACAGGTTACTGAGAGAAGCCCCTTGTGCTGTGAGAGGGGTTTAAGGTCAAACATCACAACCAAACTCCTAGATCTATTTGTTTTACAAACTCAGGATTAGATTTTCTTCCATTCATCATCAACCCCTGCTTCATCCTGATCAGGGTCTATGTGGCCCCTTGCAAAGACAAGCACCCCCCACAGTCAGTCCCAGAACCACAAGACCCAAACTCTGATTTAGGCCGGTCGTGTGTCTAAACTGTGGGAGGAAGCCACAAACTTGCATGAATGGCTTTACTCTAATGTCTAACTATGCCTTAGATAGTGTTCATTTCAATAAAGTTTTTTTTGTTGACCCAACCTCGTAAAGGAGCAGAACTCCAATGGAGGGCAGCTGAAAGTGTTTTATTTTCCTCATTAAAGACTGAGAGATTCCAACAGCCATTGTTTATGATTAGAATGTTAAAGAATGCATAACACATTTCCAAGTTTGTGTTTTTAATTAACACAGTAGTACTTTTATGAATCATCCAGGGAACCTAAAGATGCATTTGTTTCAGGGCAGAACGTTCCGAGCTGAGGTTATAACCGCCTCTTAGTCTAGTTAAATCCCTGAAAAAGGAGGAGTAGAAGGTGAATCCACACCAAACCTGAGTGGAGAGCTGGGTTATTAAATCAATCTCATCGATACATTTGAATTTGTTGTGTATATATTGATCTGTTGTTCAGAGTAAGGTCAGCCTACCCGTTTCTCGCTATGCGCAGACATGACAATAGCAAATCTGTTTTTTCCCCAGTTATTTATTTATCCGACTGTACGTTTTTTCCGGAGCACAAGTCCCATTAGCAAAAAAAATGCATACAAAAGAAGGGGGGACCCCCCTCCCCACATATAAGTCGCTCCGGAGTATGTTTGTAGAACAACTCTGCCAACCCCGGCGTAATACTGCATTCACGCCAAACCCGATTCATGCATCACATCTGTGTTTGCTGCCAAAGCAGATGCTCAATGCTTGTCCAAAAATGTGTTCATCAGCTGGAGGCGCCTGCATGTGTGGTAGAAGCTACTGTCAAGTTTTTAGCCTCATCGCTACATAGAAGCATTGACCGGATAAGTCCTTCACAATGAAAAGAAAAGACAAGAGATATTTTGAAGAGTTCTACAAAAGCTTCAGTAAACACATCTTCATGGCTGGGTTCATAAGACCTTTCAGTACTTTAAAAAAAAAAAATGTATAGCAATCTTTTTTTTCTACTGCGTGTGAATGATGGCGCTTTCAGCTGTACTTCCTGGTCTCTGTAACCCAGTTTGATGACTTGCTGTCCCGCATTAGTCAGAGGATGGAAAAATGAAAAACAATAATAATGTCTAGATGCAAATAAGAAAAATATCACAAAGCTCAGGAAGACGACGATCAGATTCTCCTCCATTTTTGTTCTTAAAGACGCTGCTTCATCTCTGTTGCTGTCAGTCACAAATACCGATGCATACACTTACAGTGCCGTCTAGCAGCAACAACCGCTGCAGAGCAACTGGTTGTTGGTGGGAAAATAACACATATGAGTCTGTTTATGTCAAAAAAAAAATCACACAAGTCTCTCCTGAGTGCTAGTTCACTGGGACTTCTACTCTGAAAAAGACGGTTAAATGGAACTCGTTCAGTTTTGTGACTTCAGACTAAAGGCAACAAATTGCATGATGCAAAATCTGTTTGAAAACTGTAGAACAACAGCGAATTAGTTTTTTACACCTGAAGCAGAAACTGTTAAGTTCGAGAAGTGTTTCTTTTTACGAGATGCTCAAGCTAGCGGCAGCTCCTGAAACGTCTGCCGCATTGTTTTTTGTAAAAACTTTTTACTGGTTGTGTTTCGCTGCTCTTTGTTCAGGTGGGAGATGTTAAAGTGATAGTTTTTTTTAGATGTAGTTTGTCATTTTTGTAAAAGAAAGTATATTGAGAAAGAAAAAAGAAAAAGACAGTTAACATTGGAAATCACATTTAGTGGGAAAAAAGTCAGATCTTTTACTTTTTTTTTTTTTTTTTTTGGCTTAGCCTGACCGTAATTCCAATGAATGTGTGTCTTTGTGTACATTCTAGAAAGGAGAGGATGAGTTTGGTAAAATTGATGCCATCGTAGTTTCTGTGGGGGTCGATGAGGAGATCGTGTACGCCAAATCCACCGCCATACAGGTGAGCTTCCGGGGTCTGAGGGGAGGCCAGAGACGGGCCGCAGCGGCACATTTTTCAGCTGACCGGCATGCTTTTGGCCCTCAGACTTGGCTGTTTGGCTACGAGCTCACGGACACCATCATGGTGTTTTGTGACACCAAAATCATCTTCCTGGCCAGCAAGAAGAAGGTGGACTTCCTCAAACAGGTGGCTGTAACCAAAGGCAACGAGAACGCCAACGGAGCCCCGCCCATCACTTTGCTCACTAGAGAGAAGGTGAGTCGGGGAGTTTTTCATGCAGAGCTGTCAGACTTTGAAGCAAAGATTTGTTCACCAGCTTTGACCTTTCGCCTTTCAGAATGAAAGCAACAAAGCCAACTTTGATAAGATGATTGAGGCGATCAAGGGCAGCAGGGAGGGGAAGACGGTGGGAATCTTCAGCAAGGACAAGTTTCCTGGAGAGTACATGAAGAGCTGGGGCGACGCGCTCAACGCTGAGGGTCTGGAGAAGGTAAGGGGGAACGCGAGCAGATGCCCAGGCCAGCTTCCTCTGTTCACGCCTCTGTGATCACGCCGCTGCCACGTGGGTGCAGGTGGATATCAGTGCCGTGGTGGCCTACACCATGGCGGTGAAGGAGGATGGAGAGCTGGGTCTGATGAAGAAAGCAGCCGCCATCACCAGCGAGGTTTACTCCAAGTTCTTCAAGGAGCGCGTCATGGAGATCGTTGATGCCGACGAGGTGAGAGGAGCGGGGCAAACGGAGATCTGTGCAGGTCAACATACGGGAACATCAGATCTTCTTTCTCTTCGTAAATCCACGGACTGCGGCTTTGGTGGTCCTCAGACAGGCGCTGCGCTGGCGTTCCCTGTTTGAATGCATCTGTTCCTCAACAGAAAGTGCGTCACAGCAAGCTGGCTGAGTCGGTGGAGAAGGCCATCGAGGAGAAGAAGTACCTGGGCGGTGCAGACCCGTCCACAGTGGAGATGTGCTACCCCCCCATCATCCAGAGTGGGGGCAACTACAGTCTGAAGTTTAGCGTGGTCAGGTGAGTGATGGCTCTGGCACAAAGTCCCGTAGAAACTCTTTTCTGACAGTAGCTCATCACTCAAAAGTCAGAGGTTTGATCAGACAGCTCAAGGAAGCTCCAGCTCTGAAGAATTTTCCAGAATCCCTGAATGTGATAGAAGAATGTTTTGGTTTGAGGAGGTCAGTGTGAGGACTGTTAGGTCAACATCAGGCCTGGAGAGGGTTCCTGTTTGAAGAGATCGTTTAACTTCAGGACGTTTTTCAAAGGAGCTTCTTCTTGATGCAGTTTGTGCTTCTCACCACCAGGTGGCACTGTACCTCAAAGAAAGGAGCTGTTTCTTTGTTCTGTCACAGCTTTTATCACTTTTAAATAAAATATGTGTTTTATTTCAACCAGGTAGGTCGCTGTGAGTCAGTTTTGGTTGATGTTTAAAGTGTTCAGACCTGGATATCCAAAAGTAAAATGGCTAAAAAGAAATCCTCCTGATCTTTGGCTCCTCATAAAGCGGACTGGCTGACTTATTTCTTTCTTTATTTATTTTCTGATACCGTCATCTCAGTGATAAGAACCACATGCACTTTGGTGCCATCACGTGTGCCATGGGCATCCGCTACAAGTCCTACTGCTCCAACCTGGTGCGGACCCTGATGGTGGACCCGTCCCAGGAGATGCAGGACAACTACAACTTCCTGGTTCAGGTGGAGGAGGAGCTACTGAAGGAGCTGAAGCACGGTGCGTTCATGAGCTGTCTGTGACTGTGGGAACTTTAGGTTCTGGTGGACGTTTTCTTGTAAAGTCTTGTGGTCAGGTGGACTTTAGTCTATTTTTACAAACATTTAAAGATGATCAAAGGAACTGTCCTTCCTCTGAATTTTAGTTTAGAAAACATTCCAAACAAAAATCGTTTTTGCGTTGGTGTGTGCAGATCTTTTAGAACAGTTACAAACATTTAGTGAATCGTTCCATCATTTTTACTATTTAGATGTAATAAATTATGTCTGAATGGTTGGTATATCAATCTCTTTTTTTCCTGGATGTATGGAAATTAAAATGTATTTAGTACCTTTTTTATTTAGAACTGAAGATCAAAATCACCAGAACAGATAAAAACACAAAGATTTTCAAAGAAAGGAATGATATTTCACTTGAATGTCAGACTCAAACACTTTTCTGTCAACTGCCTGGTTCACTTCAGGAGTAGACAAAACATAAATGTTAGTGTTGCTTTGTATGATTTAACAATAAATCTTAAAGTTTTGCTGCCTACAGCTGCAATAGATGGATGGCAAGAAGATAGCAGATGAAGATGCAACAACACCTGAATAGAGGTGTAACGACTAGAAAAGACTTGCAGTCCTTTCATCTAAAGTTCCTGTGGTCTCCAAGCCTGTTCCTCAGTAATGGCTGATTAGCTGGATCGGGGGAACCGGGTCCATTACTGAAGCAGGATTGGCTGCAAAACAAGCAGGGCAGTAGCTCACGAGGATCAGGGTTTCTGACTAGGGCTGGGAATCACCAAGAATTCCAGAATCGATTCGATTCACCAGAGCCTGGATATAATCTGTTAATCTGACAGGACGGCTTTTTCTGCGGTGCCTCCAGCCATTAAAAGCCTGAAGAGGCTAAAGTGACAATATTTAGATCATAATCCAAGTTGCATAAAAAACCGTGTTGACTGAAGTCATGATTTAGGAGTCATCTTTAATCTCCATTAGACGAGATGGATGGATGGATGGATAGATATTTTAAGACATCCTGATTTGGGGTTAGAGGTCAGCAGTAGAGTTGTGTTGGTTTAGATTGTGTGATGGTGACATTTCTGTCCTTCTCCTGCAGGCGTAAAGATCTGCGACGCCTACAACGCCGTTCTAGAGTTTGTGAAGAAGGAGAAGCCTGACCTGGTGTCCAAGCTGACCAAAAACCTTGGGTAAAGCTGGACGATGTGGAATTTTTTTGTATCACAATCTAGGTTTTTTTACTATCAGGCGATACCTATATATCACGATACAATCCTAATAACTCTATTGGTCAAATTTCAACACTCTGTGGCTCATAAGACAAATGTGTAATCATCAGCAGGTTGTTTGGATTTAAATATCTATTTCCTATCATACTTTAAACATAACAGATTCTCTGAAGGAGCACGAAGCAACCATTTTCTTTGTTTTTTTAAGATGAGAAATAGCATTTATATTACAAATTAAACTGAAAATTAAAGCAAAAGCTTTGAAGTTTGAAAAGCGAACTATTTCTAGTTTCTGAAGGAACATGCCTTCTGCACAGTTCATGTTACTCTGTTTTGATCAGACCTGAAATAACTGCAATACCTCCACACTGAGGCCGAATGTAAGTTTTGAGTCAGCGGTCAAAGTAGAACATTATTTTGCACAGAAATACCATCTGAATTTTTTTAGAAGAAAATGAAAGTGCATAAAAGTAATTTCTAAATGGTGTGAACTTGTCTTTATTGTCAGCTAACTGTGATTCAAACATACAGGGAAAACACAAGAACAGATTTAATTCTGCTTCCAGGTGATCACATTTTAGAGTAAATCATAACAAAAACGGTCTGAAAACAGTATCATGTTTATTGGTATTGTACATCATTGACATTAAAGATACTGCTCTCGCAAGGGAATCTGTCAGGTCACAGTTTTTGGTGCAACACCGGCTCTGGAACTAAACAAGGACGCTGCTAAAACAGTGGATTCAATTCTGTTACTATTTAGAAAATACCACTTTTTATTGATCTGTCTGCTGCTGCTGCCCTCTAACTTTTACTCACCAAAGAGGAGAAAATACTCTCATCTGGCAAGCGTTCATTTTGGAACCGTAAAAATAAGTATGGCAATAGACTCTTCTATCAAGGAAAAGTTCTATCTATATGAGGTATATCATTGTAAAGGTAAAGCTGGAAGCCCCGTTGTGTGGTCGCTCTCGAGCCCATCCCGCCCTCACTCATTCTGTCTTGCAGCTTTGCCATGGGAATCGAGTTCAGAGAAGGCTCACTGGTTCTGAACGCTAAAAACCAGTACAAGCTGAAGAAAGGTGAGACGCTGAGCTCATCCAAAGCCTGTTAGAGTTCCTCTGTGAACCACAGCTGATGTGTTCCTGTAGGGATGGTGTTCAGCATCAGTTTGGGTTTCGCCGACCTCGTCAACAAAGACGCCAAGAAGGACGAGCTCAAGAAGTACGCCCTGTTCATCGGAGACACGGTCCAGATCAACGAGGTGAGTCCTTCCTCAAAAAGTTTCCTCACACCCACCAGTCCTTCTGTGTTCAGTGACGGATGACTAAATATGAGAACTGTGACGTCGCCCATAGGAAAAGACTCTTCAGGCTCCAACGTGATGAAGTCAATTCAGTCTCCATTTTTTTCACAATACGGATGCTGCCATGTTGGAGCCAGATGGCATCATTAAACAGTGATAGGTGCTAGTTGATCTGGGTCATCGTTTCTATGGCAACCACGTTTGCCAATCAGGAGTGAGCTTCTTGGAAGTCCACTGGGAGAATCACTGCCATCAAACACGGATCTGAATGCGGGAAACTCGAGATCAAACATTTGTATTTCAGTTTTTAAATGTTTTTTTTATTTATTTTGTAATCCGTCATGATGCTCCATCCCATTTATTGAGGTGCTTGTTTGGAGGGTGGGGGCACCTGTGAGGATGCCCCTCCCCTTCGGTTTTTAGTTCATTGTTGCATGGAGAAAATGGCCTCAGCTTTCTGCTCTCTGACAGGAGGAGGTGGCCGCTGTCCTCACCCCCGCCAAGAAGAAGATCAAGAACGTGGGGATTTTTCTGAAGGTAGGTGGTGGTTTTTTTTGAAGGGGGGGGTGTCCTACAGTAGATTCTTTATAGAACGTAGTGCATTTTTTTTGTTTTTGACTTCTTTAGAATGACGATGAGGACGACGAGGATGAAGATGGCGACGATGCAGAGGAGCTGCTGGGGAAGGGAGCTCGGAGCGCCGCCCTGCTGGCAGACAGAACCAGGGTAAAATGGTGGAGGCGGGACTCAACCCCATTGGTTCAGACATTTTCGTCCCTGTCCCAGTCTTTGGCCCCTCCCCTTTTCTCACTCATCTGCTCCTCTTCAAACACAGAATGAGATGACGGCAGAGGAGAAGAGGCGAGCTCACCAGAAGGAGCTGGCCAACCACCTGAACGAAGAAGCCAAGCGGCGTTTGACGGAGCAGAAAGGAGAGCAGCACATTCAGAAGTGAGCTGGGCTGTGTGTGTGTATGTGTGTGGGAGAGGGGTGGTGGTTTAACTCCTGACATGAACGCAACCTCAGTGAAAACATTTCTGACAGACCATGTGACCTCAACGCTCCTTCATTTGGTTCCTTTGTTGAGATGCTTTTTCTGACATTTGAAGCGACGGTCACACCGCCGCTGCAACACGCAGCCATTTCTATTGAGCAGTGGTGTGTAAAAACTCCCACATTAACATGACGCTACGCATATATCTGACCATTTTTGTGCTCTACGTACAAAACAGTGATTGGTGCGAGTTGATCTGGGTGATCCATAATGAAAAACTTAATTATGGAGGAGAAATGAAGGATTGCAGTTTGTGACACCAAGTCTTTCATTGGAATAGAGCTGTGAAAGAAAAGGCCTGGAGCAAGATTAACAAAATATTACACCAAGCCTCTTCCAACTGTAGGTGGTGGAGATGCGCTAGTTAATGGTAGAAAAAGAACAGGCCCCTCCCTGCATGTCCAGTGTGAGCATAATGGGCTAAAAGCGCTTTCAAGAACCTGCATTTAGGCTGCGGTTGTTGTATATGCGTCACATGGCCGTTGTGTCTGTAGCATTACTCCTTCAGTTTAGGAAACGACTGCTTAATGGGCTAATGAGATGCCCCCCCCAACCCCCGGTGCTGCGTTCTGGCCGGGCTGTCTGCTCATGTGCCAGAAGTTCAGAGTTTCTTCCGTTTTCCTCCCAGAGCCAGAAAATCCAATGTGTCCTACAAAAACGTGTCCCAGATGCCCAGAGAAAAGGAGATCAGAGACATGAAGATCTACATTGACAAGAAGTACGAGACGGTCATCATGCCGGTGTTCGGCATCGCCACGCCCTTCCACATCGCCACCATCAAGGTCTGTGGAAGACATTGCTGTTAAACTGTTTCAGTTCACGGCCGTCTTCACTGATTCTCGTTGGTGTTTGCAGAACATCAGCATGTCTGTAGAAGGAGACTACACCTACCTGAGGATCAACTTCTACGTTCCCGGCAGCTCTCTAGGGCGACAGGAAGGAAACATCTTCCCCAACCCGGACGCCACTTTTGTCAAAGAAATGTGAGCGCCCCTGAGGAATTCGCTTCTTTTTTCTTTTTCTTTTTTTCCATCTTGATTGCGGTTTGGAACTTTTCGGTTCTTCTGTCCACAGAACATACCGAGCATCTAACCTCAAGGCTCCTGGCGACACCTCTGTACCCTCCACCAACCTGCAGAACGCCTTCCGCATCATCAAGGAGGTGCAGAAGCGCTACAAAACACGGGAGGCTGAGGAGAAGGAGAAGGAAGGCATCGTCAAGCAGGACTCGCTGGTCATCAACCTGAACCGCAGCAACCCCAAACTCAAAGACCTCTACATCAGACCCAACATCGCTCAGAAGAGGATGCAGGGCTCTCTGGAGGCCCACACCAACGGTTGGTTGTCTGAAGGGGAAACTCTTCTGAAACCACCCTCAGAGGAGGAATCCTAACAAACAGCCATCCTTCTTTTTCTGCTCAGGGTTCAGGTTCACATCCGTACGCGGAGACAAGGTGGACATCCTTTACAACAACATCAAACATGCCATCTTCCAGCCGTGCGACGGCGAGATGATCATAGTGCTGCACTTCCACCTGAAGGTACGGCTGGACAAAGGCGTCCAAGTTTTCCCTTTTAGTTAAGAAAAAAAAGGCAGTGCAGTTTAAATTAGGTTAATATGATAAAGTATTAGGGCCGCCATAAAAATAAATACCTTTTAGGATAATAAAGTTATTATTTATGAGGGGATAAAAGTCATAATTTAGCGAGAATAAAGTTAGAATTTCAAAACTTAGACGTTGAGAATTTACAAGATTAAAATCATAAATTTGAGTCAAAAATTGTTTACTAAGAGAAAAAGAAAAGGCAAAAACAGGGAAAGCGTATTTGTGATGTAGAAAATACGCCTGGCGGGCCACAAGCTCCCTGCTCTGAGCTCTCAGCCACTGGGGGGGGGGCATGGTAGGTAGCACAGGTTTTTTTGGCTTTGAAAAACTACATAAACTTAATTAAAATACAACTGAGAACACTTTGAAAATGGATCAAAAGATGATCGATTACAAAGTTTAGACAGATGTTTCCATCATGTGACCTCTGAAGCGTCTCTGATTTGTTGTCCTTCAGCTCATTCGCTCAGCCTGACCATTCTGCCTTACAGAACGCCATCATGTTTGGGAAACGGCGACACACAGACGTGCAGTTCTACACGGAGGTGGGCGAGATCACCACGGACCTGGGCAAACACCAGCACATGCACGACCGCGACGACCTGTACGCCGAGCAGATGGAGCGCGAGATGAGGCACAAGCTGAAATCCGCCTTCAAGAACTTCATCGAGAAGGTGGAGACGCTGACAAAGGAGGAGCTGGAGTTCGAAGTCCCCTTCAGAGACCTGGGGTGAGTTCAGGAGAGGTCATGGGGGGAGGGGGTGTAAAGGAGGAACTCTGAATGGATTTGCTGACTATTAAATGCCTCCAGGTTCCAGGGTGCCCCCTACAGGAGCACCTGCTTATTGCAGCCCACCTCCAGCTCTCTGGTTAACGTCACTGAATGGGTGCGTAGAGCTTTTCACGAGAGGCGTTTTATTCTGAAATGTACCAGGAAGTATCTGTAAAATGAACCCCCCCCCCAAATGTTTTCTCAGCCTCCGTTCGTGGTGACTCTGGATGAAGTGGAGCTCGTCCACTTTGAGCGTGTGCAGTTCCACTTGAAGAACTTTGACGTTGTCATCGTCTACAAGGACTACAACAAAAAGGTCACCATGATCAACGCCGTGCCTGTCAACTCACTGGATCCAATCAAGGAGTGGCTCAAGTAAGGCCAATGGCTAAAAGCCAATCGGGCGATGAGAGGCAGAGCGTTAACGTTGTTTCTTCTGATTTCAGCTCGTGTGACATCAAATACACTGAAGGGGTTCAGTCTCTGAACTGGACCAAGATCATGAAGACCATCGTTGACGATCCCGAGGGCTTCTTTGCGCAGGGCGGCTGGTCGTTCCTGGACCCTGACAGTGAGGTGAGCGTTCTTTTGGGAAAACGATCGTCCTTTTCCAGTGTCGCCCTGTTAACCATCGTGTTGTTTCTCAGGGAAGTGATGCGCAGGAAGACTCGGAGTCTGAAATTGAGGATGAAACGTTCAACCCATCAGCCGATGAAGAAGAGGAAGAGGAGGAGGACAGTGATGAGGACTACAGCTCAGAAACGGAAGACTCTGGTAGGACGTCTGAACGCCCCTGCCTGCGCTGAGCCTGTGGGCGGAGTCTGATTGATTGCGTGCTTTCAGATTACAGTGCGTCGCTGGGCAGCGAGGAGGAGAGCGGCAAAGACTGGGACGAGCTGGAGGAGGAAGCTCGCAAAGGTTTGTGTGTGCAGGCAAATGTGCTCTGGATTTGGAACCAAATAAGTCCATGTTTGCTTTCCAATTTGCAAATGTTTGGAGAAGTTTGAAGCTGCAGCCGAGGAGGAAGATGACGATGACTTGTGCTGCATTTAAACCAAACGCGATTCAAGCGGCAAATATTCATCCTCCAGCTGTTTTTGATGAATTCACTGCTGGACGATTGTCCACAAAATGTGTTCTTAAAATAAAGCTTGAAATTTATAGCGCTGTTTATAATAAGATTAAAATAAATTTTCAATCCCTGACGAAACATCCGATTCTTAAAACTAGGCGATTGGCCCGGTTTCTAATTACATTATTGGATTGGGACATCCCTAATATTATTGTCTTGATCCAGAGAAGAATATCATCAAAACGTTCAGAAGGGGAACGATCAGCTTCTCTATGTTGGTTCTGGATTCCTCCCACTGATTACATCATCACAAAGCTGAGTTCCTGATTGGTCTACACGACACCAAATCTTTGCTGAAGTTCAGATATTTATAATGGACCTTTCGCTCTTCTACCCAAAATCAGCTGCTGCCAGACCGTCACGCCGCGTCTGACCCTCAAATTGCATGACAGGACCTGTGACCATGTCTGCACATTAGCGGGCGTGAACCCATCTTTATTAAAGCCGTTCTCTCTCTGCTGCCCTCTAGCTGACAGAGAGAGTCAATACGAGGACGAAGACCCGTCCAACAAGAAGAGGAAGGGTCGGACAGCAACAGCCCCCCCACCCACCAAGAAGAAGCGGCGAAACTAAACATCTCACTCACTCACTCACTCACACACACATACATGCGTACTGCCAAACCCCAGGATTCCTCCGTGTCCCCAACCCCCCATATGTCAAATGTGTACATAGATGCAGAAACCTGTGGGCGTGGCTTGCCGGTGCATCATGGTTGTAAAAAGAGAACCGGCAGCAGGACAGTTGGTCTTCATCGCTCTTCTTTGTTTCATCACCAGGCGTCTTGGTTGTGTGTGTTTGTTAAATTTGGTTTTACTGTTTATGTTCAGTTGAAAAATCTTTTTCTTAATGAGTGATAATAAAAGATGGAATATGCTCTGCCAATTGTTTTATATGGAAACATCCTGATTCCTCGTCTTCATCATCTTTTTGTTAAAGCTGAAGTTGAGCACTTGCCTTTTTTAAATGGGGGGGAGGGGTGTGCAGATGCACGTTTCCTGTTCTTTTTTATGGGATTTGTAAACTCCTGCATTCAGACTCACACCACCTGTCACACTTTCATGTTTTCTCTCATGGGGGGGGGTAGGTATGATGTACTTTTGACTCTGAAAATCCTGTTTTTGTAATAAAATCTAAAAGAACTGGCATCTTTTCTCTGGACTGTTTTTCTCTTTGAGGTTCAGTTTGAAGGGATTGCAGATTTTGTTTTGTTTTTTTCAACCGTTCGCTTTAAATGGTTATGATAAGCGGGTTAGGGTTTTGTTTTAAAGTCAAAACATTGAATAATTACAAATGTCAAAGGTTTTTCTTCCATCTGTGAGCCGAAGCATCATCGCGCCATGGCCAGAAACCCATCTATCCATTTTCTGAACCCACCTTTTCAAGCTCAGAGCTTCTGGAGCCAAACCAGCACAGCCTGAACGGGTCACCACCGAATGCAAACCCACACTCATGCATACCCAGGGGCCATTTTGGGACACCAATTGACCTATGAAGCACGTTGGCGGTCTGGTGGAGGGAACCCACAGGGGCACAAGGAGAACCCAGCACGTTCATTCCTAACTACACCGCTGCAGACAGCAGTCTGACCAAGGCCAAAGAGGGCCTTCGCACTCTCAATGGTAAGATGAAAGACCATTCCGGTGTTGATACCACCATGTGGGACTCCTGGCTGGATGTGTTTGGGAAATACCACTCATTGGTAGCTTCCGCTTTGGTGTCCATAGCTATATTTATGGCCATCTTGACCTTGTGTGGATGCTGTTGTATTCCTTGCCTGCGTTCTTTGTGCAATCGTCTCATCTCCACAGCTATTACACCTGAAGAGACCCTAGCTATATATGTATAGGTGATTTAATCATGTTTGCAGAAGTGTCTGTGTGTGTCCAAATCTGTTTCACAGGAAGGTGGAGGTGACACCCTTGGGAGAAAATGTTTATCTTTGCGTCTTTTCAGCATTCTCCTGAGAACCTGTGTTAGCTATGTCTAAAATGAATCGAAGGACGCTCTGTGTTAGTTTATCTGTGAGAAACGGCTTTGCAGGTCCAGAGATGATTTGAGAAGACTGTGGAAGGACAGACATGTTGTAATAAATGCTTTCTGATAGCGCTGCAGCTGTGTTTTTATCTGTTTCCCCTCCTTAGAGCTCAGCGCGTGTGTAACTTAGGGACATCCCAAATCAACTTATTAAAAGAGGGGGCAGCAGAATTTGCGCCAGAGTGGAGAGAGATTGTTTACTGGGTAGATCTCTGTCTGCTCTCCTCGTAAAGGTACCTTTGTCCGTTGGTCTTTCTTTCCTTTTTGAATTGTTATGATGTTGCAGGTTGTTTGAACCCAACAAAAACCAGCGCCGCCAACCACCATAGGAGAAGCAAAACATTCACGACACAGGAGGAAGGTTCAAAATGGGGGGGGGGGGGGTACTTGAAGTCCCAAATCAGAAGTTTGAAGGATATCAATCTGGATGATTGATCTGAACTAGATTATAGTCAAAACAAAACTCTGCCTGATGATTTTTTTTTTTTTTTAGCATTTTCAGACCTGTAGAGATTTAATCCTCCGGATTATTTTGTTCAACACAGACCCACAAAAAGAAGAACCTGAGCTCTCTTCCTAAAAGTTTATCTTCATGCAAATGTCACTGGATGACTGATTATCCAAACCAGTAAGCTTGATGGCTGCATCATCCTGGTCCCGCACACGTAAAGGTCAGTTGATCTATGTGGATCATGGATCGAGCTCTGTGGAAGCTTCTCTTTTTTGGTTTGTTCTTCATCTGATTAAATCATCAAAAAACTGACTGTCTATATTTTTGATAAACATCCGTTTTTCTCCCCCAGGGTCCTTTTTTCTGGTTGTGGACATCTCACATCAGATTGGTAAGAAATCTTTAAAAGACCACTGAATGAGTTTAGGTGTTTTTTTTTTTGTTTGTGTTTCCTGTATTTTTACTTCAGTTTCAACCTAAATTAAAGTATCAGGATTTTCTTTTGCTCGTTCATATTCACTTTTGTTTATCATTTTTTTCATGTCCCACTCCAACGATCTTTTGATCTATTCTTAAAACATTCCAAGGTCTTTTTTAAACATGATGATGCAGTTTTTAGCCACACTGTAACGCCTATGCTATTATAGGCACTTTAACGTTGGGAGTTGGGTCATCTAGACCCACTAGACAGTGCTCTGAACCTTTGTTCTTCAATGATTTGTGATCTTCACTGGTGTCTATGGATTACATGAAATCGTTTCCACCTTTATCCACCTTTGTCATGGAAGGGAGAACACGTCAATATAAGGATCGGGTCATCTTGACCCCATAGGATAGCACAAGGGTTAAGAATGACTTTTAAGGAAGTTTAAGTTTTTTCTTGAACCTGATCCCAGCCTTTCCATAGTCCAGGATGAGGTGGTGGAATGTTCCTCCCCTGAACCGCAGGTTCAGTCATTTTAGTTCATAAAAACTTGTAAACTTGTTCTGTTCTGGATCAGTTAATATAAACAAATCCTTTGCATCTGGGTACATTCAGATCTATCAGTTCCACCATGAAGTCGGTTTTAAAAACAAATGGTTTTAATTATTTACCCAGACACCATCAGCTTCCTCCGGCAGTACGTCGTTGTGTCTGACGTAGGGAGGACCTGGGAAGATGCTGAAGCGTACTGCAGCCAGATGTATGACGGCATGGCCTCCATATCTGGGCCAGAGAACATGAAGGAGATTAGCAGCATCCTTCCTCAAAACTTCACATACCGGCTCTGGATTGGTCTGCATGATGCCATGGATAGCTGGAAATGGTCGGATCCACAGAATGGCGGGAATGTGGGCGATTACCGGCCTTGGCAGGCAGGTCTGCCAGACAATGTGGGAGGGATGGAGAGCTGTGGTGCCATCTCTAGAGACGGCTACTGGAGAGATTAGACGTGCACTACACTGTTGCCCTTCCTCTGCTTCAATGGTGAGCACAGACAGGTCAAGGCCAGGGTCAAACATGGACCCACCTCTAACGTTTGTTTCTCCACATCCAGTTCAGCAGAACAGCTACGAGCTACAGCTTGAGACGAGATCGTGGCTGGACGCTCAGAGCTTCTGCAGGCTGAACCACGCAGACTTGGCGAATGTGACAAGCCCAGAAGAAGGAGAGAAGGTGAAGGCCTTGCTGCAGCGTGACGGTGTGGAGCAGGCCTGGTTCGGCCTGCACCGGGACTCCTGGGTGTGGACGGACGGCAGTGCCACCACATACACCTCATGGTTGGCTGGACAGCCCAACAACGCCGGAGGATCACAGGGCTGCGTTTACATGGAAAAAGAGAAGTGGAACGACTTCCCCTGCACAGACCAGTACTACGTCCTCTGCCAAAGTAAAGCTACGTTCACAGCGCCCTCAGCTACACGCGTATAAACGACCACTTCAATGAAAAGTCTATGCAAAAACGCGTAAAAGCGCATCTTGGCCTTCTGCATACAAAACTTGCATGTAGCTACGGAGATTTTTAAGACCGTTTCACGGTTCTATGTCCAAAACACATGGCCTATGAAGACACGCTGAAAGTTAAATCAGGTCAGACTTTGACCAATCTGATTTGGTAGAGATGTATGGATGGACGTCCTTTTTTAATTCATGGAAGTGCAAACCGTTTATAAATTGATATTGAAGGAGAGATTAATAAATGTAGTTTGTTCCCGTCAGAAACTATAGAACACCAAAACATGTATATATCAGAATAGAGCTGTGAAAGAAAAAGCCTGAAGCAAGATTCACGAAATACCCCTTTGACATTTCACACCAAGGCTCCTTTAGGTGTAGGTGGCAGACATGCACTAGTAGACGGTAGAAGAAGAAAGAGATGGAGAAACCCCTCCCTGCTTGTCCACTGCAAACACCAGGGGCGATATGCACGTTCAAGATCCCGTGTTTAGCGCGTTCCTGAACACGTGTTACATGTCTAGTGTGTCTGCAGCGTAACGCCTAACTTGATGTTTTCTTCAACCATGAATGAAAGACAGCTGGGCTAAAATCCCTCTGTTTGTCAAAATCTACTGAAACATTTGTTAATGATCATTAACAGATCTGAGTGGGTAAGACTCCTCCTATATCCTGACAATCAGTGTTAATCTGGAAGAGAAATGATGCAGCAAACACAGAAGCGATAGAAAGTCTGAAGATCCTGAACATTTCTGAGCCTCTCAGCATTATAGGTTTGTCTTTCTTAAGCTACATTTTTTAAAAGAAAAAATCTGTGGCTGTCTAATTTTTAGGTTTCATTCTAAGAAAAAAAAAAGTTTCAGAGAAAAATTTCAGATATGAATTTCATGTGAGCTGAACGTTTCTGTTCTGGGTTTTAGAGCTGTTTCCCAGACGGAAGAGGTTTGTGCTGAAACTGGAGCTCAGCTCTGACATCAACCCCAACCTTCCTTCAGTGAGAGAGTTTCTGCTGCAGCAGGTGAGGTGTGACGTGTGCACAAACTCACATGCCACGGTCTAACACGTGAACACAGGTGTGACGCATTCCACGCTAACTCTGACCTGTACAAACGGACTTGGTTCTGGTTCCTCCCACAGCTGCTGTCATGGCTGGCAGACTCGGGACTCACGGATGTGAAGGTCAGCTGGAGATGAACGCGTCTTCCTGTAGTGACGTCATGAGCAGGACAAACAAACCACTAGGAGATGAATATGCTGCTTTTCTCTGAAAAATAAGAAATTGAGCAAGGGGCTGCGATGTGTTTCTCATTTGAGATGTCCTCCTGCATGAAACAGTTAAATATATCTGTGTAAAGCATAAAAAGTTTGATCTTTTCTTTTCAAACTTCTCCTCTCCTGCAGCTGAGCAACCATATAAGATCTGACTCCAGACCCAAGTCAGGGCTCCCAAAAAACACACATCATCCTTCAGGCCAGGCACATATAGCACCCTAGGGGTAGCATGAGTAGTGTCCTGGTTGATCATTACGGAGAAGTAACAGGTCTGTGGGGAACAGAATTCTTGTTTGTCTATGGGAGAAAAATACGTATTTTCTGCATCATTACACAAATACTTATAATAAATCAATGTAACTTCCTGGATTCTTTTTTACATTCTGTCTTTCACAGTTGTGTATCTATGATGAATATTACAGACCTCATATCTCCTCCAATGGTACAAATTTGTTGGATGACATACTTTTTGCCCCTCTGCATACATACACCTAATTGCTTATATTGCTTTGGTTTTCAAAAGTTGGTAAAGAAACACACACACAGTGAATGTTCTGTTGTTTTATTGGACATGGAGGTGAAAACAGGTGGACAACAACACGTGGAATCTGCAGGTCGGTGGGGTACTGGTCCTAATGGTTCATCTGAGACATGAGCCCCTCCAGTTCCGGCCGTGCCTTAAAACGAGCCTGAAAATCTGCCTCTGTGTGCTGGAAGGAAACGAAGAATGAGTTTGTTAAATCCAACATTTTCTCCACTGGTTGAACTGCACAGACAAGAAACTAGATGTGTTAGAATAAAAAAAGGATTTTCTGCTTCAGCTGAAGGATACAGGCTACAGGTGATCCTGAAGAGCTACAGAGACGATCCCTGTTACAGATTATAACTTAAATATAAATGTTGAAGTGCTGCTTCAAACATCCAAATCTGTCTCAAGCTACGTTCACAACGCCCTCGGCAACACGCATTCAAGCAACCACTGTAAATGCATGTTTGGACTTCTGCATTCCTTCCCACATCATTACATCTACAATTATTAATTGTGCCCGGCCGGAATTCTACGCCTCCAAGTCTTTCATTCATCGGAATAGAGCTGTGAAAGAAAAAGCCTGGAGCAAGATTGACCAGATTTACAGCGCTTTGACATTTCACACCAAGGCTCTTCCAACTGCAGGTGGCGGACATGCGCTAGTAAAAAGTAGAAAAAGAAGAAGAAGCCCCTCCCTGCTTGCCCAGTGTGAACACAGTGGGCTAAACCCGCATTCAAGAACCCATGTAGAGCATATTCTTGAACGCGTGCCTCGTGTCAACAGAGCATCAGAAAAAATGAAACCGTTAAGGAAACTGCAGCCTACTGGACATCAAGAGCAAACTACATCAGCTTTTGGTTTTCCTTTGTCTGGTTTAGTTGTACGCCGTTCCCTCCCTCGCTCACTCCCTCCCTCACTCACTCCCTCATCTTATGAACCCACAGAATCTGTTTTAGAGTCACAAAGTTGCTGGAGCCAATCTGGGGAAAACTGGAATAAAAAAATATCATAAAGCCACTTTTTTAGTTCAATTTTGCTCTGTTACTGCGTCATGATGTCACAAAATTAAATGAAAATACCTCAATATGAGGATTTTTACAGTAATTATTAAAAGTATTTGCAATTAAATTAGATTCATTAATTAGAGCTCATGATTAATGAATCGCAAAAAATTATTAATGGCTTTACAGGACTAAATATAAGTCATATTTAAAAGCTTTTGAAATGTGCCTCCTCTTTAATGTTTTAAATCTACTTTACTATGTCAAAGTCTTGACAACTTACAGCTACTTAATGGATTCATTTTTACATTTTTATTAAAAATCTCTACTATGTTTAATGCTTTGAAATCCGCTTTATCTTTGTTCTTTTAACTTTTTTTTTATCATCTCCAGTTGCGTATTGTAATCACATTTGAAGATGACTCATTTCTTTATATTATGAAGATTCTTCATCTATGACTATTTTGATCAGCTTCAGTTTTCTTATGTCAATACTGTTGAATCTTTTAAAAGCTTCATCATCTTAATTATTTCTCATCTGTAACATTTCAAATATGCTTCATTTGTAACATTTGTCTTCGTCTCTGAACATTTGAAAATGGATTTCCAGAGCAACTTAGCAAAAACTAAAACCTGTAAACCTTTGTGCTCTTTCATGATATGCGTTTCCTTCGCCTGTCAGGGAAACTAAAGTCATCATTTCTCAAAATATCTGTCAAAATAAGTGATGACGGATATGTTTCCATGCCAACGCACCTCCTTCACGCAGAGCTGAACTCCCTCTGGCTGATTCCTCAGAAGAACATCCATGAAGATGGGACTCAGCGCCGCGTTCAGGCTGCTCAGCTGGAAAAGTCAAGCGTTTAGCTGCTGTCAGAACATGGAAGCTGCATCTTCTCAAGGTTTACCTGGACCACCCGCTGGTGAGTCTTCAGGACGGCGTCCACGTACGTCTTGGTTCCCTGCTCCTGCATCAGCATCACCTCCATACTCTTTGTTGGCAAAGCGTAGCTGAGCGACGTGAAGAACAATGGGAGACAGAAGAAGGAGCTGCAGTTCTTCTAATTAAGGTGCTTTGTCAGCAAAAAGGAAGCAGCTCCGTCTGCAGCCTCACCTGTCTGCCACCTTGATGCCCAGCCGGTTGCAGAGGTTGTGCACGTACTGTGAGTAATGTTCCACCAGGGTCATGTCATGGCCGGACACGTTGACGTTGAGAGTGCCGTGCGCCGTGCTGGTGTTTGCCAGGATCTGCTTCATCTGCTGCTTCTCCTTCTTCTTCTTAGGCTAAGGAGACATACATCACCGCCATACGTCACTCTGGCTGGCACCTCCTCGTGCACACAGACATAAACACATGGGATTATGCATCCAACAAATAAACTAATGACACATTCCACCATGCCTGTGGAAGGAATGAGCATGGGGACTGAATGATTGTGTTTCCTGATATGTCCTTCATCACATTGAAAACTTCAGTGAGGGCAGGTAGCAACCCCCCCAGAGGCACAGCAGACAGAGCAGCCGTCCAGCCCAGCAGCTCCCCCCCGACAGACAGTTGCAACCATCCACGAGTGTAATGGACCCCCACCACAGGAACGGACCGGGAGGTCACGCCCTCCGCCAGAGGGGGAAGGAAACAGAAACCGCACAGGGCAAGGGCCCCAATCATGCAGGGACCTGCCCCTCCCCTCAGGTGTCCCAGGCCCAGACCACCCGAGACGTACACCGGCGCTCAGATGAGAGGCACGCCGCCGCTGGGCACAGAGCCAGGGTCCCCTCCACAGAGCATCCAGGACCCCGATGGGAGGCCTCCGGATCCCCAGCCCCACCAGCTGACCCTCACCAACCACCAAGCAACCCCCTCCCCCCAGGAGGCTGACGACCCCACCCCAACCCTGCACAGCCCACAGGAGGCGCCTGGGCCACGGGTGGTCCACTCAAGCCTGCTTTCAAGTGATGGGGTGAGGACTTCCTCCAAGCTCACACCTTATTGGCAAGAGTGGTTTCCATAGAAACAATGAATGACCAATCACTGCTTACTGACATTGTCTCCAATATGGTGACATCCTTATCTTGAAAACCTGGCGGCTGACTTGATTTCATTTGGTTGGGACCAGAAGTAAATCATTTTCTATGGGTGATGTCTCACTCATTCGGTAAAGTTCTCATCTACAGACAATGGTTGCACTTGAGTCTGGGGTCAGACACCCTTAAAAAAAAATTAAACAAGCTTTGCAATTTCTACTCAAACCGGGAGGTTTTTAACTCATAAAGTACTGGTTTCCATCTGAGATTCGCTACAAAGGGCTACAAATTTTTTTCAATACAGTTTTGTACTTAAAGTATACTCTTATAATCCAGCTGAAACTCTTTGGATGGATAGCAAAACAGCATGACCTGAAGATGAGCAATTTGTCTGTAGTTTATTAAATGGTTAAAAGCTCTTCTGCTGAACTGAAGCTCTTCTGAGGAAGGAAAAGCCTGTTTCCTGCAGCATCCCTTACAAACCTGCTTCTAACCCTCACTTTATTTTGAAGGTCTCTGCCACATCCTGTGGCTCTGTCTTTGCCAGAGGGCAGTACTAGTTGTACGGTTTCTTGTTGGTTTGGTTGGTTAGCTAGAGGGGGGTTGTCGCGGCTGAGACTCCTCCAAAACACTTGATTCCTTTTTCTCTGATTCAATTAGACCTGACCCAACAGTCAACATTGGTTCCGGCATAAGAACCGCTGATGTGTTGAAACACATTGTTTCTGTTTTCACCACACAATAGAGGGGTGGGGGGGCTGGACACAGACTTACTGCTTGTTTGGGTAAAAGGTTCCTCCACCTGCCGATGCCGTGGGTCGGCATGCTTCGGTGCAGCCGCTCATTGGCTGTAAGGACACAAAACAAACACTTAAACTAAAGGCCGTTTCACCAGCAGTAGAGGTTTCTGAGGAACTCACGCCTCCCTGCATGATGGACGGGCGGAGACGGCCTGTGAGGAGAGAAGGACGGTAGTTGTAAAACACTTGCTGCTCCTCCCACACAAACATTTGAAGGGCTTTAATGAAATTCCATTTTCATAAGTTTGCATGAAATATTCAACTGAACATGAAATCTATTCTAAAATCTCTGCTCATGTTCGGCCTGTAGGAGGCGCTATTTCCTCTACTGCTGTATCTGCTTCCACTCTGCAGGTCTTACCTGCAGGATGTGAGCGCCTGGTTCAGGACACACACCTGAAAGTTGGGGGGAGAGAGAGAGTAGAAGTTAATGCTTGATTGTGATAAAAAATGACCATTTCCTTTATTATGTTTAAACACGATAAGAGGGGTGAAGCCTGCCTTAATTCCCATCATGCCTTACTTTACCCTCTCTCCTGGTAGATTACAGTCCTCACAATGCCAAACTAACATTAGAGGTGCAGCAAAAATGGTGAGCAATATTGGAGCTATCCAGCCGTCCAGTTTTGAGGCATGTGCCAACTTGAACGAGGAAAACAAAGACGTAAATCATGGATCTATTTGTCTGCAGGTGGAGCCATCGGAATGGAGCAGAGCAGGGAGCTTGTGGCTCTCTGATTGCAGTTTGTGTGTAACAAATTTTCCTTCTGTTCCTGATTCACCACAATTTGAATACGGAAATACTCAGAAATTTTATTTTAATCTTAACTTTTACCTCTGTATGTCCAGAGATATGCCACAAGAACATGTTAAAAACACCAAAAACACAATTTCCATTGGAGTAGGTTTTTAAAATGGCATTTCTCAATTTTATTTTATTTTTTAAATCGCTGTGAATCTGGAACAGACGCAAAAATACAGTTTAAAAAAGGTTGTATTTGTGACGGAGAACATATGCTGGCCATGCTCTGCTTCGATCAGATGACATCTAGATCCATGCACGTCTTTGTTGTCCTGGTCTGAGCTGTGCGGAGAGGGTTTTTAAAGGCTGGTTTCAAGGATGGTTCAAGGTTTTCTAAGCAACATGAACACAGGCTGAGCAAAGTACAGATTCATTTATTTAACCTTTATTTACCCAGGAAATGTCCCATTGAGATTAAGAATGTCCTTTTCAATAAATTCCTGGCTAGGAGAATTTGGGGAAACTCACTGGGTCGCTGACAAATGTTACAATAAATAATTATCTACCGAAAGTAACACCAACAGCCATGTTTGAAAGGTCACAGAGAAGAAATGAGATGTAAGGTTGAAGTGTGGAGGCCTGCCCCTGAGGTGAGGGAAAGATCGTATCATGAAGTCCCATCTGAGTTTATGGTTAGATATTTTTGGGCTTAAGGTTGCCCAACTTTCCCTAGAAAGGGTTTCAGATAATGTGATCAGTCTGAAGTCTTCAGTCAGACCGCCTAAGGCGTCTGCAGCTTCTGACAGCTGTAGGTCGGTGTGCTTAGACCTTAGCGAGCATGTCTGCTTATGTGACTCCATGTGCAATGACGAGTGTGCGAATGTTAATTAATGAAAAATCACTGGCATGGCAGAAAACATTTTGAATTTTCAGATAAAGATCAAAGTGTTTTTTAGCTTTGAAAATGAAAACATTAACCGCTAGTGAAACCCGGACCAGAGAGAGTGACCCCGAAACACCTGACCGACCTGTATCTTCCGGAGGACGGGGTTCATTCTCAGCCGCTCCTCGAGGATTTATTCACTAAAAATAAAAACGTAACATCCACACCACGAGTAAGATTATATATATATAGACTACGAAGACACAAGAACCGCAGGATACTGCACAGGAAAGCCGATGCTTTTAGTGTCCGTCGGAGGAACAATTCCCGAACAAACGTTCCGGATTGTACTGTCCGCTTTTCTTATCAAACCTAGATAAGACTACCGCAGGTCCCCACAGCCATCAGACTGTACAACACTGTGTTACAGTGACACTCCACGGTCTCAGGGTGTTTTTTTCATTCACTCATTTATTCATTTACTTTTGTTGTAGTTGTTGTTTTTCAATTTTCAATTGTTTTTTGTTCCTGAACATTTGTTTGTTTTTGTTTTTGGTGTGAACTTCATTAGTTATTTCTGTATTTTGAAAAAAACAAAAATTGTAATGTTTTTTTTTTTTACAGTTTTCATGTTTTGCAGACCGCATGTTTTTTACACTTTTGCAGCTGTACTTATTTAATATTTAATTCTTTATTTAATAAGAATCTCATTTTTGATGATAATTTTACATAATAATTTTAGTAATATTTTTAATTATTTAATATAAATGTCATTTGTGATGTCCTTTATTGATGTTATATTATATAGATTTTTTCTGAATGTCATGTTGCTGCCACAGATAAATGAAATTTCCCCATTGTGGGATTAATAAAGTCATCTATCTATCTATCTATCTATCTATCTATCTATCTATCTATCTATCTATCTATCTATCTATCTATCTATCTATCTATCTATAAACCAAAGATCTTCATGTCTTTTGTAAATATAAAAAGAAAACATTAACAACTTGATGGTCCAACATTCAACAAGCTTTATTGTTAATATAATTTATTTTTCAATTGGCCCCTAACAATTCTTCTCACCCAAAATGGATACTGGCTTTTTACATTCAGATCTTTCAAGTAAAACAGCATTTTTCTAATAAAGTGCAAAACATCACATCACCTGAAACAGAGATTCAAGGGAAATGTGCATAGAAACATTTCAAAATCGGATGAATTAAATTCAATTAAAGCAAAGCTGACATATAAAAAAAAAGACTTTAATCTGGCATTTGTAAACTTTCTTTTTTTTCTTTTTTTGGTTTAGCAGCATGCAAACATAGATCATCTTCTGCACTCAAACAAACAAACTCCTCTTTGGCTTGAAATGTTTAATTCAAGCCTGAAACAGAACCAGAAACTTCTTCCTGTTCTTCTACTTCAGGTCAAACAGGAGAAACTGATAAAATATCTAATGAGAGGACTTCGTATCAGAAGTCAGATCGTGTTGCTGTCACTCCTTTGCAGGTTTATAAGAAGTAAAACATCTGCAAATCCATTAAAATGTTCAGAAATTGTGATTGGAAATTAGAAAACCTTTGAAAAAAGTTGTAGAAAATTTGACATGCAGAGGCGTTTGCCTCAGTTTAGTCTGAATAGTGTATTCATGTTCTGGTGCGTGCTCTCAGCTGTTTTTAATGCACATAAGCTGAAGTAGCACTGAGAGGCCTGCAGGGGGAGACTGTGAGGCACAGCAAGGCTGCAGCAGCTTTCATAAAAGAAACAAAATGTCCTTTTCTGCTTTGAGTGTCCAGTCCTTTTCTTCACGAAAGCATTAATGCAGTCTTCTCATAAAAACCCTCTTCTCCTACTCATCTTCCTCATTTTCATCCTCGTCATCATCTTCCTCATCCTCTTCTTACATCTTTGGGCTGTATGGAGTCATCCACAGCTCTAGTTGCTTTCCTCCTCTTCCACTTCATCTTCCTCTCCTTTCCTCCGCATCTCCTCCTCGCTGCTGTCATCCAGTCATCATCATCATCCTCTTCATCGTCATCAACTAGGTCCACCCCCTCTTCCTCATTGTCCTCCTGCTCCTCCTCCTCCTCAGGGTCTGAAAGATGACCTGATGAAATAAGACATGTCAGGATTTATTATAGAGCCGGTGAGGTATTCTATCTAGTGTTTGGAAATGACACGGGCGTCTTCCATAACATAGATGACTAACAAGAACCATTGCTGTGAACAAACTACATTCTACGCTTCTATTTACATTGAAACAAAAAGCCTTTTGTCCAGAAGTTCCTATTGCTGCATACTTTCACAGGCTGTGAGGAAGGAAACACAAATTAACCATTTGTTCTTTGCAAATTCTCATCGGAAAAAGGAAGAAAACTTCTGGTCTGTTTTTATGGTCTGATGAAACAAAAGTTGAATGGTTTGGTCACAAGGATATAACTTTTAAAAACAACTGATAATAATAATAATAATGAAAGCAACAAAAGGGAACTTTAACAACAACAGAATACCCAAACTGATTGTTCAGAATCCTTTTAGATCTTCACGCTAATTGTTCAATTTGTTGTGAAAACGAGGTTTACTGCTAGACTAGATCAAACGTGTGCTTATTTTTGATTATATCCTCCTTTCAGTTGTCATTTCACTTAAAAGGAGGATTCATTTCATCCTCTCATGAACGGCTCATGAACCCAGCATTTCACTGCTTCATGACTGAAAGACGAGGACCTACACAGGGACGTGATGGCAGCTACGATGTGACACGGCAGCTCCTCCTCCAGGAATTTCCTCATCTCCTCCTCCATCATGACCTTAGCAGCTCCGTCTCCATCGCTTATACTCCGGGTAGAACATGGTCTTCCTCAGCTGCAGGCCTGAAACACAAATGCAAGCCTGCGTGTCAAAAAACATTTATAAAACATCCATATTTCGGAAGGATCGGGAGATTTTCAGCTTCATCTTCCCTAATAAGGCTAAAAATTTAACTTTTTGTTTTTTCTTAGAAAAAATTAAACAGGAATGACTGACGGCTGAAGAGCCACTTTTTGCATGACGCTCTATGCCTGTGTGGGCGGGGCTTGACGTGGCCAAACCTTCATTTAAAGAAGTCATATGTAAATAAATGTACGTGAAAGCAGAACTCACTGTTTGCCTGTAGTCTTGTATGTCTGGAAAAACAAAAAGAAACCAAACTGAGTTTAACAGAAACCACATGAGGATCAGAATATTTAGCTGAGTTGCATCTGAAAAGTCAGGGTTTGACCGGGACCTGAAGCGGAAAGGGTCGTTTTCCTGCATGAGGCCTTCAATGCTGCAGCGGACCTCCTGGAGGCGGGCCTGATCCTGACAGATCCTGGAGAGGTTTTTCTGGATCAGCGGCCCGTTGGTGTCGCACTGGGTGCGCGTGCACTCTCGCAGTCTGGTGATGAAGCGCAGAACTTTGGCCTTCATCTCCTCGCTCAGCCTGGTTAGACTCTCCTCCGTGTCGTCCATAAATTTCTGCAGGAGAAGCAAATGTCTCATTTACTCTTAAACGTTCAGAAAATACTCAGATGACGCAGAAGTCTTTCAGCTGTTTGATTTTTATACTTGGATGTTATCTCCATGTTGATGAACTTCCATAGTCTTTCTGTTCAGAGTCTTTATGAGTCAGAAACCAGATCATCTGTTGTGATCAAAGCTTTTGGATTTGGAGTTTTATTCTTTGGGACCTGCAGCTTTTTGTGTAAAGTGCACCTCTCAGTGTGTGCGTGAACATGGCCAATACAATACTGTTGAGTTATAACGTCTTTATCAGCAAGATAAACTGTGACGCTTTATTTTGAAAACACTTCTAACAGACTTGGTTTATTCAATTGTTTGCGTGGCCGTGATGTCCTGCATAAAGCACCCCAAAAGTCTCAGAATTTCCCTTGTTGTTTAACATTTGCTTACCTGTGTATATTTATTTTAGCCTCGTGTTCTCTTGTTGTGGAGGGATTACTTTCTAAAAATAACCTGTGATAAATTATGAAATCCGCAAAGTAATTGTTATTTTTTACAATTATAATAGATGGATAAATAAATAATAAAAAAAACGTGAACACGATAGTGAAAGGTGAACTGCACTGAAGGGGAGAACACTGTATATTGTAAATATGTTGGAAACTTCAAAGTGTGTATTTAATTGTTCTCTGGTATAACAGAATCAAATCATAGTGTTAACTGGAGGAAAAATGTCTGTTTTCCATTGGCTGTGTAGAAACTGGGATCCTTGGCTGCCATGTAGAAGACTTCACGTGGGGCAGACAGACATTTTCTCAAAAACACTACTGCCTAAAGCTCAGATCAGCATTTCAAGTAAAGAGCAAGATAACTTCTGTTATGTGGGAATAGCATTTTTAGTCTAGAAGTACAAATACATCAGCTGTCGCAAGCTGTGGTATTCCGATCCAAGATTGACCAAATGACCAGATATAATTCATGCAACATAGCATCAAATTTAAAAACAGGACTGAGAAGAATAGTCAACAGTACAGGGAGATGCAGCGTAAGGTGATGAAAGAGATGAGGAAAACAAATAGTACAAGAGAGGTGACTGTAACAAGATTAGAAAGGGTGAAGTGAGGAGGGCATTGAGGAGGATGAAGAGTGGAAAGGCACTTGGTCCTGATGATATTTCTGTGGAGGTATGGAAGTTTCCAGGAGAGATGGGACTGGAGTTTATGACTGGGTTGTTCAACAGGATCTGAGATGGATAGAAGATGCCTGAGGAATGGAGAAGTGTGATGGCGTCCGTTTTTAAGAATGAGGAAGATGTGCAGAGTTGTGGTAGCTACAGAGGAATAAAGCCAATGAGCCATACAATGAAATTCTGGGAAAGAAAAGTTGAAGCTAGACTAAGAGCAGAAGTGAACATTGGTGAGCAGCAGTATGGTTTCATGCCAAGAGAAAGCACTAATGATGCAATATTTGCTTTGAGGATGTTGATAGAAGTGTAGAGAACGTCAGAGAGAGCTACAGTGTGTCTATAGATCTGGAGAAAGCATAATGTATCAAATATTAAATGTATCAGTATATTTTTTCCTGAATTTTTGTCTTTGAAAATTATAGAGTTTTATTGGTCATTGTTTTATTTCATAAATAATGTTATTTATTTTATTAAAAGATCATGAATAGATGAAGCATTCATACTTTACAACTCCTTGAAGTACCAAGAGGCTACAATAAAGAACAAAGGTTTTAAACTAAAAATTCTAGACTAATCGGTTTTAGAATATAATTTTCAATATAAAGGTTTTCATCTACATTCCATGTTATATCATTCTCACTCCATACATCTGCTCTGGTCTGGCCCTTCATTAAATTTCTGAGTTAAAATAATTGCCCCACCCCTGGACTAGAAGGATGCAGAAGACTGAGTTAAATGGGCTGATGTGCTCTGGCGATCCTGAAGGAAAGCCAAATGGAAGCAAGAAGAAAGAACTGTGCAAATCACTGCTGGAAACAAACATTGTGGTGTGAATTTGTAAACCAAAATCTGAAAAAAGTGTAACAGTTCTTTGGGGAGGGAAAAGCACATGTCTTGAAGTGATATATATATATATATATTTTATTTTTATATTATTTTTTTTTACATTTCCACTTGGCAGTCAAAGAAGGTCAAGAGAGTTGTTCATGGAACTCTGGAAAATAAAACTCTTGAAATCTTTGAATCTTTGATAGTATTAATAATGTTATGTTGCTGGCTAGTTTTTATGAGTCAACTACTGGACATGTTCAAGAGCTGCTAAACTAACTTTGTGTGTCACAGATAATCCTCTGCTTGGTCTTGAAACTTTGCGTAAAATGAGAAGCAACAAGAACCAGATACATCAAAAGATTTTTGAATGATCTAACAAAAAATAAGGCAACACTCAAAAGAAGGAAGAGAAGAAACTGAGAACCTAGAAAGGAAGAGAATCCCATTTGTGGTTGTCTCAAGATTGAAAGTAGGATTTAAGTTTGCTCATGTCTATTCTAAAGAAAGCTGTTACACTTTATTTTGAAAGCAGTTTCGAGTTTGTCTTTTGCTGTGAATGTATTGATGATTGTGTCCAGGCTGGGCAATTATTGATTTGTCCCGATTAATTCATATTTTTGATCTGGACAATTGATTTTTGGGAAAGTCTAGACCCCCCCCCCAGCTCTCTACTTTCTTGTGCTTCGGTTGTTTGTAGTAAAGTAAGTCTGCTGGTCTCTCGGAAAGTGCGAATGTGAAAACAGTGGTACTTTGTATGGAACTTTCGGTTTCAGGGCTGTTCCTACCAAAAAGGCTCTGCTGAGTGAGTTCTAAGTGTTTCCCTTTCATGAGATGCTCAAGATAGCGGTAGTACTTACGACAACTGCAGCAGCGATCTGCAAAACTTTTTATAGCTTGTATTTGAATTTGAACTTTGTGTTAGAGCCAATTTCCAAAGGAGATGGTGAAAAAATCAAGTTTTTGTTAAATATATTCCATTGTTTGTAAATTTTGCTAAATACAGTAAAAGCAGGAGAGAGAAAAAAAAATCAATTCATTTCATTTATTTTGGCCCCATCACCCAGCTCTAGTGTTAAATGAAGAACAATTAAAGTCTGAGAAGTAGTTTTTGTTTTGGTTAGAGTTTGATTTCAGTTGTAAAAAACACAGAAAATAAGGAGAATTTGTAAAATAAAATCTTAACATTTGGCTTTTCTGGATGTTCTAATTAGATTTTTTTGACAGCATGAAATTCAGACACAACAAGATTTTCCATTTTTTATGAAGCAGATGTTGCTGCTTTTGGGATACTGGCTGGGAGAAACCTGGCAACCCCGTCAGGGACAGTCTCATCAACAGATAAATGAATTGTTTTTCCCATGATGAATTGTTTTCTCTGTGAGCCCTCTGCTCCAGAAGCAGATTCTGACCCACGCCCGTGGGATCTGAACTAATGATCAAGCCCTCCTCCATAAAAATCCAGAACAGAAGTATCTTTGACCACTTTCTTTGATCCCATCTCTCTCAGAAAAAGCGGTAAACTGACTAACTACAGAGGAGCCTCCTTCAAACATCAGTTATGTGGGAGTTTAGGACACCTCCTCTGACCTTGTTCTGCTGCTCCTTCTCCTTCTGTACCTTCTTCTCCGCCATGCTGTACTTCCTCTCCACGGTACAGCTGCTTGTCCAGCCTGAGGACATGGAGACCACACAAACGTTGGAATCATGACGATGAAACCTGTCATCATTTTTGTAAGAACTCTGGTTGATTGAGTTTTTTCCTTTTAAGCTCGCTGCGTCCTTATAATGGCAGAAACAGACTTAAAGGTGAGATCAATAGTTTGCGTTTTCTTTAAACCTTACTTGTTTACTTGAAAAGGTGCTGCAATCATGTTGATGCAAACCAGTTAAACGGCGCAGAGTCACCACTTCAGTATCAGCTGATCTTTAAAACCAAATGTTTCTATAAATGTTTACATATAAAGGTCTTTGGACTACCCTGTTATGTAGAGAGTTCAAATCAGCAGGGTTCTTTATAGTGTGGAGTTTGCATGTTCTCCTTGTGCATGTAGGCTTTTCTGGGTACTCAGCTCTCCCACAGTCCAAAACATGCTTCACAGGTTAATTAACAATTCTAAAGTGATCTGTAGGTGTGCATGTGAGTGTGTGGCCCTGCAACAGACTGGCGACCTCTTCAGGATGAACTTCACCTTCAGTATCGGTTGTCCCACTTGACACGTGATCTAAAGGGATTCAGTGGCTTGATTAAAGTCTGACTTGCATCTCTACCTGCATCTTAAAAAAGGGTCGTACATATTTGGTTCTAAAAGCTTGTCAATGGTAACAAAAACTTTTCTGCAGATGGAAGACGAGGATTCTGGGCTAAAAATGTCTCAAAGGCAGAATTTCATAGCTGCCTCTAGTCATTTCGAACCATAAAGAATCGTGTATTTTGCTGCTGGTGTGTGTGGATCTCTATCCTCTCACCCAAAATTATCCTCCTTCAGGAAACATTAAGCAACTATGTCCAAAACTAAACTATATTTCACAGCAAACAGGATCCGTCAGTAAAGACAAAAAGGCCTCACTGATGCTTTTGTTGTTAGTTTGTTTTTTTTTGGAAGGAGGTTGTTGGTCTAAAAAAAGACCATGTTTCTCAGATGATTCTCCAAGACTTTCCAGTGCTGTGGATTCCACAGCAGAGAGAAAGAGACCAATCTCAGCACCTGTTCAGCTGAACAAGCCGAGCACAGACTCCCCCCCCCAGAGGCTCCACAGTCATGTGACCGCTCTTTCATTCACTCACGGCCTACAAACAGACCTGTGTTCCTGAGGTTTCTGTCAGAGCCTCAGGAACACAGGCTCATAGATTCAGTCTAAAACACAGAAACTTGTGGTAAATCCCAATTCACCCGTTATCGCCTCTTGGTCGTTCCTCCTTTTAACCCTTTAACACAGAGCACAGCTGGGGTTTCAACCATCTTTACAAATGTAATTCCAGTGGATTCTGGAAGTAGAAAAGCAGCCTTGTGCTTTTCTGCAGAACTTTACAGCATTGAAGTGCTTATGAAGTCAATTTCAATCAGCTGATTCTGTCAGAGAAAATCTTTGCAATGCAAGCTGCTCCTCTGCATCAGAATTAACTCATTCACCACTGATTATGTAAATAAGTCAAAGAGCTTGGGTTATTTAGGTGTGTAGCGACATCTTGGCTTTAAAAGGTTAAAATGGTGGCAGATCTGAAGGATTAAACCATCAAATGTGCAGCTGGGACTGAAGTTTACAGTGTGATCACCAGGAGAAAATTAGCGCTGATAGTGACCCACAGATGTGTGAAGCTAGGGTTTTGCGGGGATGCGACACACATTCAAGAACGCACTTAATGCGAGTTCTTGAACGCACATTTAGCTAATGGACTAGCAGGGAGGGGCTTCGTCTTTATCCTTTTCTACTGTTTACAAGCGCATGTCCGACACCTCCAGTTGGAAGACGCGTGGTGCAAAACGTCCAGAAGTGGTGCAAATCTCATAGATCTTGTTGGTGCCTTTTTCTTTCACTCTATTCCGATAAATGAAAGACTTGATGTCATAGAATTCCAGCGGGACACAAACCGCAATGATTCATTTCTCTTTAATGATCAATTTTTAAACGGTTGGCCAGGAAGCCCAAATTGTGCATATAGGCGCGTCGACATAAACTTTTTACTGGAAGTGGCCGTCAGACATGCGTTGCTGAGGGCGACGTGAAAGCAGCTTCACAGCTGATGGGACGTTAACTTTAGGAGTCAGAACAGGTGGGATTTCAGGAACTGCTTGTGATCAGGTACATCTAATTCTAGGTCTGATCTCTCCAACCTTACAAAATTGTTCGACATAATCCCTCCTCTTAAATACAAGACAATCCCTCCACCCAATAAACAGTGGGGTGAAAGGTAGAATTGGAATTCACCATCAGTGTGAAGGGCAACAACAATCCTTTTCTCAGAAGACTCTCCTGTTGCTCTCAGGAGGAACAGAATGCCCAGCCATTCAACCTGCTGACATCTGGATACCATATTAGCTACTTCCATTGAGTGGCTTTCCAGAACAAGTCTGGACAGACCAGAACCAAACACCACTTCCAAGTAAAGTCTGACCCAGGCAAGTCTTCAGTCGAGGTTCTTCATATCTGCTGGAACCTCAGAGAACCTGAGGAAATGACTTCCAGCTCCTGATTTATCTGACCACAAAGGATCTTTTGGCACTGAATCAGAGCAGAATATCTGAAAGACCTGCTCACCTATCGGCCCCCCAACTTCTGCTTCTCCAGTCTGTTTATACAAACTCTTTCAGGTTAGTTGATGTGAGATGATGGGATGCAAACTCAGTAAAACGTTTTCAGTTTTATTCAATATTCATTTCAACTCTTTGCTCTCCAAAAAAGGCCAGAGGAGGATGTGGCTTCAGAGGCTGCACCTTCCAAGATCCCTTCTGAGTGTTCTTTGGGGTCTTGATTGTGTGGTGCCCCCACTCTATAGTGAAGCGTTGCAAACACACATCTTGTCGTCCATGCAGTAGTATCTGCCACAGCAAACAGGGTTCATGCAGCAACGTAAATGTCAACAGAGATCAAACATCTAGATATTAACCAGGCACCACTGTTACCGGTAAAATCTTGTCATTAATTCAGACCTTCCTCTTCAGGAGTCATTCATGGGCTCGGTGAGATCACTCGGGAGGAGCAGAGGCTCTAGGTGGGAGCTTGACATGCTCCTGACACATGGACCTCACAGCCAGACTACGTCTTCCTGCGAACCTGGCATGCATCCTCCTGCGGCGCCCCGTCCTCACCAGCACCCAGAGTCCCCCTCCTTGGAAGGGTCCGCGGTGGATAAGCTGCCGGCTGGAGGGCAGTAGTCACAGAGCACGAAAAACACCTTGCTGGGCGCCCAGACAGAAGGGCGGCGTTTCCCTGGACTTCCAGGGCGGTGGCGCGGCTCTGCGCTGGTGGCGGTAGTCGCTCGGCGATGGTAGCTGGTTGAAGTTCTTCTGAGAAAGTTGGTGCTGCAGCGGTGGCTGTCGCGGCATTCCGGACAACGCAGGCGCCCCCGCTCCGCCTGCCGCTTCGGCCGGTCCAGGCAGTTCTTACGAGTTGTGGCCACAGGAGCAGGTGAGATCGGTACAGATCCGGCGCTACCCGGACGAGTGAGCTCCTCCTGCAGGGCAGCTGAACTGTCTCGGCGCAGGCATCTGCCGCGAACAATTGAGGCTCAGCTGATGGATGAACCAGACAGCTTTCTGTAGAAGATGAGAGTTTTGGGTCAAACATCTGCAGTATTTCAAGAAGTCTCATCAGATGAGAGGTCAGTACAGGTCAGGAATTATAAAATGCATCTTTATAACATTTCAGGTTTTTTTTGTTTTACCAACAACACTTTTGTAATAATTTGACAGGTTTTCATAAAAAGGGAGGAATAAAGTTGTGTCTGCATTCCCTCCCTTCCAACCCTAAATGACTCCCTGTTTAATCCCAGCATTCTCTTCTATATTTAAAAAGAAAAAAAAAAAGGACAGGATCCATTAGCTGAGTAAAAACCTAATAAATTTTACAAGATTGTAAAATGAAAAATGCAAGGATTGTGTTTAATATTCATTCACACTCATGTAGTTTAGTTTAATCCTATTTAGTTATAGTTTAGTATTATCCTGTCAGTTTCTATGCATTTATGATCCTTTATGATTTACCTTACAATTAGTGGTACGAAGCCCATTGAGACGACTGTTGTTGTGAATTTGGGCTGTACGAATAAAATGGAATTGAATTGAACTAATCTAGTGAGCATTGATGCACACAGTTTTGTAGAGACTTCTGGGAAATCTCTAAAGGCACTGGATTTTGGAATTGTTGATTCGGACCGCACTACGGCCTTTCTGGTGAACTAGGTTGTGAGTAGTGGGGAATTTGGACACAACCAAAGACTTTTAGGTGTCCTTTAATGATGAGGTCATCAGCCCGTTTCTCCAGAACTGAACTCCACCCTCACAGTTAGCAAGTTTGACTGTACTGTCATCTTTTTGGTTATGAAGCTTCCGTTTTATTTATTGGAGTGTGTAAAGATGCAGAACTTTGATTTATAAAACCCCCTAAGCAGTGTTGGTTAGTTAGTTTTCTTGTGTTCACCTTAACTTTTCTCTCTGCTCCCCTAACTTGAGTTCACAACCCATAAATGTAACACACTCTGTTCTGTTTCACCAGCAGTTCATTTAAGAATTTATATCATCCAACATCAACTTTTTTTAGCTTTTAAATGTATTATAATGTTCATTCCTCGAAAAAACAACCCCAAAGCGGTATTTGATCCATTCGCTGCATTTCTCCCAGCATTCCTCACAAAGCACCAGCCCCTCCCAATCCTACAAAAAGCAGGCGGGTTTCACCTGTGACATAGAGCAGTGAGCAGCCCCTTCAGGAAAGTCTGCTCTGCCAACACAAACACCCACTTTCTCATAGAGTAAGCGGTGATCAGCAGAAAATGCTTTTGTTTCATATGCATAATATGCACATCCATCTAAAGGCAAAAGGCGTTTGTATTTGGGAGCGAAATGCAGACACGCTGCCGAGGCTGGTTTTAGGTTGACGTCGTGAGCTGGGCGCCACCCACAAAGAGCGAAAGGCAGATCAAGTCGTCTTACTTCCAGTTATGAAATGAACTGTACCTCATTAAAAATCATTTTTTTTACTGTGCCAAAGGTAATATATTTATCAGCATATATGATATAGTTTACTCCAAAAGGCTTAAGAAAACCATAGTATAGTCCCTTTAATGCAGCTACAGACTGAAGCAGTTTCTGCTGTGAGCACATTTACAATTATTGACTGTAGAAGAGAACTGGACAGAGCGAGTGTGATGTCACTCATTAAAAATGGCTCCAACAGTCGCCATTTTTTCACGTTGGAGCCAGACAACACCAATAAGTAGTGATTGGTCCGACTGGGGCTGGGTCATCATTTCTATGGCAACCACTTTAACCAATCAGGAGGGAGCTCCCTGGAGGTCCACACCCCTACCTCCTGAAAGTGGACTCTGGAGAACCTGTCGCTTAGACGTTTTAAACATTCAATGTGAGACCACCTACTTTTGAACCATCTGATCGGTCAGATTATAACTTGAATACTTTGAATTACAGAAAAAATATGATAAAAATGAGGACTAACAAGAACACTTTTTAAAAAAATGTAGAGAGAGAATTGTTATTCTGACTGAGTAATAGCTGTTTATTTCTCTACAGAAGTTAATGGGATTTGGCAACCAGCAGGTTTAGACTGCCAAGGGGTCACT
Source organism: Oryzias sinensis (assembly GCA_037389245.1). NCBI lineage: Eukaryota > Metazoa > Chordata > Actinopteri > Beloniformes > Adrianichthyidae > Oryzias > Oryzias sinensis. The sequence goes on along the minus strand of CM074505.1, from coordinate 24,984,856 downwards.
CAGTCCAGTTCTCATGTATAGTACAGTCATTATCTGTGGCTCTTCCTCATAATTAATACATCAACCAGACATAACCGTTTTTACATAGATTCGCACATAAACTACTGAGGAGAATTGTTGTACCTCACGTCAACCAGAGGCTGATGCTACGCACAGAACTCCATCATCACCTGCCCTTTCTCTCCCCAAACTCTGGAGCAGTCTCAAAAACCACCAAACTTTTGACTCCAATGCTTTTAGTAGGCCTAAGGTTTCAATAGAAGCCAAGCCTCCAGAGTCCAGAATTGGGGTCAGCCCACACACAGACTACTGCTCGTTTCAGGAAATGTCCGAACTTTTAAATTTAGGTAAAAGTGACCACAATTCATGCTGCATCATTGCACAAAGCTGCTCTGGTTGTCTGATCCTGGTCTGGACCAAACAGCTGAGTGATGGTTAAGCCCCGCCTCCAGTTTAGTTTGCGTTTCTTGTAGTTTTTGTAATTACACTATTGTAAACTTTTAAAATCATTATTTATCTTTTTTTCGTTTTGGCTCAGACGTTTATGATCAGAACCTGTTTCTGATGAGAACAAAGCTCCGAAAACTTTGGTTAAACCTCCTTTATGGGTCTAACCCAGTTATAAACAAGACTTTGAGCTTTATTGACTATGTCACTGGAGGTAGACAATGTGGTGTGTTCAGGGTCAGCCCCGAACTTCCAAAACAATCCCTGCTGCATTCAAAGACCAAAGCAGTGGGGTTACTTACTGTGCCCAAGTATTTCCCTAAGCCACAGTCACAGACGCGTCAGAGCTCGTGTTTGTTAAACCCTCACCCCTTCATGGAAACATTTACCTGAATCATATACACCTCCCCAGGTATCCTGCGACATTCAGCTAACCTGGCCTCGTTAATCTGTCAGGCTGAGGTACTGGCGCGACAGACGACAACCGCTGCCTCAAAGACCCGGTTCCGGTGTGGTCCTGCTGTTTGGACCGATAAACTCGGGTTTGTTGTGGAGTCGTGGATCGGTGAGCCGTTCCGAGGCTAAGGTCTCAACGCTGTCCGCCGCGACGCACCTGTCGTGCCGGGGCTAACACGTCATTATTCCCGCTAGTTAGCTCCACTAGGATTTACCGGCTCCGGTTACGGCCTCCAGCCACCATGGCTGCCGTCTGGCATCTGGCGTTTTCTGGACTTGACTCGGAATAAACCCGCACCTGCGGACAGCAGACGTTAAACTGAAACTAAAGCGAAGCACCGTGATGCAGGAGACCGATGCGTTCAATAGCCTCAGCCAACACATTTGTCGCAGGATATTTTTTTTCCTGGTAAAAAACAGTATCATCTCATGTTTTCATTAAGACATTGAGTTAAAGATAGTCTTCGTATACTTCTATTAATCCTTTGATTTACGTCAAGATCTTACAATAAGTTTTAAAATATGTTTTCAACACATTCTAATTAAGTCTGTTTAGGTTTTAAGGACGCGCAGCTGTCTGCAGTTCAAACACTTTTTTTGTTCATACATTCATCTTCTAAGCCCGTTTAGTCTCTTTCCAGGGTCTGGGATAAACACTTTATTTAGAACCATTGTTTTTAGCTTGTTCTGAAGTGAGGAAACCTTTCTAATAACACTCGTGCAAACTTTTCCGACTGCACTGAAAGGCATCAGAGCTCAGCGCACTGCGGTGGAAGCTCATGCGTTCACTTTCGTTCTTTGGTTCAAACACAAAAAACAAACACAGATGGTAGGAGCCACATGCCTCTGATATAATATTACTTTGAGTACCCATTGCTTATTGTACTTATGTTGAGAATGTAATTTCTAAAGTAGTGAATACAGCTCATCCAGCATTGAGGCCTCAAGCTGATGTCTAAGAATATGGTTCAGTTCCTGAAGCCCAGAGAATAGGGACCTCTAATGATACAACAGGATGACGTTTTTGAAACAGGAAAATTAAGAAAGCACATTTTAAACCAACATAAAAAGATTGTACAAGCGCGATAAAAACAAGTAACGTAATTTACTCTAAAGCCATATGGATACTGAAACGTTCCATTTGTAGAACTAGACCAACAAGTATGCAGACTGTTTTGACAAAAATGATGGTTCAAAAGTGATGAAATTGTGTATTTTTACAGTTGTGCATGAGAAAACAGGAAGCGCACATCTATGATGTTTGGTTAGTGTCGCAAAAGTGCTGAAGAAAAGTGCTTTCAATTTTTTTTTAAAAAAACATCAATTTTTTAAAGATTGTTTTTAAATTGTGAGGAAGTTTCACAGCAAACATGGGCAGATACTAATTACTGATGCAAACAGACCGTACTTTCATGAGGAAGTAACAATTAAAAATAATTCTGAAGTCTCATGAAGCTTTTTCATGTCTCGCTTTTACATAACAGTGTTTGATTAAAGGGTTTATGGCAGCTACACCACATCTAGATTTCTCTGTTTCTAATAATCTCTTTGGTCATTCCAACCTTTCTCCCCATTAATGCATTCTTACCTCATCCTCTGGTTCTTCCAGCAGGGTGAGTGCAGTTAGGTGTGCTTATTTCAATAGCTAGCTGAAGCTATGACAGGACACATTTTTAGCCTGGGCCTCCAATGCCAGCGATTACCAACCGTTCACTGACCTTTTGCTCTGTTCCCATGTTTCTCTCTGAATATGAACCTCCTCTCGTATCCATTTTTTACTGTTTCCAGGATTGTAAATTCTGGGAAAAACTTCAAATTTCATTTGTAAATCAAACATTTCTACATGTCGGTCTGTCCCCCTCTCCACAGCCTTGGTCCTATCCTGTCTCCTCCTCTTGGTTTTATCATTATCCACTTTTCCTCATTCACCAAGATCGAACGACTCTCCTGTTCAGGCCAGAGTAGTCTCCTGTGTTCTGATTCCAATGATTAAACATCTTTCATCACATCTCCAACATATCTTTTCCAAATTAGCAAAAAAAAAAAAAAGGGATGCATTTCAAATCTAATCCCATCTTAAAGAACCAGACAGGTTTTACCACAGGTGTTGACCTCCACGCCTCCAGGGTCACTGTTCTACATGTTTTCCAACTGGCCTGCTATAACTTCTTATTGGGAAAGCACACCTGATTTAGGTAATTAGCAGCAAGTATTGATGAAAACTAGCATGATACAAGGTCCAAAGGCCTGGAGTCAGACACCGCCACTTTGTTGGCTGAGCTGCAGGGGTAGAGCGGTCAGCCTCTATTGAGACTAATACAGGTTTGAATGCCATGTATTGAAATCTCATGGGTGAATACTGAACCCCACATTGCTCTGGTGGTCATAAATTTGCAGTGGAGCGGCGTCAGTGTCTGAATGAGGCTAATGACTGTAAAGCGACTGAGAAAAATACCTTAAGTATCGGCATTTACCATTTAGTGGGATCATCTACATCCACGCATGTTTGTCAGATCGTTCTAAGCCCAGCTATTCCCAAACACTTCAGGTGTGCTCCAAGGTTCTGTTCTGGGGCTCCTTCCTTTGACATTTATCTTGTTGCGCAGCAGCATCTCCAGTAAATTGTATCCATTTTCCCCGTAATACTGATGATGACCAGCTTCCTCTTTCCAGCAAACCGTCTCTTTCTCTCCCACCAACTGTTTATTCCAGATTCATTCCTGTTTTCCATTAACCCTTGTGCTATCTTAGATGACCCCACCCTTACATTGACGTGTTCTCCCTATGACAAAAGGTGGATAAAGTTGGAAAGATTTCATGTAATCCATGGACACCAGTGAAGATCACAAATCGTTGAAGAAAAAAGGTTCAGGGCACTGTCTAGTGGGTCTAGATGACCCAGCTCCCAATGTTTATATTGCCTAGGATAGCACAAGGGTTACATTTCCTCCCTAGTGTTGAACATCAATATGTAAGCATTGCCTATTCCTTATAGGGTTATTAATCAGCCCCATATTTAGGGGAGATGAACATTAGGATTACGAGACACAACATCCCAGAATATTTTCCCCAAGATTTTTTCCATCCCAGCCATATCATTCCCATGCGAGGGAATTCTCTAAAGCAGAACCCAAGGATTTGAAAGAGGAGAAACAGCCTCAGTACAGATGAGCAGATCATCTTTCTGTATTAAATACATAAATGAACAGAATCATCCCAAACTTGATGCGATATGTACAGAAGCATCACAATATGAATACAAATTAGAATTAAACATCCTGTGAAAACTACTACAAACACAAGAATTTGTAACAGAGAAACTCCAAACACACAATCGCATTCCAGTTTGTTGAATGAAGTTACACTTTTGCCCGCCAGATGTGCTACTGATTATGTGTTCACACAGTTCCCAGAAGATCCATTCTTCATCCAGAAACTCCACCTTTCCCCAGGATCCATACAACCAATTCAGCGATTCAGCAGGTTTAGAAAAATTGGATGGATGGGTTTTTATTTGGAACGTTTCATTTCTGTTCTCCTCCATGTCCACAATCATGTTAGTTTAAAGCAGACACATGTCCACTGTACATTTTTGACAACCATTTAAATGGGGCTATTAATGTTTAATTTCTTTAACCCTTGTGCTATCTAGGCAATATAAACATTGGAGTTAGGTCATCTAGACCCACTAGACAGTCTCTGAACCTTTTTCTTCAATGATTTGTGATCTTCACTGAAGATTGTCCATGGATTACATGAAATCTTTTCACCTTTATCCCACCTTTGTGTGGTAGGAGAACACGTCAATGTAAGGGGTGAGGTCATCTAAGATCTTACAAAGGTTAATTAAATGTGCGAAATAACCATCGCCACAGGTGCTTGTCAGCATTAACAGATCAGCTGCTCTCTGCTAATGACTACTTAGGAATAGCTTTTTGACAACTGAGCCAGTCGGAAAAACGCACATTCTGAAAATTCTGCTGTTTGGCTTTAACCTTTTGAGCTTGAGAAATTGCTGATACCAAGACTATTAGGACAACAACTTTTAACAAATTAATGCAGGAATAAGGTTATAAAAAAAAACACAATTAGATTTCAATTGTGTGAAAATTCAGTTTGTTGAAAAGTCCTAAGGAAAACAGCTCATTATAAACACAACACACAACCAAGCTTCCCATCTGCACAACCTTTCAATCAAAGCATTTTTTTTCTCACCAGGACCGCTCATTCCTATTGCTACTGATGAAAACACCTTTCCAAAACCCTGATAATCCTCTTTAAAAGCAAAGTGAAACCCTGAAATACTGGTTCAGTCGATAAGTTCTTGTTTTCATCACACCATAAAAAGCAAAAATGGGTTAAAACGGGACCATAAGTGTTTTTTTTTCTCATGTTCCTGGAGTACATCAGAAATTTAGTGTCTGCTGGGAGTGAACATTTAGATTTTGTTGCTTTACCTTTTATTTACACCACAACAAAATTAAAAACACTTTAATAATTTTGATCCAATATACTGCCTTTTGCTGCAAAAAATATTCCCCAATTATGTTCGTCTATGTGTGGTTTCCTGTGTATGTGTGCATTTGTATGTTTCCGTGTGTGTCCATGTGTGTACCAGTGCATGTTTATGTGTGCAACTGTTTGTTTTAGAGGGAAGACAAGCTTGCTGTGCTGTGGTGATCCGCTTGTTTTCCAGTGTGGACCACAGCGGTTGCTCAAAGTCGCTGGCCGTACAGACTTTTTCCACTTTCAGTAAATCAGCATCTGCATCAGGTTGGGCCTGCCCTTAGCAAAAACAGCACACTTCAAGTTAATTCTATCAAGTATACCTGAGTGTAAGTACAGAAAATAGAAAAGATACTAACTGAATATTCTTCAGACTTAATTGGAACCTTTTGAGTTTACAGTTTATAGATAGAAATTAATAAGGTAAACTTCGTCCTTCTTTGCTTTTATTTTGAACTAAAATATGCAGTGTTCCTTCAAGTTCTTGTCAGGTTGTACTGTCTGGGAGTCTCATTTATGGGACAAACTGAAGAAGTTTGAGGTGAGATCCACACTGCAGGCCACCTTTGGAATAGATCCCATCAGATCAATTCAATCAATTTTTTAACTGGCTTTGCTCTGTGTTTTTAAAATTGTGCACAGCAGGGACCACGTCCCTTGTGTCTATCATGATAACAATTACCGAATAGATGAAAGACAACGCAGGCTCCTCAGCACATCATTTGGATAACCTTGGCAGGAGGTTGCTTGCAGGTGGCCTGTTCCACCATCTCCCTCTGTGAGCTCTCATGGCCTGTGACCTCTTAACATGGCGTGTAGTTTCAGCTATCTGTGACAGCAGACTGCACAGCTATTCTTTGCTCAACAGTAGCTCCAGCGTGACGAAAAAAAGAAATTCAACCAACGGGTCAATCTCTTTGAAGTCTGCTGCTTTTAGCTTTCAAGCTGTTCTGCCGTTTCTTCAGGGTTCATTAAGCTGCCACTGAGCCTTACAGTCCTCAAGCAAATCTCCTGATGTAGTGGCCTGTCTCCTGGTAGCGCCTCTATGATCCGGCCACTATGACAACAGAAAGGGCTAATTTGCTTTCATTGCAAACGTCAAGTTGGGTCCTGTACATCCCAGGTCTTCGAGAGACAGTTCATAAAGTTCCATGGCCATTTTTGTGTTACTTACATTTTTGTATCGGTTCAAAATACACATATATCCCACTAATGGATCGTCAATGTTGGATGCTGTGTTTCTGGGATTAGTGTTGTGCAGGGATTCTGGCTTTCAGTTGCTAGTTTTAGGGTGGGATGCAACTTGGGGCTCTAGGGTTGATGATGTCCATGGTCAATTGGTCACAGCAACACACTATGTACTTCAACTCCTTAGCGATAACCCCTTGCAGAGTCATACCTTTGTATAACTGTATTTCGCAGCGTAGCACCACATAGTCTCTAGGCAAGAGGAGTAAGCATCTCTGTGAAACCATCCTCCATACTGCTGCTAGAATTCTGATGTCTTTCTAATAATATTAACAAAAGAATTAGTCATCTGCTGTTGCCTCTTGTTCCCTAATCCTGGCTTTTTGTAACATTTCTGATTGACATCTGCTGTGCACGATCCTTCTGACTTTTGGGTTTTAAGCAGGAAGTGTCAGAAAAGAAGTTACCACAGGGATAACTGGCTTATTGCGACCCAGCGTTCATAAGCGACATCACTTTTTGATCCTTCGATGTCTACTCTTTCTACCATTGTGAAGCAGAATTCACCAAGCGTTGGATTGTTCACCCACTAATAGGGAACGTATGAGCTGGTTTGAAGCCAGTGCGTGAGACAGGTTAGTTTTACCCTACTGATGATGTGTTGTTGCAATGGTGCATTCTTGTTTAAGAATAGATTTGAATGTTTTGCAAGTTACTCATTTTTGCAGAATTACTTCCAAGACAACTGTTGCTAGATTTGTGTTGCGATGTACCACAGTCCTGAACCTGCCTTCATCTCTGTGGCTGTCTTTAGGATTATGTGTTCACACATGATGCACAACGAGACGTCTATGCATCAAAAGGGGCCGCCTCAGGTCATAAATAGATAATGAAAGTATGCGTGTTGTGTATTTGTATATTTGCAATTGTGTGGGTAGAGTGCTTATATTTATATGTATTGCAAGTGTCGTATGTCGATAAAAATGTGTGTGTAAAAATGTTAGCTTGTGTAGGTGCGTTTGGATGTGGGTATTTATGTGTGGGTATGTGTGTTTACATAGTAGTTGTGGGTATGGATGTCAATATTAGTCTATGTGTGCACTTGTGTAGTGTGTGCTTGTAAGTGTGTGTATAAGTTTATGTCAGAATAAATGTGGATGTGTTCAGGTTTTTGGTTTTGTATCTAAATGTGCTGTGTGTGTCTGTGTGTGCATGCACAGAGGTGAAAACAGTGCCTTCAGAAAGGAATCATCGACCGTATCAAGAACTGGACAATGGAGTATGATGCCATCCATAGAGATGTAAAAATGAAATTGCGCCATTTTTTTCACCGTGCAGCGCGGCCATGTTGGGACAAAGTCATCAATGTAAGCAGCATGTTGCTTTTTCTTTGCTGCAGTATTTTACTTTATTCAGAATTAAAACGTGTTCAAAATGATTTTTTCACTAACACGTTGGGATTGTGCAGACCTGTTGCTATGGTGATCCGTAAACTTGAGCTCAGATCGTTTTCCTGTCTGTGTGATTGTAATAAATGCAGACTTATCAAAGTCAGAGAAGGTTGAGCTTAGCCTGATCAGCCCATGTTCCTGGCACATGGATGAAGCTGAAAGGTGTGGGAATCTGATGCATCCATAGCAGGGGTGTCAAACTCATTTTTACTGAGGGCCACAGCAGCATAGTGGTTGTCCTTAAAGGGCCAGATATAACTTATACATGTAACTAAATGTAAAGAAAAATAAACGTAACTACTCCTTCATGTTCAATAACTCATTATTTATTTATTATAACTTTAAAGTTGACAATTACAGTTGCATAGAAAAATATGTTTGCTTGTTACTCTACCATAAATCCTTTTTAAATTTGATTCTGTGGGTTAGGTTTATGGACAGTGTTTAAGTCCTAATTTATAGTTGCCCAATCCAATATTTCAAGGCCAATTCCCCCTAGATATGAATTAATACACCCCAATTTTGATTTTTTGTTTTAAGAAATTAAAAACGTTAAGCTCTCGTGGGCCACATAAAATGACATGGCAGACCACATTTGGCCCGCGGGCCTCGAGTTTGACACATGATCTAGGGCAGGGGTGTCAAAGTCATTTTCTCTGAGGGCCACATCAGCATAGGGGCTGCCCTGAAAGGGCCAGATATAACTTAGACATGTAACTAAATGTAATGAAAAATAAATGTAACTACTCCTTAATGTTCAATAACTCATTATTTATTAGAACTTTCAAAGTGACAACAGTTGGATAGAAAACATATCTTTGCTTGTTACTTTTGCATAAATCCTTTAAAATTTAGTCCGCTTATTAAAACACACATAACTCCATTAAAGAAGGATCAAGCTGTCCAAGTGAATAAAATAACATAAAACTGAGCTAGAAAGAACATGGATTACACATGTAACATTTCACAATAAAAGGCTGCACACAGCCTTGCATCCAACTGATGGTCTGATCAATTTGTCTGCATTCACAAATAAGACCTGCAAACATTAAATAATTACAACAGCAGCTACACATAATTAATATGCAATCAACTACAAAAAAAATATATATTTTAAGAAATTAAAAACTTTTATGATCTCGCGGGCCACATAAAATGACATGGCGGGCCACATTTGGCCGGAGCTTGAGTTTGACACGTGATCTAGGGTGATCTTTTAAAATGGGGGAAATGTTTGTGTGCTGTGATCTAAAGTGAGTTTGTTACCTTAGAAGTTCCAATTGAAATTTTCTCATGCCCTTGAGGAAAAAGTAAAACAAAATTAAAAAAGAAACATTTTCAATAAACTTCTTTAAAAGCCTAATTTTACTTTAAAATATGTGTGAGTGGGCAAATATCTCAGCTTTCTGAATAACCTCAGACACAAGGTTGGTTAGCAAATATATTTTAATATATCATATTTATATTCATTTTAGCACAATGACATAATGGCCTCATTTCAGATCAGTCTCTTAAATCATGACAAAAAGCAAAAACGTTAATCCTGCGGAAGAAAGTTTAGCAACTGGGCAAAAATTCCTTGGGGACAGGCGAAACGAATAATTCAGAGAGCTGATGCAAACCTGGAACAAGTCAGGAACCCCCAAATTCATAAACCTTATAGTTTTCTTTGAAGACCGTCCAGAAGTGGAAACATTCACAAAAAAAAAATCAGATTATCTGCTGGAATGATAAAAAAAAACTGAACAGCCTGCATGGATAAAGCCTTGATAAGAGTTAGACCCCCCAGTTTGCTAAAAATTAGACCCGCCACCCCCAGTTTGATAAGAGTTAGACTTCCCTCCCCAGCACTGAAATCAAATCCCTTTCAAATGAAACACATTCATTTGGCTTTCATAATCCACACAGACAAAACTTCAACCATCAGCTTCATTCAGTCTGTCCTCTGCCTGATGCAGACGTCATAACATACAAAGAAAAACACACAGCTTCCCAGCAGCAGGACCCCCCTGTTTACATCTCCACAGCAACTGAAATGACTGAAGACAAATAGAAAAGCAGCATTTCCAAAGTCCAGATGCTCCATCAGCTGTACTGTAAGAGCCCTGAATCCTGCTGACAAACATCTCAGTGCTCCTTCGACATTCTGTCCTCTTCCTCAACAACTCCACCATCCAAACACCAGCATCACCCAGCCCCTACGCCACTTGGCATGCTCATCATTACCTCCTCTGTCCTCCATGGAGGCCAAGCCACAAAATCCAAGCATGACAAACAAAAATGAGGATTCAAAAACAAAAAGAAGTTGTAGAACACCAGAGATCTTTTTAAAAATTTTGTCTCCACTGACCGTATTTTCCGCACTATAAGGCCCACTTAAAAGACTAACAATTAAAAAAAAAAAAAACTACAGTGCTTATAATCTGGAGCACCTTATAGATAAAGTAATTCTGGTTCAGCTTAATGATTTTGATTAAATGGCGATTGAGAAGTGCACTGTGCTGTCAGAGCGTGTGGTTATCAGTTATTCTGAATATGCTAACGTGGCTAATGTGTGGCGAGTTGTAAAATGACTGTAAATGCAGTAAACCTGACTGATGGGTTTATCTCTAACTCTTGTCTCACTTAATGCGCTTTTCGTTCGATGCGCCTTATATATGACAGAAGTTAATAGTCTGATGTTAGTCGCACTTGTTTATGTGCGACCAGCACAAAAAGTGATGGAAATTTGTGTTGGCCATGTGTTACAACGTGCAGCCAAGATGCGCATTGCTGCATTTCCTTGCCATCGTCAAGGTTGAATTAAATCCCATCATGCACCGAGGTGTGTGACGTGTTCCCCACATTTGCTCCACCCCCTGGAGGAGCGGTGAGCTGCAGAAACAGCCGCACTCAGGAACTATTTGGTGGTTCAACCCTAACCGCAGCCATAATCCTAACCTTAACCCGTCCTCTGGGTCCGTGAGGCCAAGAAAAAAGAAAAAGTGGCTGCAAGTGTTTCGAAAATTACGTGCGAATAGACACGTTTAAAAAATGTCAATTGTTTACAGTGTGCCCTATGATGAGGAAAATACGATAATTGGAGCGCTAAAAAGATTCTAAATAAGCGAATTGTGTTCTACTGATTGACTTTATTTGCTTACCAACAGGCGTCACATATATATTTATTATTAAAAAGGAATCATATTTTCTAAAAACAGTCATTTCCTTTCAGTGATGTTAAGAGTCTCATGTGACGGAACATGAGACGGTAATAGTCCTCCCAAGATTCAGACATTCTGCAGTTAATTTTTCAAACTTTTTGGGATTGCAGTCAACATTTAAAGACTTAAAAACAATTTTTGACTCACTGCGGTTCTTTGTTTCTAAAGTTACCAAAAATCGTCTCCCATCTCTGAAAGGGTGCTGCCCCAGAAGCACACCACCGACACAAAGTCTTCTCAGTTCACAACAAACCACCTGACAACTAAACTAGAGCTCATTCTCATTTTAAAATGAAAAACTTGATTACCCCCACCCCCACCCATGCATGTTCTCACTGGGTGTCCCAGCTGTGAAGAAACAATGAACAGATTCTTTTTGTCATGATTTGGAAACTCTCTGAACAAAAGGAGCGGAGAGAACAACAGCGAGCGGTTCAAACACAACACACTTCAACAGAAAATGTTACACGTCAGGAAATACTGCAGAGCACTGCTGTGGAGAAACCATCATCACTCCAAGCAAAAACACCGACCCATAGCTTGCTTCAGCGAAAACTAAGTCAGGACAGGAGAAACAACAATATAGAAGTATTAAATAAATTAATTCCATTTAAAAACAAACACAGTGACATATCCAAAATTCATATTTACAACCAAAGAAACAGAAACAGTCTTGATCTTTAGGGGAAACTATTGGAATGCATTTAAGTTAAGTTCCTTTCAACTCTCTCCTCTGCGCTTCATTTAGTCCCAATTGTGGCGGCTACCAGAACGCATTCCTGAAATGCACCAATATTCCTAAATTGCTTAGAAATGCACCAATATTTCAGCATTTTCTGGAAATCCTAAAATATTCACATTTTTGCAAAAAATGGTGCAAAAGAACATCTGCAATATGCAATATTTCTGCAATGCCTGGAAAAGGCCAAATATTTCTATATTCCTTGGAAATGCTGCAATATCTTTGCAGAACTGGGTGAACATTTCTGCATCCCTTCAGATAGAAACACTTGTAATATGTAATTGTTTCTGCATTCCACAGGTAAGAGCAGTATTTCTGCATTTCCCAGGAGTGCAGGGATGTTCATCACGGTTGATATGTACTTTGAGAAATCCGGATTTGACATCATTTGGGTCTGATATGTGGAATTTTCTGCCTTTGGCAGCAAAGCAAAGCTCAGGTACAACCAACACATGACTCCGGTTACAGAAGGAGAGCTTCTTGTGGGATTGGGGGGGGTGCATGTGCGAGGAGAAGGAGCTTGGTGTGACGAAGATGCAGTGAAGCTGCCTGCATGTTTTCAGCTCTTATTTCAAAACTAAACAAGAATAGTTGCCTTATTTCTGATCAGATTTCGTCAATACACTGAAATAAAGCTTTTAATTAAGTAATAACATGAAATATAAAATATGATACACACAATATAATAAACAACAACAAAAAAGAATCAGCCAATAGATGACGTAAAACAAGGGTTAAGGACGTCTATTGAACGTCTCTGAAATGTTTCTGCATCATTTCTGTGTGGCAGAAATGGGAAAATATTCTTGTGAAGTTTTTTGCTTTTACAACACAGCGGCTCCAGTTCACAGCGTTTGGCAAACACAAAGTAAAAGTCACAGTTAAACTCACGTTTCTAACAGAAAAACAGGGTTAAGGGTCCAATTCCCCCCGGCAGATGTTTGTACAAACTCAGGCAAGGGATCTTGTAAATCAAAAAAGTGGGTTTGTTACACTTAGCTCTCCAGTGTTAGAGCAGCTGCAGAGCCGTTGGGCGGCTGCAGGGCCGTGCAGAAGCGGCTGCAGGACCGTTACAGAGCGGCTCTGAGACTGTTGCAGGCGGCTGCAGAGCGACTGTAAGCGCGGCTGCAGAGCATTTGCAGGCGGCTGCAGAGCGGCTGGGAAGCTGTTGCAAGTGGCTGCAGAAGTATTTGCCAGAAGCGGCTTCTGGGACCTGTTGCAGAGCTGGCTGCAGGACTGTTACCAGGCCGGCTGGGGACTGTGCAAGCGGCTGCAGAAGGCGACTGTGGGCGGCTGGGGACTGTTGCAGGCGGCTGGGGCGGCTGCACAGAGACTGTTGCTGGAAATGGCTGCAAGAGCTGTTGCAGAGCGACTGCAGGATATTGCAAGCTGACTGAGACTGTTGCAGAGCTGCAGAGACTGTTGCAGAGCGACTGCAGAGGCTGCTGCAAGCGGCTCTGAGGCTGCTGCAGGCGGCTGGGCTGACCTGGAAAGCGACTGGAAGCGGCTGCAGGACTGTTTGCAGAGTGGCTGCCCAGAGCTGTTGCAGAGCGGCTGCAGGGCTGTTGCAGAGAAGCGGCTGCAGGAGACTGTTGCAGTGCGGCTGCAAGAGGCATTGCAGAGCCGGCTGCAGAGCTGTTGCAGAGCGGCTGCAGAGCTGTTGCAGTGCGGCTGCAGAGCTGTTGCAGAGCGGCTGCCAGCGCCCCACTGAGGACAGGGCGCTCTTGGGGTAAGTTCATGAGACACGTCTGCCCACCCACCCCCAACTCAGTGGACTCTTTCGCGCCTGGCTCGCAGGTGAAGAAAACAGTCTCATCTTTTAGGTAGATGTGCAGGTCATAGGCGTTCTGACATACAAATCCATTTTTCAGAAGTGGCATGACTGCAAAACAGTTAGAAGGACGTTTGTCTTAGAGTCACTGAGGAACTGCAGGCAGAACATTTGTCTCATCTCATCAATTCAGATTGAAGACAGAACCAAACAGGAGACCTTTCTCTGTTAACAAAAGTCCATGTTTCTTTCCTCTATCGGGTTAAAAAGTTTGTTAAAATGGTTTGATCTTGTAGGAGCAACAAATCTTCAACAAACCTTTAGATTTGGTTTGGTTTTCTAAAGCAGTCCCTCTCAGTGAAACATTTCCTGTTCGTCACTGAGGCAAATTTTAGATGAAGAAAATAATCTGACTTCTAATCTCTTTTCCTTTTCTTCTTGCCGTGTGTGTTTTCCAGCGCTGCGCTCCTCATAGCTTTAGTGTAAACAAGCTAGGATCAAGCAAACCATGAGTCAGCATTTTGTAGGGATTGTGACGGTGCAGCTTTCTCCTTGAACAGGAGTCAAGGAAGTCTTGCACTAACACAAGCCAGCATATAAAACAGAAAGGACCACAACAGCTCCAGTCATGGTAAAAGTCCTGGTCGTTGGCACTGGGGAGGGAGTGTGGTGGGAAGGAAAAGAATGACCAAGCTTGGGAGTCCTGCAGCCTGGAGGACTTTCTGCATACTGAAGTCCACAGAAAGCCTCAGACCATCTGGGACACGCCAAGGGTAGCTGTGATCGACTCACAGTCGTGGAGGGTTTGGGGAGCAGGCTGCAGGAAAGGAGGTGCACAGTGTTCTGCAGAATGCTTCTTCGTATCAACAGCCTAGCTAATGTGTTGGCACAGGCGGGTCAAGAGACGCATCACAGTTAGACATTTTTACGCATGTTGTTACCCTTCGTGTGTCCCTGCGCGGGTCAGAAAGGCCGTCTGCAGCCAGAAACAAGAACAGCAGTTATTCTGTACCAGGAGACACACCTTAAAACATAAATAATACTCTCAGATTATTTCTGCAGCATTTTCTGGTTCTAATGAAATGCAGAAACTATAAATCTGAAGTGTCTAATTTCTACTGAAACAAACTTATAGCCCTGATAAGAACACTGCTTGACATTTCCATGAAAGAAATAAAGAATCTTTCACTTGTTCTTTTGTTCATAGCCTCATTGCTGGAACATTTATATTATGTCTTTTGGTGTATAATTGCATGGTGTCTTCTATCAGTGTAATAAATTCATCTGAGAAGAAATTACAAGTGACTTTCGATAAAATGTATAGTTTCTGCAAAGTGGTTTGTGCATAAACTGCAGCCAATTATATTATGTAGAGTATATTCTTAGTGTTTTTTTCATTTTGTATTTACATCTCTGAAAGCCCACAGAGCTCCTCTGAAGAATTCCTACAGTTACTATCAGCTAAAGGCAAATATTGGCGTTTTGTATAAAAAGAAAAGAAAATCGACGTTAAATATATTTGACTAAGCTTTGCTCTTTAAATACATTAGTTGCTTTTCCAGATTAAAGGGAGCACATAAGGTGGTTTAGTGCTGGGAAGCGGAGGAAAACTCCTGTTTGAGAATGATTTAAAAGAAAGAAATAAATGTCTCCAAGGCTCCTTCTATGTTTCCATAGTTGAATTCTTTTTTTTTTTGAGGGGGGGTTCAAACTGGGGGTCCGATTTGTTCGGCTGGTCTGCAGTGAAGGGTTAGCTGGTTAAGAAGAGAGCAGGAAACTAACCAAGTGAATATTTGGTCTTAAATATGCATAAACATCCTCTCGCCTTCATTCACCGGGGACAGACTCTGCCTCCTTCTGGGGAGGGGGTGGGTAGGGGTGCCTGTCTGAATTCAGGGGCTGCAGAGGTTCACCTGAAGGCTACTCAGGGAAGGGGAGCAGCCTCTGGTTAGACAGTGTTCCAAACAATATTACCCCACTCCCAGCTACGCGGTGCACAACGTGATAGCCTCCCCTGAGACAAGCCGCATTACTCTGATTGGATTAGTTTTGCCTGGTGGGTGTCTCTAGGCATGGTCCTGTGTCGCCTGTGGTCCCGAATTGGGGTGGGGGCTGGGAGTTGAATAGAGTAATGAAGAATTGGCGTTGGGTGCTGGGACTGGGATATGGAGGGGGGTTGAGATGTGATTGGGGGAGAATTCAGGCGCAAAGATCAGGGCTGCATGTGTGGACCTCAAACTTTTTTAGGGGGGGGCGCCAGCTTGATGATCTCGTCTTCAGAGGGCTGGCCGGATGATGTCTGTTGAAGAAGAGACACATAGTGAGAACTCCACCCACACAGTTTGCCAGAGATGACAACAACCAGCATCCTAATGAAACTATCACGTTCAGTAAAGGCCCCACCAACAAAAAACACAACAGACAGATTGTTAAAATGATTTGGATGCATACAGCACATAGTTATTCAGAGTTATCTGTAATACGACTATGATCCCTCACCATCAGAGATATATTAAAACGCCCCCTTTATAAATAACGTTAATAGTGTATTACCTTAGTGCGGGAAAAATGGTTGAAATGATCCCAAACCACAGAATGTTTTTACCAAGAGCCATGATAAAGTGCAATGAACTGACGTTGATTCAGATACAGGGGAAACAACAGAAGTGGTCGGGAAACGTTCTTTGGGATTTATTTGTATTTATAGAGATTAGCGTGCCCAACTGTTCAAACATAAATGAAATTGGAACCCTGGTACGACCAAACTATGCATGCGGTGCTTCATACGTCATCAACCACATGATCTGCTAGTTGACAAACGCCCTGAAACATTGTGTCGAACCGCTCTGCTTCACGAAGGTGAAACAAGCGCTGAAGCGTCCGTGTCAAAAGGGCCATCCCTATTGTTTTCTATTCAGTCAGTTAACCTACTATGCAGAAACGGACTGAAGAAACTTTATCAAACAAAATCAAAAGAATTAGTGATTTCTGACATAATTATTGAATTAATGATTCTTTATAAATGATTTCTTTAATTTTTAAGATCATTTATTTCAAATACTTTAAAAGCTTATTAGGAGAATTTTCTAAAGTTTTAATCTACTTAAGATCATTTATTTCAAATACTTTAAAAGCTTATTAGGAGAATTTTCTAAAGTTTTAATCTACTCTTAAAGTACCACTATGATCATCTTTTGATCTATTTTAAAATAGTTCACAGTAGTCTTTTAATTGCGATTATGGTGTTTTTAGCCAAAATTTGAAGAAAAAAAAAGTGTAAACACTAGTACATAACTTTACAGAGTGGCAGGAGTTCATTAGAAATTTGAGTTGTGGGCAGGACCGTTGTCGCAGAGCAAACCAGCACCCCCTTCCCATTGCTGGGAGCTTGGAGCAAGGAGTTTGTGGACTACCCAGGGTTGTTTCTATGTAACAGATGAGCCCCTTTTCAGGGTATCTGCTCCTGATTCATAACAATTCCAATAAAGAAATCTCCAGAAATACTATTTTAAGCTTAATTTCCTTAATATATATTCAATCATCAAAGAAAAGCCACAAAAACATTTTAAAGCACCAAAAACGATCCATTCCGATTTTCAGCGGAATAGATCACCCTTGTGCTATCTTAGATGACCCCACCCTTACTTTGAGATGTTATTCCTACCATGACAAAGGTGGATAAAGGTGGAAATATTTCATGTAATCCATGGACACCAGTGAAGATCATAAATCATTGAAGAAAAAAGGTTCAGAGCACTGTCTAGTGGGTCTAGATGACCCAACTCCCAATGTTGTTGCAAAGGTTAAATTGACTTTTTAAGATTTATTCTCAGTTTTGGTCACTAGGGGCAGGCTCTGACCAGGCCCCTTCACAGCTGGTGAGTATTGGAATTTCATGAAAGTGTCTGAGTGAGAACCAGGACTTCTGGGTTCCACCTTTGTATTTCTTGGCAGATGGGATGCGATGCTTGAGCTTAGTGTCATTTAGGTATCCTCTGAGATCTTCAGCACAGTAGTGCGGTGCTCGATCACCGGTCCAGCCCAGGTCCGGCGGAATCTCAAAGATGTGCTCAATGCGAGAAGTTATCTGCAGAAGGTAAACAGCTGAAGCCCACCTTAGATGGCATAGCGTCAGATGTGCGCCTGATGGCTGCAGCTCACCTTGAGCCAGCTTGTCGTTCTTCTCCAGGTAGCTGAACCATTCCTTGGAGGAGGTGATGTTGTTGCTTTGCTCCTCAGGGATGTCCTCCTTGCATGCTGACTTGAGTTGCTCCAAGTCCTCGTTGGTTATGTTTTCAGAGAGGTTCGCTGAGCAGAGAGCTGTACTCCGCCATGGTCTGAGGAGAAAATAAAATAAAGGAGAGAGGCATTACAAACCAAGCAGTAGCTTCTCTTTCATGTTATGTGAAGACAGGACATATTAATGACAATAAAATTCAAGCACAAGTGAAAGAACCAGGTTCAGATTAGAGTAGATAGATCAGATTAGATTAGCTTTATTGTCATTGTCTGTTGTACAATGGAATTGAGGCATCACCATTTCAGTGCAAGAACAGCAAGGAACAACAACATACAACACTAAATAATCAGTATATAAAAGTGTGCAAATACAAACTGCAATAAAGAATGACCAAAACCTGTGTGCAAAATTGCGTACAAAATTTTGTGCAAATATGTCAGATGTGCAAGAGGTAGCAATGGTGAGGTTGTGGACAGAGTAAGTGGACAGAAGTATGGATAAGCAAATATACATATACACACATAGACATATCTATCTATCCATCAATCTATCCATCTATCCATCAATCTATCTATCTATAAGCATGTCCATATGAATGTGCTTTTGCAGATTTTATCTGTGCATTTTGGAATTGAGGATTGTTATTGCCTTGGGAAAGAAGCTGTTTTTGAGTCTGTTCGTTTTGCTTCTGATGCCTCTGTAGCGCCTCCCAGAGGGCAGCAGGTCGAACAGGTCTGAGCCAGGGTGGGAACTGTCCTTGATAATGTTTTGAGCCCTGGTGATGCAGCGCGCAGAGTAGATGTCCGTCAGGGTGGGAGAGGGCGACCCAATGATCTTCTGAGCCGTCTCTACCACTCTCTGCAGTCTCTTCTTATCCGTGGCCGTGCAGCTGCCAAACCAAACAGTTATGCAGTATGTGAGCAGGCTGTGGATGGATGACTGGTAGAAGGTCAGCAGCAGGTTAGTGTTAATTTTGTTCTTCCTGAGGACCCTCAGAAAGTGCAGACGCTGCTTAGCCTTCTTGATGATGGCTGTGGTGTTTGCGTCCAGGAGAGGTCGGCAGAGGTGATGATGCCAAGGAACTGAAGTCTGAATAAAATTTGCAGCTGATGTTGATGTTTCCTGATGTTCTGAGCTTTGAAATAGCACAATGCTTTCAAAAGATTTGAAGTTTTTTTATTTGTTTTAAATGAGCAACAATTTCATGTTTTAGAAACCACAAAAATGACCAAAATAATATTAATTATTAAGCAGAACAAGACCTTTGTTCGCTACATTTAGGGGCCACCATAGCGAATCATCCGCCTCATTCGTGCCGACACTTGTCACTCATCACATCTGAAACCTGCCTCCACCTGTTCCAATCTGCTTACAAACGCCTCTTCACTTTCTGTTGTTCTGGACTGTTGATCCTATGTAAGTTCTCCTACCTCTGCTCCCTGTAACCTCACCTTTCAACTTGAGTTCCTCTCGTTTACACACAGATACTCTGTCTTGCTGCAGTGGATCTTCATTCCTCTCTTTACAGAACAAACTTCCACCTCCCTAGATGTTCCTCCACCTGCTCTCACTAAAGATCACAATGTCATCTACCATATCATGACCCACAGAGATTCCAGTCTAATCTCATCTGTCAGTCTTTCCATCACCACAGAAAACAAGAAGGAGCTCAAAGCTGATCCTTGGTGCAGTTGCACCTCCATGTAAACTCCTCTATGCCTACAGAACAATCTCGCCAATGTCTTCTAGCTGTCACACATGTCCTGAACATCTACAACGTTCTCCTCTGTCACTCTAGAGTCCTTCATCCAAACCACAGCTCCGCTCTCTGGATCTGTCATAGACTTTCTCTGGATTTACAAAAACACAATGCACACACACTGTGTGTGTGTGTGTGTGTGTCAGTCAGTCATGTGTCAGTCAGTCAGTCAGTCAGTCAGTTTTCCCTCTGATGTTCTGACTCTGCCCAGCATACGTTTTGGAGCCACAGTAACATGATAAAGGCAAAAACAACCTTAAACTCATGAGTCCTAAAGTTCTGTGAAACCACTTTAAGTATTGAAGCTTGCAAAAATGTCTGCAGTGAAAGATCGACCCCCCAGCACAGGATCCCTCTCTCTTTAAATACAGGAAACACTGGATTTTTGAGGGACACTTGAATAAAAAGTTTAGCGCATCATTTTTAAAGGCTGAATGTGTCACAGCGAAGTTGTGGCAACTGTTATTATGCCACAACTCCGCTGTGGCATACTCAGCCTGTGGTCCAATGAGGAGGTGGATTGTTGGGATAAAACGCAGAAACAGCTGCCTCTGAGCTGGATGGGTCTCCTCAACAGGACCACATGTTCTTTATGTGTAGAAAGAGAACATGTGGTTGCACATTAAAAACAACACACAATGGATCAATGTAAGCCCCACCGCCCCATCCGTGGCTTCTGTGCAGCTGGCACAGGCTTCATGCAGTGCATGATGGGAGCTGGCAGGCATGGCCTTCTGCTGCTGATCAGTCAGTCACAGATAAACCCTGAGAGCAGAGTGCCAGAGGAGCTCAGAGCTGCGGGGCTGACCTACATAAGCCTGGTTACTGCCTGCTCCAACCACTGGAGGGCAGGCGTCTGCGAAGTGTGGAGAGATTGGCGAGAATGCTGGGACGCTCCTTTTTCTTCTTCTGTAGAGCCTTGAGGATTTGTACGACAGGTATTAGGGCCACCAAAAAAAAAAAAAAAAAAAGTTAAATTACGAGATTTTGTCATAAATTTTGAGTTTTATCTAAATGGGGTACGACTTAAAATCTCATAGATTCCTACGAGAAAAAATTAAACGAATTAACAAATGAAGAAAGCTTGAAGTTGTCCGTTTGGCCGGAGCCCCTATCTTGAAGATGAAATGCGTGGAGCCTTTGTGAAGCTTTGTTCCGGATTACACAGGTTTTAAAAAGCAAAGAGATTCTGAGCCTTTTGATGACTCAAATCAGATTATTGTCAATTAACCGTCTTTCGGGGTTCGGTATCAGTAAAGCAGAGTTTAATGCGTAAAATAAAGACTCAGAGACACGTTTGGATGCAAAGGATCAGCTGCAGCCTTTATTCTGCTTTCATTCACACCCTGAAGTTCATTTGTCAACTGGCGATCATGAACCTGTCCATCTGCCTGTCACGAGGAGTAAACAGTGTTCCTCTGGCCCTCCTGCAGATAAATGTCCGTTTCAGCATAAAACAATAAAGAAGATAAAGTAGTCTTTTATATTAGCATTAGAGCGTTGAAAATGACAAATAAATTACTTACTCTCGTGAGCGTCACACAAATGTAGAGATTTGTCTTTGGTGGAGGAAGTAAGTTCAGCGTGGTTAGCTGCAGGAATACTGATGGCTTCATCGTTTACAGAGATCTATAAACCACCCATCAATAAATAAAACTTTAATAAATTGTAAATAGAACAAATAGGCTTCAGACATTAGAGCGTTATCAATGAACGTTCATCTCGCCTGTTTAACAAAAGTTAGTGAATTAGGCTCTGCGCGACGTTCACCTGCTGCTCTGCATGCTCACTTCCACTTTAATCTTGTAAATTTACGAGTTTTTTCTCTTAAGTTTACGAGTTTTTTCTCATAAATTTACGAGTTTTATCTCTCATAAATTTACGACTTTTTATCTCGTAGATTGCCGAGATAAATCGTGTTCTTTTTTTTTTTGGTGGCCCTAATGCTCGTCGTAGATTTGAGATCTCCTGTGATCTGCCCAGACTCATTGTTTTTATTTGTTCGTAACAGGTTTGTGGGGGAGATGATGACAGCATAGCCAGGTTTGATGAAGGAAATTGCAAAAATTACTTCACCTGTGATCAACTTCTTCCAGCCAATCTATCATGGAAAAGTTAAACAGTTCTTTCAGACCTTAATCTAGTTTTTCTTTATCCTCATCAGCAGTTATTTTCTTTCCTTTATGGTTTGTTAAGTACTACTTTCTGAAAGCATGTTGGACAGAGTTTGTCTGAACAGAAAAGGTTTTATATTTAGATAAACCTCTTTTGTGTTTGAAATTAACCAGTATTATTAAGAACTATTATATTAGACTGTACACTCATTAGACACTTTATTAGGCACACCTATCTAACTGGTCTGGTCGATTAATGCAATTTCTAATCAGCCAATCACATGGCAGTAACTCAATGCATTTAGGCATGTAGACATGGTCAAGACTGATCTGCTGCAGTTTCAAACTGAGCATCAAGATAGGAAAAGGTGATTGAAGTGACTTTGAATGTGGCATGTTTACTGGTGCTAGATGAGCTGGTCTGAGCATTTCAGAAACTGCTGATCTACTGAGATTTTTACCCACAACCATCTGTGTGTGGAAATGCCTTGTTATTGTCAGAGGTCAGAGGAATGGCCAGACTGGTTCCAGTTGATAGAAAGACAACAGTAACTTAATTAACCACAAGTTACAACTGAGGTCTGCAGAAGAGCATCTCTGAATGCACAACACATCCAACCGTGAGGCGGATGGTCTACAGCAGCAGACGACCATAGTGAGTGCCACTCCTGTCAGCTAAAAACAGGAAACTGAGGCTACAATTCACACAGGCTCACCGAATATGGACAATAGATGACTGGAAAAACGTTGTTCAGTTTGAAGAGTTTCCTTTTCTGCTGTGACATTTAGATAGCAGGATCAGAATTTGGCATCAACAACATAAGCATTGATCCTCCAGCCTTGTATCAATGGTTCATGCTGGTGGTGGTGGTATAATGGTGTGGGAATATTTTCTTAGCACTTTGGGCCCATTACTAGTTGCTGACTATGTCCACCCATTCATGACCATCTTCTGATGGCCGCTTCCAACAGGAAAAGGCTCCATGTCATAAAGCTGGAATCAACTCAGACTGGTTTCTTGAACATGACAATGACTTCACTGGACTCAAATGGTGTCCACAGACACCAGATCTCAACCCAATAGAGCACCTTTGGGATGTGGTGGAACAGGAGATTGGCGTCATGGATGTGCAGCCGACAAATCTGTAGCAAATGCGTGATGCTATCATGACAATATGGATAAACTCTCAGGAATGTTTCCAGTATCTTGTTAAATCTATGCTACCACGGATTGAGATAGTTCTGAAGGGAAAAGTGGGTGCAACCAGTACTACCAAGATGTACCTAATAAAGGATTTTTGTTGCCTTTTCTTAAGTCAACAACTCCTTCAACTATAACTGCAGAATTTCAAGTTGTCTTCGTTTGCATGCTAAAATTGCGACTACAGTCCAGCTTCGGAAGCAATAAATGCAATTTTGTGAGCTTAATTGATGCTTATTCAGCAAAGGAAAACATCCAAAAACGGGGTGTATGTTTTGCCAATTTAACAAAAGCAAGCCAGTTTATAATTTTTGGGTGTTAAACCCATAACAGAAGTCGGACTTCTGTTCTTTCAATGTCTCAATGCTCAATTTATACTCATAATCCCAAAACTGATAGACATGCCATTTTATTTTCTGGACTCAGCTCACTTCTTAACAAGAGGGAGGTTTGAGGATGTCCAAAGGTGTCAGGAAGTTAACTTTTGCTTTAAAATGTAGCTCCAGATCAACATGTCAAATTGAATGAATGAATCGCTCAGAGAGGCTGCTGAATGGATGCAGGATCACTCCATTCACATCTGCTCTAAGTGGAAGCTAGGTATTCAGGCAGTGTGTTCATGCTGACTCAGCATTTTCTGTTGTGCAAAGCTTTTGCTGGTTATGACTCTCTTTAGATCAAACTATAAATGACTATATCAGTTGAATCGTCGTTACAGTACACCCCTACAAATAACTGTTATTTTAAACAATACGTTGTGCTGACATGCTTTGTTATTCAATTCTAAAATAAATGCATTTCCCTAATTCAAGACTTCCAAGTTTTTAGCAATTGTGTTCAAATTTGTTTTAAGTCTTTCCTTGTGGGAGAATTTCATCTGACCTGCTTTTAGATCTGTTTAGTCTTCCCTCTCTTTTATTTTTCTGATGTCCAGTCTCATTGAGAAAACAGTTGTTCTGACCTGTCCTTCAGTTTCACGTTGCTCCAGTAGCACCAAGCAGGGATTTATGTTGTATGCCAGCTGTAGCGTCTCATGAGCGCCTCCGGGACGTGTAGAACATGTCCTGCAGCACCACTGCAGGATCATTGAAAGAAAATGATGTTACAAACACTGAAAACTGAAGTAATTTGTTTTCTTAAAGTTGTAGTGTATAAAAAAACACACCCCCAACACTCGCACTTACCACTGCCTCCACCACAAGTTTCTCTGTTTAACCCTTCTGCTATCCTAGGCACTTTAATGTTGGGAGTTGGGTCATCTAGACCCACTAGACAGTGTGTTGAACCTTTTTCTTCAATGATTTGATCTTCACTGGTGTCCATGGATTACACTTAAATCTTTCCACCTTTATCCACCTTTTGGCCATGGTAGGAGAACAGGTCAATGTAAGGGTGGGGTCATCTAAGATAGCACAAAGGGTTATAAGGATCATGGGGTACATTTAAAATCCTTACAGAACAATTATGTTAACCACATAGAAAAATATACTTGATCATATTCCGTTCTGTTTTTCAGATGGGTCACATAAAACACGCCTCTCCTATCTTCACACCACTGCTGTACACAAGCAAACCGCCAGGGGATAGATTCAGTGTAACGCTGTCAGCCTCATCATTGCCTGACAACAACTTTTCCAGACTTTGTCAGAAAGCTGGAAGGATGGCCTTCGTCTGCAGTTCAACCACTCTTGTTTCTGATTGCTGCTGCAGGAAGAAGCAGAACAAGTTTGCAAAGAAAGAAAAAGATGGATGAGGACAGAACACTGCAGTGTCATCTGCGGACATGCTGCACCCATGGTGAAACTCAAGAGTTGATTCACGTTTGATGAAGTACAGGCAGACATCTGAGAAACAAGCCCTGTCACTATTTGGTTTTGAAAACAGCCACCGGTCTCGTGAATCTGGAATTTGTTCTCATTTCTAGAGCTTAAACTTGCATGGTTGTAACCAAAGTCATGAATAACTAAACACTTCAGTTGTCATAGTGACGGTTCAATAGCTGGCTGACCTCACTAGCAGGAGGTCAAGGGTTTGACACAGAAGGAAGAACTCCAACATGGCATCACAGAAACAGATATAAAGTGTGTAGCATACTAAAACAAGTTTGAAGATGTGTCTATGTCATGCTGTGAGAGGAAGAGAGTGTGTCCCCCCATCCTGCATAGCCTCTATGGGACAGGCGTGCCATGGCTCCTGCACAGGGAGGGCCACTGTTCTTCACATTCTCATGGCCACAAACACGCCTTTGTCTGCTCCGTCTGCTAGAGATGGGCCAGAGAAGGAGCCGTCACCAGAGAGCTTCATCCACCGAAACCTCCACGCAGGCTGGAGATCCTCACCTATTTCTGATGCTGTCACACTAATCCTCTAATGAGAGATCACTAAAGAAGTATTCATCGCCGTGTTAAACAGCTGTTTCGTCTAAATGAAGCATCTGGTAATGAAAACCATGAAGTTTTGAAAGCTACAGCATCAATTTTTACTGTTTTAAACCCTGCAGCAGCTTTTTCCAGCATTAATAAGCGCAAAACTGAGTGAATGCTACAGTCGCCATCTGGATGTTTCTTAAACGCAAGTGACTGGGGGCTATAGGAGAAGCTAGCAGCTTCTCTCTGATATTTAGGATTCAAACTCTGAAATGAGGAAAAGACAAGACAGCATTTTTTAAGAGGGGCTCCTCTAAGCAATGTTCCACCGTTCAAAATAGACAGAGCAGTGATCACATGAGAGTCTCTGTCATTATACAAACAGCAATCGATTGTCTTCAGGAAAATTCAGGCTTAAAGACCTAGCGATGAAATTGTTTGTCCCATTATGGAGGACATACATAGCATAAAGAAATTCAGCTCATAATTCCATTTTGTTGTGAATCAGGAGCCGATTAAAAAGAAATGTCATTGCAAAACGATTGTATTTGTGATGCAGAGAAAATACTGGGAGGGGCCAAAAGCTCCCTGCTCTGCTTCATCAACAGCGAACAAAGGAAATCCACGTCGTCTTCATCTGCCGCGGTTGGACAGCTCCAATAGTTCTCGCCATTTTTGTTGCACCAGTAATATTAGTTTTGGGTTGTGAGGGGCTGGAAGCTAGCGGGAGGAAATGAGCGCCAATACTCATACTCCGCGCCAATGGTCCTGCCCACAACTCAGAGCATATTTAAAATAGACTTAAGCGATGATTGGAGAGGATTTTAAATAAAGAAGTGGTAGAGATAAGTAAAATATACTACTTTGAGAAAATTGCGTCGATTGATCTAGACGGATTCCTTTCTATACCATCCTGAAACAATAACAAATCCACTCTATTATCAATGTACCACATGCTTTTTTGAAGTCCCAAACATGGCAGCTGTGAGACGTTTGAGTCCTACACCTGTAGGCGGGGCTACTCCCTTCACTGCTGAGCTGATGGAGACTGAAGGGCAGAGGGTACTGGGTTCACCTGTGATGTCCAGATGAGTTTGTCGTTCTGTCGCTGAGGTGCATCTAAAGGCAAGAAGAGCATCAAAGAGGCCAAGCTTCACGTGGGCGTGCACGTGGGCATGCACGTGGGCGTTTCTTCTAATTAAAACGGGAAGTTAGTTCCTATCATCTCTCCCCTCTGGGGGTTAGCAGCTTCAGTCACTTGTCTGTGGATCCGGCGTCTGCTCAATTCCCACAGATCCGGAAGCAGAGCAGACTCTACACTTCGTGACTTTCCTGCCAGCCGCCCTCCTCTACCTCCTCTTCATCAGTCCTCCTTCACTGTGTTATACTGTTTAGTCAGGTCATAGCTCTCTTCTCCTGGTTTTTCTCATTCTTTTGATGTCTGCTAGAGGAGTTGTTACATCTGAGGTGAGAAAAGCTTCCTGTCTTCATTGCTGGACCTTCAGAACATCTGTGCTTCTGAAAAATGCGGACGAACTATGCTCTGACCTTCAGCAGTTACACAGATCACATTCATTGTTGCAGCATTCAGCAGCAGCTCAGCCTCCATAACCTCTCCCCTGCCAAGCTCACAAACACACATGCACCTCACACTCAACCCAACACATGCTCACAAACACACACAGGCAAACACACAATCACACACACAAACACACAATCACAAACACACAATAAATCACAAACTGCCAAACAAATAATCCAAAACAAACAATTACAGACACACATGCACTGTTACCTCAATCTAAACACAAACAGTACACAAACACAAACTGACAAACACACCATCCTGCGCCTGATGGACGAACATATAGTCAAGTCAATTGCTACAGAGCTCCAAACTTCATGTGACCTTCAGATTAGCCCAAGGTCCAAATGCAGAGAGCTTCATGGAATGGGTTTCATGGTAGAGCAGCTGCATGCAAGCCACACATCACCAAGTGAAATGCAAAGCGTTGGATGCAGTGGTGGAAAACACGCCACCGCTGGACTCTAGAGTGGAGCATACACACACACTGCACTCCTGAAACACATGCATACTCACACAGCTGCACATTCACAAACACAGGCATACTCACACACCTGCACACTCACAAACACAGGCATACTCACACAACTGCACATTCACAAACACAGGCATACTCACACAACTGCACACAAACACAGGCATACTCACACAACTGCACACTCACAAACACAGGCATACTCACACACCTGCACACTCACAAACATACTCACACAACTGCACACTCACAAACACAGGCATACTCACACAACTGCACACTCACAAAGACAGGCATACTCACACAACTGCACACTCACAAACACAGGCATACTCACACAACTGCACATCCACAAACACATGCATACTCACACAACTGCACACTCACAAACACAGGCATACTCACACAACTGCTGCTCCACAAACACAGGCATACTCACACAACTGCACTCACAAGACAGGCATACTCACACACAACTGCACTCTGAAACACAGACATACTCACACAACTGCACACTCCACAAGTAATGCATACTCACAACTGCACACTCACAAGCTTACAGGCATACACACACACCTGCACACTCCTGAACACAGGCATACACACACCTGCATTCTGGCACAGGCATACTCACACAGCTGCACACACTCCACAAACATACTCACACACCTGCACACTCACAAACACAGGCATACTCACACAACTGCACACTCACAAACATACTCACACAACTGCACACTCACAAACACAGGCATACTCACACCTGCTGCTCACAAACCACAGGCATACTCACACACCTGCACATTCACAAACACAGGCATACTCACACAACTGCACATTCACAAACACAGGCATACTCACACAACTGCACACTCACAAACACAGGCATACTCCACACCTGCACATTCACAAACACAGACACTCACACAACTGCACCTCACAAACACGGGCATACTCACACAACTGCACACTCACAAACTGAGCATACTCACACACCTGCACACTCTAAACACAGGCATACTCACACACACACTTGCACATGTGCACACTAACATGAACCAAAACCTTTTTTACTCCCTAAACCAATAATGTTGCCATGGATACGATGCCTGGCTTTGCTTTTAGGCATGGAGAGTGTTACCTAGCGACAGGGCAGAGCCCCCCATCCCCCTTTTAATTCACCTGGCATCTTCAGACTGAGAAAATTAACACTGGTGTGATTGTGAGTTATTCTTTTACTCTGCTGCACACAAAGATATGAATGGATTTTACACTGCCTGAACAAAGCTGTTTCACGTACACACACATGCACGAGTGTATAGTTTTCTGACCAGCTATTCCACCAACCAATAAGGATTTAGGCTTCGGAGCTGGACTCTAGAATGGATTCAGACTGAGGATGTCACCGTGGAAACCAAACCACAGAGCTAGTGGAAGGAGCTTCATATATTTTTCTTCCCTGTGGTCCTTTGTCTTCATCGCTGTGAGTCAGCTCCTCTTTGAATTTACCGTTTTCCCAGGAGAAACGAATGGCGAACTTTGGTCTAAATGTCATCACTTTGAACACAGCCTGTTTCATCCGCAGTGGAAAGATGAGATGACAGACCTGTCTTATAAAAGTCAGGCAAACCCTGTGGTAGTTTTAGAGCAATTTTAAACTTGATAAAATCACAACGCAAAAAAAACAACAAATCACCCAGACAATCCTGGATAAAAAGTCTGATGCTACGTTCACACCAGACATGTGACGCGCATTTTTCCAATGGTGTTCACGTTGGACACCCTGACGCCTGAGGGCAACCTCTTAGTTGTTTTTCTTTTTTTTTGCACTGTTTACTAGCACATGTCCGCCACCTACAATTGGAGGTTGTTGTGAAATGTTAAGTAGTAATCTTGCTTTAGGCTTTTCTTTCACAGCTCTATTCAGGTATGAAAGATTTGGTGTCAAATTATCCAGCCGGACACAAACCGTTGTTATTAATTTCTCCTCCCAAGATTAATTTCAACCGGTTGGCACTTCTGGGAATTAAAAGGGACGTCATCCATGCGTCATTATCAAATCGAGTCCCTGATTGGTCAGAGTTCGGCCTCGTTAAACTGCGCCTTCAATGGCTATGAGTTTATGCGTTCAAAAATGGTCATAAAGCTTACATCTGCTACACATGAGTACAAGAGTTTTGAATGCAAATGCCAGTGTTGATGCATAGACTTTTCAGTGGAACGTAGCTTAAGAACACCAGTTAGGTGTGCCCAAGCTATCGAAATCTGGATCAGATCGGATCAAACCTGCTGGATTACAACTGAAAACTGGATAAACAGTCTGCGCTATCCCAGGGGTGTCAAAATCCAGGCTTCGAATGCTGACCTCCTGCTGGTTATCTGCTGCAGATTACCTGAATCAGATACGTTTAGTCAATAAACGCTTGCCAATGGCTGGTTGGTTAAGCTATGTTGGTTGAGGCCTGGATTCCCCCCCTCTTCTTATTTGCTATCGACAGCTGGAAACGTTTGTTCTGAAAGGATCTTTTGCAGGTAGATTAAGTCCGAACAGCTTCTCTCCCTCCTCGTTCTCTCCATCATCTCACGTTTACGTCCTGAGCATCTTGTCTTCATGGTTACCATGGAGTGAACTCTGATCTTCTCCTCCTTCACACTCCGTTTCCCCAGATAGAAGGAATGAGTGGGAGTCCCGCCCACCCTCCATCTTCAGCAAAAACATACAAACGTGTTTGGCTGTTCAAGAGCAGAAAAGTTTAATTTCGATCGAAGTTACGTTAATGATATAACTGTAACTGATGCAATCGTTCAGAATTCAGGTAATTGGTGGTGGGGGTGGTGGGGGTCCTGTCAGAGCTTTTCTCTCAATACTCCTTCAGGAAAAGCAGGGGGAGGTGAACACCTCCTCTGATCTGGGACTAAATGATAAACACTTGCACAAACGAAGCAAAACTATTTTGAAAATCCATCCGGGAGGAGAATAAATGATCAAAAAAGCAATTGGATGCTTGATCTCAGAAGTCTATGTTTAGGGCTGGCTTAACAAGCCTTTTACCCCAGCGCGTGCTCTGAATTAGCTCATACGTTTCTGTATGAATATGAAATGCATTCAGAGATGGAGGAATTATTTATTCAGTGAACAGACATCGGACTACGAGCAGACCATCACTCAGAGGCGTTTTTCTTGTTAAAGACAGCACTCAGCTCATTTCAGCTAAGGGGATTTCAAACTGGGATCCCATTTAAGTCTCATGCACGCGCACACAGTGCTCCATATCCACATAATTGTTTTCACCTCTGCTGGATCCTCTGCCCTGTGATTCTCGTAATGGCTCGATCAGGCTCTTCTCATCTGTGAGTCCATCAGCGGACAGACCTTTGACCAAAACCTTCTCCAACATTTTCAGAGGCCCAAACTGTTTTTGCACACTTTGGGAAAGACTTCCTGGGCCCTTAGACCCCGGCTTACAGGATGTGTTCACGCAGTCCGGCCTGCATGAAGAAAAGAAGGACGCCGAGGCGGCGACGAAAGGCAAGGCAGCGGCTCGACGGCAGAATTAGGGAACGAGAGGAGAAAGATCCTTCCCTTTCTTCCCTGCTGTTCAACGAAGACAGTAAGAACTGCCAGCACTTATCAGTTCAAAGCCCAAAGCAAGAATGAGGGAGGGGGGGCTAGAAGGAGCAAGCGCTAATCTCAGCAGAGGAAGCGGAGAATGTAGGCCAGTGGCCCATTTTTCAGCGAGGACAGAAGAAGCTTTGCTCGCGTGTAAAATGAAACATTTCAATCAGATATTTTTAACTTTGGGTTTTCATCATCCTTTACCCTCTGTGCTCTGAAACTGATGGATTTCATAGAAAACTGATCACTTTCATGTGTTTGGAAGAGAAATGCTAAAAAAGACCATGAAGACAAGCAGGTTCATGAACTCTCAGAGGCTAAAACCACAGCTTCATTAGGCTGCTTGCAAGCCAACAGTCCAGGTCAGACGGCGGGAAAAGCGGCAGCGTTTCGTCCGTTTGTGCATTTATGGAATCAGAACTCAGACCCGGGGATGCATTTTTCTCCTACAGTTGATGAAGGTCGTGGGGATGGGAAAATTCGGTGAGTGGTCCTTTGGTGCTCCTGATGCTAATAGGTTTTCAGTCTAACCTTTGTGCTATCTTGTGGGGTCAAGATGACCCCACCCTTTCATTGACATTTTCTCCCTACCATGACAAGGTGGATAAAGGTAGAGAGGATTTCATATAATCCAGACATAGTGAAGATCACTGATCATTGAAGAAAAAAGGTTCAGTGCACTGTCTAGTGGGTCTAGATGACCCAACTCCCAATGTTAATGTGCCTTGGATAGCACAAGGGTTAAAACAGTGTTTCTGGTCCTCAGGAAACACTATCAACTCTGCTCAAACACACCTGTCCTTGATGATCAGGCTTCTGCAGAGTTTGATGATAAGCTGAATCAGGTGTGCCCAGGTAAGGCGACATCGAAAACATGCAGGACGGTGTTTCCAGGACACTGGTCTAAAGATTCCTTTTCATGTCTGTGAGTGTGTGATGTCTCCATCTGGGAGGACTTATGGAACTAAAGTGAATGTTGATCAGAATGTTTGGATAAATGATGAGTCATTTTAAAGCTCGAAAAAACAAGGAAACTCTTTTTTATTAATGTTTGATTTTGAATCTGTGATAAAATGATAAATCTTGTAATCCTTCAAAAATGCTTTATAAATTCGATTGATTAAATGCTGAAATACTAGAAAGGAGCTGGATTTCTGTTGGTAGCTCTTTGAGATCAACCAACCTTTGAGCATCCAAGCAAGACTTGCAGTTTTTTAGCTGATATCGGAGGAATTTAAACCAAAGGAGTTGTAAGAACTTGGTTTGTCAGCTTGGAAAAAGTCTTTGTTTGAATCTAGCAGTTTCAAATGGAATCTGAATCTACAGTAGCCTCAAAAGCTGATGCCGATCTCAAGCAGTTGTTAGTTGTTGCTCTTTCAGAACCCTTCAAATTCACATAATAGGATCAGATTCATTTCTGATCCCTGGGAAATGATCCCTTCTATAAAATAGGTGGCAGTATGTGCTCTTTTGAGTGGTTTAGATCCACTCAGATGAAAAGGGTGTTTTTGGTTCTTGTGGCATGTTTCTCATGATGTATATGTTGAGAAAATTAAGTTAAATTGCATTCCGAAGTATTTCTTTATTTGAATCGTTGTGAATGAAGAGACGCAACAACGGCCCCGCCCACAATTCAAAAACGAATGTCTATTAAATCACTGCTGCTCTGCAGAAACTTATATGTTCTAGAAAGTTAACTTTAATAATTGAATAATTGTAATAAATATAGGATGAAGGGCTCACAGGTTCTGGTGTGGATCAAACCAGAACCTAACTTGACATTGTGAACGCTAACTGATGCATGCACACCTGTGAACGTTCATGCATTTGGGATTGTGTTATGGAGAGGATGCTGCTGCTGGGAGAGTGCCGAGTTCAGGTATGCTCCTTCCTTTGAGTTTCTGTTGAAACTGTGTTGCAGAAAAAAGTTTGTGTAGTTCAGAGACACGACCGACACACAAGCACAGGCTTTGGAAAAGCCAGAGTTCAAAGGTCAGAGGAGGACAAAGCTGCTAAGGGTAGGATAATATGAGACGCTGGGTGTCGAAGCACAAATGAAAGTTTGGAAAGATGTCGAGCAGACACGTCTGCATAAGCAGACCACAATGCCAGATTCTGATGAATCAGGTTCCCCCACAACTGAAAACGGACAACTTGGCTGCGTTTGTGTCCTGAATGAAGACGTTTGTGAGGAGCTCTCAAAGCTTCAGACCCAGCTCTATTTCCTGCGTCACCATGGACACACTTCCTGCTGCAGGCTAAGGCAGCGGAAAAAACAAGCCCTGCTGAGGGACGGGAACAGGCGCAGAAGAATGAGAGATGGGGGGTGGGGGGGTGAAGGGAAGTAGCGGCAGCTGGAGCTTCCATTAGACTGAGAACTGGAGCTGATCCTACTGCTTTGTTCAACGCTTCCTTTTTCCTCTTTTTTGGCCTGATATGCATATTCAGGACGACACTCATCTATACAACTGCATGTGAACGCATCATGGATGGTTCCGCTTTTTCACAGCTTTACATCCTGCCCCTTCTCCCTGAAGTTTTGGATTCTACCATAACCCGGTGAGCAAGGCTCATCAAAGACATCACTCTTTTTCTGGCAGCTGCATCAACATCCTCTTTAGTTATTCTTCTAATAATGTACATTTAAAGGTTTACCAAATAAAGAATTTAGAACCAAAACCAAATTTAGAAGCAAAAAAAGAACTTGCAGTTCCTTTAAAAACTACTTGTTAGAGAAAAGGATCATTTTTGTCATTGGCTGCTCGGAAGTTGATAGTTAAGTAGATTTTGAAAAAAAAAATTGCCTACGGACTTAAAAAGTGTATGTTTAGTATACCTTTTAATAGCTTGAAAAATAAAAATGATCAAATAAGATCTAATAAAATCGGCTTCATATCACATTCGAACAGGAATGACTCAAGGTTCTGCACTGTGCAACATTCAGCGCTTTTAGAGCCATGCATTTGATTTCTTACCGACTATAACCCAATAGAAGCCACAAAGTCTAACTTCACCCTTTAGAAAAGGAAAACACAGATTTGCATTTTTATTATTTTGATAAATATTAATGCACAATTGTTTTGGGCATTAATAAAAGATAAATGTACAGTACGTTCCAAATTATTATGCAAATAATTTTTCTAAATACTCAATGTAAATGACAGTCAGCATAATTTTAAACTAATTATCCGTCCATCCATTTTTCGAAGCCAGTTCTATTCCTTACTGGGTTGCCGGAGCCGAACCAGGCAGGCCACATACTAGACAGTTCACCAGTCTATTGCATGGCCACAATCACACACCCATGCATACACACACACACCCTTGCACACACGCACTTAGGGACAATTTAGAGTCAACAGTTCACCTATGAAGCATGTTTTTGGACTGTGGGAGTAAGACACGAGTCCCTGAAGAAAACCCATGCATGCACATGGAGAACATCCAAACTCCACACAGAAAGGTTCCAAATGGGATTAGAACCGGGGCTTCTTGCCGTGAGGCAAGAGCTTCACAATTCCTGGATCCATTGAACTTGTGAGTTTTTGGAGAGTTTCTGCTTGAACGTCTTTGCAGG
Source organism: Oryzias sinensis (assembly GCA_037389245.1). Taxonomy (NCBI): domain Eukaryota; kingdom Metazoa; phylum Chordata; class Actinopteri; order Beloniformes; family Adrianichthyidae; genus Oryzias; species Oryzias sinensis. Next base: position 24,950,159 of record CM074505.1, on the reverse strand, counting down.
ATGTCAGAAGGTGTCATTTTCACACCTTCGGGGACCCTAAAAGGGCCGACCAGCTCAGCTCTCCCCATGAATCTGGCCCAAAACATGACTCCGCCACCTCTTGCTAAAGTCGCAGCCTTGTTGGGACATGGTGGCCACCCACCAACCACCATCCAGGGTTGCATGGCACTCATCCGTGAACAAGACAGTTTGAAAATGAGTCTGTATGTCTGCTTGTGAGTGTTGTTTAGGGGTGGCCGATTAGAAGGTTAAATCAGGGCTGCTCATTCCTGGTCCTTGAGATCTACCACCCTGACTGTTTTCCAGATCTCCAAGCCCTGCTAGCTACTGATTAGTTCAATCAGAAGTCTCCAGATTCTGATTGAATGAACACAACTGGTCCAGGTAAACAGCAACAAGCAGTGCAGGGAGAGCTGGAAAACTGGCAGGGTGGTAAATCTCGAGGACCAGGAATGAGCAGCTCTGGTTTACATAGAACTCCAAGCCTCTGGAGGATCCTACACCTTGATGTTGGTGGGACTCCAACGACAACAGCAGCTTCAAATATGTTTTTGCTGCTGGTATTTTAGCAGCAAGAACACCTAGACTTTTTGAATTTGCTGTGTAAGGTAGCAGACCCCTGCTATCCATAGATGCATTACTGATGTAAAGGACTGCTTTGATTTTCAAGCTCCTCTGTTCAGAATCATGTGATCGAGTGTGACCAACCAGGAAAGAATGCTGGAGGGTGGTTTCCTGTTCAAATAAAAGCTTTCTTTTAAGAGCCATCATTCTGGCTTCACAATATTTGCACGTGATCATTCTCATAGGGGGAGGATCTGACACTGATTCTACATCATTATTTGGGTATGGTTGAAGAGGTTTGTAAAAGACAGAGTTTGTGTCAGTAAATATATGCATACTGTATGAAAGACAAACATTTGCTTTTTAGTTTATGAGGAATTAAATCATCAAGGAAATAAAATAAGAGCACATGTTTAAAAATGACACGTTTTTTTTTCTCCAAATGTTCCTTTCACTGCGAAATAAACACAGAAATTCTTAATTAAAGAGCGGGGCTCTTTTTATGTGTTCACAAAGCAGCTGGTTGCTCTGGGAGCAAACATGTAATTAAAAGTGGCTTCACATGCACGCATTTCACTAGCACATGTACGGTCTCTCCCCTGATGACGCTTTGAAGATGGGAGCATGATACAGGAGCGGCAGCACAGACAAAATCCAGGAGCATGCATGAGTGTTATCGACGCTTCGTTAGGCATTATGGGAGGTAAAAATATCACTGTGCCTTTGGAGGGGGGGGGGGTGAAGAGGAGGAGGGAGGGCATCTAGACAGAATTAGTTTTTCCCCCCAAAAAAAAAATCCTTTTTGAGTTTCTGGTGTGTTAGCACATCATCTGAAAAATGTGAAGAAGAAAAAAAACTGGTCAAAGAAAGCAAGAAAGAGAAAAAAAGTGCACAAAAATACACAGGAGCATCAGATATGTGCATGAATGCCCATGAATGTGCATGAGTGCAGTGGAGGTGCATAGGGGCTGCAAACCTGCATAAATGCGCATGGGTGTGCAGAAATGTGCATGCACAAATAAATATTTATGAGTCTTATATATGTGCCTGAATGTTTGCATAAATGTGCATAAGCGCTGTAAAAATGCATCAGCATGTGCATGAGCCTGCATTAGCATGCATGAGGGCCCAAACGTTTATCAGTACAGGGAACGTCCATGAGCACCCTGAATGGGCATACATGTTCCAAATGCACACAAGTGCACATAAACACGCACAAACAAAGTACACTGTCAAGAAGAAATGTAAATGTGTGTCGTGTAAACGTATTAGTGTCAACTATTGTTAATTTATGAGCACTGTGAACTCTTATGACTGTGCACAAATGTGCATTATGGACATTCATGAGTGTTTTTAAGATGTTCTTTTGCCATCTATCTCATGGTGGAGGACATATATTAAAAAAATTTCAAATCAAAGTTGCATTTCTGAGTATTTATTTCTTTAAATTAAATCAGGAATAGACTAAAAGAAAGGCAGTTTGAAAAAGGTCACATTTGAGAAAATACACTGGGAGGGGCACAAGCTTCCTGCTCTGCTCTATTCTGATGCATCCACCTGCAGACAAGTGGATGCATGTACGTCTTAGTTTTCCTCGTCTGAGCTGGAATCTGGATCAAAGCTACACAACTGAATAGTTTAAATATTGCTCACCATTTTAGTCGCATCAGTAATGTTAGGTTGGGGTTATGAGAGGCTGTAAGCTAGCGGGAGAGCGATGGATTAAGGGAAGTAGAGGCAGGCTTACTCTGTGGCAACAGTCCTCCCCACAACTCAGAGGTGAATTTCTAATGAACTTGTGCCGCTCTGCAGAAACTAGGTCCTTAATTAAAAGACTAAGAACACTTTTACAATAGATGAAATGATGATCGGAGCGAGACTTGCAGTACTCCAGAACCATTTAATCCAGACCGAACCCACACGAGCCCAGAGAAACGGAGAACATAAGCGCAGAGAAACGGAGAACCAATTCTGAACTGAAAGAGAGCCTCTTAAATTGATTTATTTTGCAAATCTTCCAGAGCAGAGGCAAGATTCCCAGATGAGCCTCAGTATTCCTGCAACACAAGTACAAAGAGAACAGAAGCACTTCTAATCAGCTGCTTTTAAGTTTCACTACATTTATTTCATACCCAGAACAAAACTAAGATTAGTTTTGTAGAAACAAAATTTCCCATAAAAAAAAGAGAGATATTGGCTCTGGTTTTAGCCCAGAGAAGCTTCACGGCTGCTTTCATGATGGTTTGTGGGTTTGTGGGTCTGGGCATGAGAGCGAGCGCCCAATAAAACCAAAGGTGGACAAGCCTGAAGGATGACTTTGATGTTTCAGAGTGCTATCAGCCCTGTGACGGACATGGCAGCATCCCGATGTCAAGATGCAGGGGAGCTCCTTTCTCGTATATTCAGGGGTCAAAGGTCACAGCGTAATAGCTACAGGAACTGAAAAAGAGCTGTAACTCCACAATTAAGAAGAAATCCCTAATGAATTTGGAATTATTTTTTGGAACTGAGAGATCCACGTTTTGCTACTACACTTGTGTTTTCTAGCTTCTCTGCTTGCAAGATTCGCCTGCAGTTTTAAAGTCACTGAAACAAACCGGCATCTTTTGATTCAAGATTTTTTTAAGCAGCAAAGGATTTATGAAAAAGTCTGCCACAGAAAGTGAACATGACAGACTTCAAGATGCTTGATGGATGACAGAAGACGAACTTTTGGTTCCACTAAAACTCTCCAAAATGCTCTTGCAGTGCTCTCTGAAGGAGTCTGGTTGCTGTGGAACCGGCAGTTTCTTCCAGGTGACGTCAGCTAATAAAAATAGATGAAAGAGCCAGTCACACTGCCTCATTTTCTTTTCTCACATCCTGCATTCCTCCCACACTCCTTTTTCACCTCCATCTTCATTTCCTCCTCTTGCACGTGCTCCCTGCCATCGCCTCCGTCATCAGTTTTCTCTCCTGCTGGCGTAAATCCCTCCTTCACTTCAGCATCGCCTCATCTGCTCCCTGACCTTGTTACCTCTCTATCCTATTTGTTTACAACATGCAGTGACTGTCATGAAGACACCATTCCTCTCAGTTTTTCTATCAGTCTTGCTGATGAGGAGGATTTCTGACATTTCTTCTTCTGTTTTTCCGCCATCGGTTGGTGAAAGATCGTCTGAAGTCTGACTGTGGTTCGCTGTAAACTGGGAGTTTTTCTCCAGGGTATGGAAGCACAGATAAATCTCTCCGTCCTCAGACACACACTGGAGTGATTTTGGTCATAGCTTGCATTGAAGTGCACTGAGGAAATGAAGGCACTTTACCGGGTCACTTTTGTTTGCGTCCCAAATAAAACTCACTGAAAGTAGTTTTGGTGCCATCAAAGTAAACCAGTTAGTGATCCATAATCTGAATAACCAAAGAGACAGCTTGTTACTATTTGTTACTACTCTCCACCTATCTTGCCAGCCCCCTGTGATCTACTCGTTGAAAATTTTAACAGTAAATTAAAATCCAGTCTCGACTCAGTTGCTCCTCTAAAATCTAAAAAGATAAGAACCAAAGCCACACCCACTTGGAGAACAGAGGAAATTAAACAATTGAAGAGACGTTGTAGATCTGCTGAAAGACTTTGGAGAAAACACAAACTTGAAATAAACTATCAACTATACCAAAACCAACTAAAACTATATAATCAAACCGTGAAACAGATCAGAAATTCATATTTTGCGAATATCATTTCGGTAAATAAAAATAACCCCAGAGTCCTTTTCGCCACAATTGAATCTTTAATCAACTCAATGTGAACAAAAACACAATGCCAGCCTCCGCCTCATTGTGAGAGGAGTTTGCAGACCACTTCAGGAGCAAGATCGATTCTGTCAGATCAAACATCATAAAAGGACAGAAAAGCCTTTTTATTGGTAATGATGGCTTGATTTTACCTGAGGAAGCACTGGACAGTTTTGACCTGGTTGAAGCTGCAACACTTGGTCGAGTTTTCTCCCAAGTTAATCCAACGATTTGTTTTTTAGACCCCATCCCTACATCACTTTTTAAATCCTTTTACGGGTCTTTTGAGAGTGAGATTTTAAATATCATGAACTCCTCTCTACAGACGGGTATTTTTCCTGCTGCCTTTAAAACGGCAGTGGTGAAACCATTACTGAAGAAAACTAATTTAGACCCTTTAATTTTTAATAACTACAGACCTGTGTCCAACTTGCCATTTTAAAGTAAGGTTTTAGAAAAACCTTTTTTTATTCAGCTGAACGAGTTTCTCTCTCAAAACAACATTTTTGAGATAAACCAGTCTGGCTTTAGAACGGACCACAGTACTGAGACAGCCTTGTTAAAAATCGTTAATGATGTCAGGTGTGCCTTGGATTCAGGTCAGATCTCAGTACTAGTTCTACTAGATCTAAGTGCAGCTTTTGATTCAGTTGATCACCTGATTCTTGTAAACAGACTTAAAAGTCTTGGCCTTTCAGGGACTGTTCTCAAGTGGTTCAAATTGTGCCTCATGGAGAGAAACTTTACGGTAAGCATGGACACACACTTTTCTGGGGTCCATGAAATTAATTGTGGTGTGCCTCAAGGTTCCATCCTTGGCCCCTTGCTTTTTAACATTTACATGCTTCCTCTGGGGAATGTCATCAGGAGCCACAACATCAGCTTTCATAGCTATGCTGATGATACCTAGCTGTACATAGCTATGTCTCCTGATGACACACGACCATTAGAAGCACTTTTTAAACTGTATTTTAGATGTCAAATTATAGATGGCAAATAATTTTCTGCAGCTCAACCAGGAAAAAACAGAAATTTTAGTTATCGGTCCTGAAGCCAAGGGAGAGAAACAGTTTCTGAAGCTAAAGGAACTTTCATTAAGTCATTCAGAAACAATCAGAAACCTGGGTGTTATCTTCGACTCCAAGCTAACTTTTATCCCACTTACAAAACAGTTGGTTAAAACTGGTTTTATCATCTTAGAAGTATATGTTTCAGGATTGATTTTAAGATACTTTTAACCATTTTTAAATGTCTTAACGGTCTTGCGCCTTCTTATCAGGACCATGAGATCCTCTGGCACTGGTCTGTTAACCATGGCAACTGTAAAAACTAAAACCTATGGAGAGGCTGCGTTTCAACACTATGACCCCCGTTTATGGAAAAGTCTGCCGGAGGACCTGAGAGCCGCAGAGAGCATTAACCCCTATTAAGAAAAGGCTCAAGACGCATCTTTTTAACCTGGCTTTTAGCTAATTTTTTACTACTTTTAGTTATTTATTTATTCAGTTATTTATTTATATGTACTTTTTATTTTTTGTTTTATTTATTTATCTATCCATTTTATCTTGTTTTATGAACTTGAACCTAATTTTTAACGCGTTATTTTAATTTACCTTACTTTAATGTTTTATATATATATATATATATATATATATATATATATATATATATATATATATATATACAACACATATTATAGAAGATCTTGGAGTCAAAAAACCTTCAACCAGTTCTTTGTGTCCGTCTGAAGCTCCAGGCTGACAGTTAAAGGAACATTTTCCACTTTGTGAGGATGAAGCGCTTCCATCTTTACAAGTCTTCCTGTTCTAGAGGACTGCGGTTCTCTGTGAGACCTACAGGAAGGCTGACAAAGATTCTGGAGATCAGCGGGATGAGGTTTTAAAGAAGCGATTCCTGCACTTCTGTCGTCTACAAACAGAGACTTTATTCTAGACCACTATAATCAAAGTCCTGCTTTGACCCCACACGGTGACGATGGAGACGACCTGCAGGAGGATGAAGGACGGGCGCGTCCTGCTGCCGCATGCACAGAGCAGACTGCTCCTCAGTTTATTAAAAAAATTAATATAATTATTGATAATCAGCAAATACTTCAACTTCTTTCTTTGAATATGCATCCCCCCCCCCCCATTTTTTCCCCTCACTGAGAGTCAAAAGAGAACAGTCATGCACTGAAAACTAGTCTGCCAGAAAAACAGCAGCCTGATTGGGAGTGAAAGGGACAAAAGAAATTCTAAAGCTTTTGAACACAAAGCTACAAGTTAAACACAGAGAAACTGCAGAGAGAGCAGACCCAGCTGTGGTGAAATAGATCAATTCAGCATTTATCACACTAAAAACTACATTTATATCATCCTCCTACTGCATTCCAACACAAATTCTCTTCTTTTCAATTATTTTCAACTTCCTCCATTTGTGCTTTCAGAAACCTAAATATCCTTTTTATACGCATTAGTTATTACAATCTGATTTATTATATTGCCTGTAGATGAACTGAAGTCCATTTAAAGGGAGGAAAATGTGAGGTTATATATAAATAAGTAAAGTCCTGTAGAAAATGCATTACGTTAGCCTTCTTAAAGACCAAGTCTGATAAAAATGGTGTTTTTAACATGTTTTTGCAGCATTTTTTTCTCATGATGGTCATATGCAAAGAAAATTATGGCGAGAATTACATTTCTGAGTATTCTTAATTTAAATCATTGTGATTCAAGAGCAGATAAACTGCTGTTGGAAAAAGCTTGTAGGTGTGAACTAGAAGCTACTATGGTAGGCCACAAGCTTCCTGCTCCGCTCCATTCTGATGCATCTGCTTGCAGACAAATAGATCCATATTTCTTTGTTTTCCACGCCCGAGCCGATATCTGGCTCTGAAATGTACGGCTGGAAATAATACTTACCATTTTTGTTGCACTGCTAATCTTAGGTTGGGGATGCGAGGGAATGGAAGCTAGTGGGAGAAAGTGATGGGAAGTGGGGGCGGGCTTACTCCACACCAACGGTCCCATCCATAATTTAGAGGTGAATTTCTAATGAACTCATGCTGCTCTGCAGAAACTATGTCCTAGAATACAACAGCTTTTTTTTTTTATTTTGGCTAGAAACTGTATAATCATGACTAATGACCACTGAGGAGGCTTTGAAAGAAGCTAAAAAGATGATCAGAGTGGGACTTTAAGTTGGTGAGGCTTTAAATGCTCCTAAAGTAGAGCTGCCTGAGGATTATGAAAACGAAAACATCATTTTCTCATAAACTCCCACCAACAGGGTGTTCCTGATTACTAACAACCTTCTCTGAAACAGCGTGATCCCAAACCCCTGTGGACTTCAGACGAACAGTGTCGTGCTGCTAAAAGATGTGTGTTGTTTCAAAACAGGCAAAAGAAAAAGGCAACAATGAAAACCAACCCAATGACACTAAGGAATGTAGATCTCTTACAGAGAAATGGCAAAGAAGGTGGAGGTGTCAGGGACAACGGTCTTGAAAGCACCAAAAGACGTTTGGTCTGTTCCCAGTCACAACTGAACCAGAGGACGTGTTTTTGTGGGAGAACAGCTGCATGATCAGCGGCTCGCAGGTAAAACGGCCTGAAGAGCAGATTCGCTGTAGACATGGGAGGCCAGTTTGAACTGCTGAGGGAAGACTTGGAGCTGCAGGGGTGACAGGAAGAGTTGCAGCGAAAAAGGAATTTTGGGTAAAATGTCAGGTTAAGACAACCCAAAACAGAAATCCGAGCTCTGCCAGAACTATCTGAAGAGGAAAGAACAGGATGTGGAATCATTGGAGATCTCTAACACTTCTGACAGTGTGATGAAGAAAGAGAGCAGAGCCAACGGTTCAACCGAAATATCTAAAACTGCAGTTTTGGTTTTATTCAGGCTGAGATCTATTGACGAGCGGGTCTGTGCACGTTTATGGGACCGCTGCACTGCGCTGCAACCCAGCTACACCAAGGCTCAGATTGAGCACACACACACCCACACACACACAAACGCTTACACCATGAAATCCACAAACAGAAACAGACGCACAAATGCGAACGCAATGAAACAAACTGAATTAAAGTCCCCACACTAACACAGACCCTAACACAATGAAACCCACTCACAAACAGACACCCACACTGATGCACAAATACCAACACAATGAGGCACACACACCCATACATACACGCAAATGCTAAAACAATGAAATACAAACACACCATTACACAAACCAACACACACACTCGTACACAAAAATGCTAAAACAATGAAACACACACACAAACACTCATACACACACACACAGATGCACACATGCTAACACAACAAAACAAACACACAGACAAACACAACCACAAAGATGCACAAATGAAAACATAATGAAACACACAAACACACTTAAATGTACAAACTCGAACACACAAAGATGCACAAATACCAACACAAGGAAACACACAAACTCACACACCCACACTGATGGACAAACACTGACACAAGGAAACACACATCCATGCCCAGATGCACACATGCCAACACAATGAAACACACAGACACACATATTCACATTAATATCCGCCTTTTTTAGCCGACTTGGCATTCTGTCCAAACATGGATGAATTCTTGAATTCTGTTTTCTTACAAAAATGTTTAAACATACTCTGACAGAAACCATGGCAACCATGTTCTTGCAGCAACTGCAGCACTGACTCCACCTAACAATTCACCAGAAGTGAGCTGCTGTAACACAAAGAGAAGAAAAAGCAGGAAGTGAAGCCGCAGAGGAGTGGGAGAAAGACAGCCGCACATCTGGAATCTCAACAAGCGACGGGCGCAAGAGGCAGGCAGGAGCAGAAAATGACAGGAAGTCCAACCCGGATCATCCGGGCTCAGTGTGGAAAAGGAAGAAAAAAAACAGCCATTCAGATGGAAACTGCTTCTTAGTTTGAACTTTATAAATAAAAACTTTAATAATAAAAAATACACTGACCAAAAATATAAACGCAACACTTTTGTTATTGCTCCCACTTTTTATGGTATGAACTCAAAGATGTGAAACATTTTCCACATACACAAAATAACCAGTTCTCTGAAATATTGTTCACAAATCTGTCTAAATCTGTGATGGTGAGCACTTCTCCTTTGCCAAGACAATCCATCCTACCTCACAGGTGTGCCATATCAAGATGCTGATAAGACAGCATGATTATTGCACAGGTGTGCCTTAGACTAGCCACAAGAAAAGGCCACTCTGAAATCTTCAGTTGTATCACACAGCACAATGCCACAGATGTCGCAAGTTTTGAGGGAGCGTGCAATTTAGCATGCTGATAGCAGGAATGTCCACCAGAGCTGTTGCTAGGGAATTGAATGTCCATTTCTCCACCATAAGCCGTCTCCAAAGGCGTTTCCGAGAATTTGGCAGCACATCCAAACGGCCTCACAACCGCAGACCACGTGTAACCACACCAGCCCAAGACCTCCACATCCAGCATGTCAACCTCCAAGATCGTCTGAGACCAGCCACTCGGACAGCTGCTGAAACAATCGTGGTTCGCACAGCCATTAAAGAAGAGTGGACCAACATTCCACAGGCCACAATAGACAACCTGATCAACTCTGTGTGAAGGAGATGTGTCGCACTTCATGAGGCAAATGGTGGTCACACCAGATACTGACTGGTTGTCTGAGTCCCCTGACCCCCTCAATAAAACAAAACTGAAGATTTCAGAGTGGCCTTTTCTTGGGGCTAGTCTAAGGCACACCTGTGCAATAATCATGCTGTCTAATCAGCATCTTGATATGGCACACCTGCGAGGTGGGATGGATTGTCTTGGCAAAGGAGAAGTGCTCACTATCACAGATTTAGACAGATTTGTGAACAATATTTCAGAGAACTGGTTATTTTGTGTATGTGGAAAATGTTTCACATCTTTGAGTTCATACCATAAAAAATGGGAGCAATAACAAAAGTGTTGCGTTTATATTTTTGGTCAGTGTATTATAATATATATTATGAGAACTAATAATGGTCGTAGCCTAAATTTAAGCTTTTTTTCATGAACTTTTTCCCTTCCATGTTAGTGACTGAAATGACTGCAAGTCCGTTATGTTTAAGTTCAAAGTGCTTTAAATCCACATCATCTCTGGTGAACCAATTCCTCCCTGCAAACAATACTTTTTAATTACAGCGCACCTCAGGGCTCTATCATTAGCCCCGTTTTATTTTATTCATTTGTTCTGATTCTCTGTTTCATCAAAAAGTTTTCATCTAGAACCAAAGTATTGGTTTCAGTTGACTTCTGTTTAGGTTTCATTTTAGAACCAGACACCCAGAAAAATTTAAAGTCTTTGGTTTTAGAAAATTGGCCTCACACTGTGGACTACAGACGAAGTTAACAACTGAAACCATTTTGTGTGCAAAAAAAGAGAAAGTTATACATTTGTGGCAAAATCACACAGACACACAAAAAAATAAATAAATAAATAAAAATCGCACAGACACACACATTGAAAAAAAAGACACACGTGTAATTAACCCTTCTTGCTATCTTAGATGACCCCACCCTTACATTGACGTGTTCTCCCTACCATGACAAAGGTGGATAAAGGTGGAAAAATTTCATGTAATCTATGAACACCAGTGAAGATCACAAATCATTGAAGAAAAAGGTTCAGCGCACTGTCTAGTGGGTCTAGATGACCCAACTCCCAATGTTAAAGTGCCTAGGATATCACAAGGGTTAAAAAACTTGTTGATGTTTGTGGTATCGTTTCAAACAGCAGATCAGATAAGACTTTGTTGATCCATTAGTGAATGAAGCTGGCTGGTACCAGCACAGAAATCAGTCTCTGCTCAGAGAAAATGAAACTCGGTTCCTCCCGCAGCATCGGGGGACATCCTTAAATTACCTCTGAATGTGCAGCCACATATTTCTGCTCTTCATCACAGAGGCAGTAACTGTGACAGGTTTTCAACCACAACACTCCCACTGAGACGTGTTCATACGCCACATGAAGTGCTGCCAGAGTTACATACTGCTCATTAATCCCATGGAAACCGAAGCTTTAGTCGTAGCATATTGTTTCTGCAGCCATTTTCAGCTAAAATGTGTATCCACTGAAGAGTTCACTTGGATTTAATTAACACCCCCCCCCCCCTGTTCTCTATGGCAACAGTCATAAACCTCTTTTGGACCACAGACTGGTTTAATATCAGACGATGTTTTCATGGACAAGCCTTTAGGGTGAAGTAGACAATACAACAAAATAAAACACTATGCCCACTCCAAAAACTGCAATATAAATGTCAATCCACTGTGTACGCAACTTTATTAGCAGCATCCTCATAGGATAAGAGAGCCGCATATTGTGCAGAGCAAGCTTGGTGCACGAAATCAAATAAATCCTTACAGTATTTGAAGTAGGACTCCTAGTTTTGTCTGTTAAATTGAATTTTTTAAATGTGAAGTTGTACCCTCATCTTCTGTCTGTTTCACTCTGTCCAAACAACTTTTTGAAGACATGTCTTTAGGTAATTTAGTCAGCTTTGGCGTTTCAATGTAGCGCTAACCTCTTATTTCCAGAAGCAGCCTTTTTAAGATAGCGGATTTTCATGGAACACCACTGAGGCAACATGAGTGAGTCAAAGACAGATGTGATGGAGAGAATCTGGTAGTTTCCAAAATAAAATATCACCCAGAATCTGATAATAAACTAAATGGAAATGATGTAGGTTATTCTTTCTGTGTGGCCCGGCACCAACTGACCCGCAAACCGGTGCCGGTCCGTGACACTGTGGCTTTATTGTGTTAGAAGAAAGGCTGTTTTACAAATCTAACACATTTATTCCTCCGTTCCTGGCTTTCATTCAGCAAGAAACCTTCTCCATTTACTCTCAAGTAAAATGAACTTTTTTGTCCAAACTACTGAACCACTAATTGTTATGGGGGGGGGCACACAGAGGGTCTGCACAACTCTTTGCAGCAGGAGAAGATAAACTGTGAGGTCATCTTAGCTGCAATGAAAATGTATTTCTGAAAGGGATTAAGGTTGTCCAGCTGATGCGCAGAAACAGACCTCCCAATCAGCAGATTAAACCAGAAACAAATCTGGACAAACTTTCCATAGAAACGCTTTGATTCAAAACAAAGAGTTTTGTCTGTTTGTCTGAACCATGTTTGTGTAGTTTTGGGTTTGTTTCTTCATCTCCCCACCCTGTCCACTTCCACTTTGCCGCCCTCATCTTGCGCGGTTCGTTTCTCTGAGTTTCAGTCTCCCTGTGTTGCCACTTTGCAATGTTTTGCTCTTTGTCTTTTAATCATGTTGAGGTTTATTCACTAAATTATTCATTTGCTGTCAACAAACCCCCCTTCTGCTGCTCCTTTGGGTCCTTTAATACTTTAACACCAGCAGGAATGAAATGTGTTAGAAACCTCAGGTCATTTTATGGTCAGATTTCTTGCTGGTGCATTAAGGATGTTCGTAAATGACGTCCCGTCTCCAGAAAAAGAGCGGCTCCAGCTGCAGCTGCTAAAAGCTGCACTCTGTGGAAAGATGCTTAATAAAAGCTCTTATTAGGGCTTTTGTGTGATCCAACACAGTTGCGCCTCAATCTGAGACCTCTGAGGCTCTTGGGTCTCTGGAGGGTTACATAAAAACACTCAGTGTGATGCCTGCAGTGGACCCGTGACAAAATGTGTTTGAGCGACTTCAACTCAGGCAGAAATAACCTTATTCTAAGGTTTGTTCCATACTTTTACCTTGAGCATTAGAATAGCTCTTGTAAGAACTCTAAAACCTAATATTTTAATATTAACAAGAATATTTCTGTACTTTTCACATAACCTATTGTACTTGACATAAGGAACAAAAAACACATTTATCAGACACAGAATTACATTTGTTTAACATAAAAAAGAGAGCTTTCAGTAGCTTTGGTGGAAAAACGCTAAATACATTTATAGTCTAAATGTAAAATGTATGCCCTCAATGATCATTAAAATAAAAAGCAGAATAAATGTAAAACAATGAGCCAACATTCAACATCAAACATTAAACAACTTGGAAAAAAAACAACAGCATCTAAGCTTATGAAACAGTAAAAGAAGTGTTTCACTTCTTTCAAATATCAGCTCTTAATTTCAACATGAGTCTGCATTTATTGGGTGCTGCGTCTCCTTGTGTTTGCCTTTTTTTGTCTTTGTCTCTCTATTAATAGACCAATGGCAGCAGAGCTGCCATGCTGGCTCTAACCAAGATCAATCTGGGGTTCAGTGTCTAGCCTAAAAACCTTTCCAAGTGTTTTTAAGTTCCCAAGGACTTGAAAAGGTTCAAGTCCCCAGGGAAAGACTTAACCCTGCAAACTTGCAACCAAAGTTCAACTGCTCAACCTCTGGCAAACACTTTGGCACCTCAGGAGGGGGATGCAGTTCCATATGCAGTTCTCTACCGTCTACAGTGTGTGTGGTGAGCTCTCGACCTCTACTGAGGACATTGTCAAAAGGTGGAAGGAATACTTGGAATCTCATTAATCCCACTATTGCACATTCTACCATCACCAGAGATAAGGTCTTCCTCAGTCACAAGGCCCAAGGGTGGAGAGGTCTAACCAGAGTACCTCAAGTCTTTGGACGCTTTGGTGACATTCAAAGATTTGGTGTCAATCACATAGTGGTTGGGGACAGTGCTTCTGTCTAGGGTGTGGGACCGGAGGATGTACTACAACTTCAGGGATATCAAACTAGTGTTAGAAGAGCATGTAAGAAGTATTTTCAGCTGCGTTAAAGTAAACGTTCGGCTACGGTGGCTGTTTTGGTTCAGTTATCCCGCTCCGAGGAGAGATTGTAATTAGACTGAAGAATCTCAGAGTGAATCAAAGCTTAGTCAGATTGGAAATGAACCGAGACCACCTTCAAAGATCGGTCAGAGAGTGGTTCCTGGTCCTGGATCAGGGTCCGCTTGGGTGTATTCACGCTGAAAATTTGGAAACAAACTCTGGTTCACTTTAAGCAAAACAAATGTGTCTTAGTCTGAATACAGCCTCAATAATCTAGATTGTAATATGTTCTACCTCCTCCCTGTGGATGGTCAGGCTTGATGTAGACTGCTCCCCCTGATGATCTCTTTAGGTTTTTTGGTGGTGAGGTTGAGACTGCTGTCCTCACACCATGCCAACAATTTTTGAAAATGCTTTCTGTGTAATACTTTTTACTGATTATCCCCATATGTAATCACCAAAAATGATGACCAAGACGGTGGGGTACTGGACTGCAGTTGTGTGTGAGTTGTTTGTACAGAGCAAAGAGTTGGTCTCAGAATGCAGGATTATACTCAGACCGTCAGCAAACCATTCCAAAGTCTGTTTGGAAATGGACTGAGACCACCTTGGGTCTCCAGATTTGGTCCAGAGATCAGTGGATTCACACCCGTACACTTGGTCTGGATTAAAGTTTGTTTTACCTGAACAACAGGGGTACATACAACCGTAAGCTACGTCCACATTGGTCAAATGACCACTTTCAATGTACGTTTTGGGCTTCTACATATGAAACTCTTGCGTTCCGGCATCCTTACACACATTTTTAAGACCCTCTTGGTGCTATACGTAAAAAATGTGCAGCCATTAAACATAAAACTTGGTTGAACTTTGACCAATCAGGATAGCACCTTTTTTTAAATTTACAGAAGTGCCTACTAAGGATGTCTTGATCCGATCACGTGATCGGAAGTCGGGCCCAATCACGTGGCTGATGCCTCAATCAAAAATCTGATGTTGTATTAGAGTATTATTTCATCTTTTTCATGATCCGCGCTTTATATTTCAAGCTTATTGTTCCAGACAAATACTTTGCTAAAACTCTGCATAACATGAACAGATCACCACAATTTATTGTGGAGCTAGTTTGAGCACAAAAACAGCTAAGCTAAGATAAGCTAAGCAAGATATTCACAGATTCAGACTTCCTGGATCAATAACTGGTTAAAATAACGTTTTTAACTGACAGTGTCTCTATTAGGTTGACTTAATGCAAACAAAGACATTTTAACAGAAAAAAATTGTTTTATTTTTATTTAGAACGGCGCTCTCTGTGCTGCCGACAGACAGATGCAGTGAGACAGCTGTTGTCTGAATAAATTTAACCCCTTTAGACCCGAACCTTTTTAATTTCTCTTTGACATAGCCCCAGTTACGTAACGGATAATGGCCGATCAGAAATTAACACGCCGTGGAAGCAACTTTTCTGATAATGCACACTTCGAAGGCCATTATTTAGTTTATACCATGGTCACTTCCAGAAGAAATAAATATCCAATCTGTTTTTAGTACTTTAATTTGTTATTTTTTTGTTTTAGATCGTATAAGCAGAATGAACTACTGATATAATATAACCCAAACTTTTTCCACATGACTAATTATCACCAGTTTTTACTTGGTAATAGTTAACTATTTTTCCTACTTGATAGTTGCACTATTCTTACTTGACTGTTAAAGCTACTTCACAGAAGTGCTCTGATTAATTGTTAAATAATGAAGGAAGGTTAATAAAATAAAACAGGAAAAAAACGGAATCTGTTTAAGTTTGTTCATTTTTAAAATTTGTTACGAAAGTATCGGATATCAGCCGATACCTAAAATCAAATGACTCTGAATCGAACCCGCCCAAAAAACCTGATTGGAACATCCCTTGTGCCAACCGTTTGAAAATTGATCACGGAGGAGTAAATAATAATTGTAGTTTCGTCTATAACACCAAGTCCTTCATATATCGGATAAGAGCTCTGAAAGAAAAACCCTGGAGCAAGATTCACCAGATTTACACCGCTTCAACATTTCGCACAAAGCCTCTTCCAACGGTAGGTGCCGGATATCCGCTCGCAAACAGTTGAAAAAGAAAGAAAAAAAAACCTCCCTGCTTGTGTAGTGTGTACAGCATGGGCTAAATAGGCATTTAGTAACCTATTTTTTTTTAACTCCTGTCCAACAGCTAAGTAAGCAGATAAGAACTGAAGGCCTCTTGTGTCGGTTTCAATATCTTAAACGTGTGTCACATGCCTGGTGTATACGTATACGTTTACAGTTGAATGCAAAGGGATTTCCTCAAGTGTGTCAACAGTCAGACAAACTCATTATTAAATTAAGAACTTTCCTTTTGATTAAAACTGATTAACAAGAGAGACACAACCAGGACGACAGAGAGGACCCTGGGGTGACCTGAAATGAAACACCCTGTCACCCCTAAAACACACAGACTCTCAGTGCAGATCAGGCCTCCATTGAATCAAGTGTCAATCCAATCAGAGCTGCTGAGGCGTTTCATTCAGTGGAGCAGCAGAGTGGATTATGTCGTTGGGTTTTTATGCACATGAAACAGCTCCTGAATGCACGTGTTTGAGCACCTCCGTTCACCAGCACTACTGCTTGATGTTTGCGTTTGCACACAGGATGCGTGTGTGCACGTGTGTGCCGATGTGAGTCCTTCAAACCTCCGTTCACGCTGCAGTTAGGCACCGCACTGAGATAAACCGGGCTTAAAAAAGCGCGTCCATGAAGCGCTGCAGTTACCTGCCGAAAGAGAGCACCTTCAGCCTGAAGCAGTGAAGCTGCATGTGCAGATGTTAAACAGAAACAAGAAAAGATGCTTTTCATTTCACTGATAACTGCAGCAGAGCAGCTGAGCCTGTGCTCAGAGCAGCAGCTGTTGGGGGATTAAACATGCCTTCATTTGTAGTTTTTGTGTGTTTGTGGCAACAGCAGTGGTGGGTGGGATTAACCTTTATTTTACTGGGGAAATAAAAATAAATCATTGTGCATGTTATGTTTTGTGAAAGTAGATCTTCATAAACTGTTCTTGGTTCCACGGATGGTGTCTGAACTGAACTCCAACGAAATCATAGTCCAGCTGCAGCCATCGGCAAATATACTCATACTCCCTGATGGAATCATCTGGAATGTGGAAACATTTAGGAAAAGGGATGAAAAAGTTTGGATGTGGGGGTGTTAGACGTGACTTCCTGTTTGGCCAAAAGCAAAGCATGCACTTCTTTTTCTTGTTAGAATAAACTATGGTGGGTATGCAGATTTGTTCATTCTCTAGGTGGCTAAGCTTGGCTCCTGGTGTTATATTCTGTGTCATGCCCACACACATAGGGTGGGAGGCGTAGCTTATCCTAATCACAACGACTAAACACAAGCTGGAAATGCCTGTCAAAGGTCACCGGCGTGTGTGGTCCTTTGATAACCGTTTCATTTATTGCCATCAGGTTTTTAAGACCAGAACATGTGTATTGGATGAATATAGATGAACGAGGATGATTCAGATAAATGTGGATGATTCAGATAAATGTGGATGATTCAGACTACAGATGTTCAAATGAAAACTCAACAGCAGTGACTAAGATTGTTAAATATGCTTGGTATTTGAAGCGTGTTCAGTAGCACACTGAATGCAGGTTTTTGAACATGCTTTTAGCATACGGTGCTCCCACTGGACTGTCACTACCCGATAATAGTGCATGTTCTTACAGTTGGAAGAGGCTAGGCTGTCGAAGCGTTGCAAATCTCAGGAGTCTTGTTCAGAGCTTTTTCTTTCACATCTCCATTCCGATATACAAAAGACTTGGTGTCATAACTCCAACCGGCCACAAACCGCAGTTATTAATTTCCCCTCCATGATCAATTTTCAAATGGTCAGCACTACCAAAATTATCTGCACATATTTTTAATTTGTGATACTTGATCTGCAAATGCAATGAAGAATTCTGAAATAGTGTTCTGTCCGTTTACATAATTATTATGTACTACATCAGTGGTCCCCAACCACTGGGCCGCGGGACACTTGGCACCGGACCGGTCCGCGGGAAATCTTGGCACCGGGACACACAGAAAGAAAAAATAATTTCCATTTTATTGTTTTTTTCGAAAAAAATGTTTTATTTCGAAAAGTGACCGGATTCTCTCTGTTACATCCGTCACACTTAACGCACGTCAAAGTCGCGACACCAAACGTCACGTGATACACCCCGCTAAAATGAAACCCAAACAACCAAAATGAGCAAAAAACAAACTTCTTTAGAAAGTTGCTTTGACAAGGGGAAACGGGCCAATGAAGGGACAGAAGAGGAACCTGCACCCGCTAAAAAAGGGAAATTTGCCTTTAATAAGCAGCAGTAAACGTGTCTTGTGTTATACCGGTCCGCGGTGACAAAAAGGTTGGGGACCACTGTACTACATCTTTTGTCGTGTGATTTATTGATACTTATGGATTCTTAATGACCTGAAACTGTGTTGGTAAGGTACGGTAAGGCATAAAAATCTGATTAAAACTTATGAGCTGGATAATGATAATTCATGTAAAGTAAATAGTGATGTAGAACAGGGGTGAGATTATATAAATTCACTTCCTTCCACTCCCTTTCAAGCAATCTATAATTTGATGACTAATTATCCCAAGTTTGATACATCTTTGTCTGGATGCAAAACTCTCTTTTATTGATTGCTGGAAAATAAAAAATTTCCAAATCGAAATCCAAAAGGATGCCATCCAAACATCACAACCAAATCCTTGTCTCTGATTTGTCAAAGTTCAACTGGTGTCATTTTCAAGGCGCATTTCTGAAAGTAGAGCCTTAAAATTGACTTAAAATTTTGCGTAGGGATCTTTTAACTTTAAAATTTTTAAACACGGGAGACCTAAACACACGTTTACATAGACTTTTTGCTTGAACAGATCGCTTGAACGCGTGTTTCAGAGGGCAGTGTAAATGAAGCACAAAAAACTCAGGATTTTTAGCTTTGTTTTTGGATGCTGTTGTAGGCCGACAACTGTTTAAACTCAAGACCTAAGAGCCAGTTAATGGTAGAAAAAGAGCGGGACCGATGATGGGTAGTTTCTGATGCTTTTAATGCTTAGAGAGAAGATTCTGGTGCAGGTTGATTTTTATGTCCTCTACTCTTCATGTGTGCTGTTTGTTTACTTAAGAAACATGACAGTAGAGGGAGAAAGTAGAGTCTGCTTCTAGACTTTAATTTGTAAATCGTTGCCTAGAAAACAGCAAAGAAAAGTGGGCGGTTGGACGACGCGAGGATGCAGCCGTTGTAAAAACCACACAGACAACCACAGGAAGTAATGAGCAGTAACAGAATGATGCTCTGTAAGTTGCTGTGCACGTGGTGAGAAGTGTAGCAGGAGGGACAGGAAACTAAAGGCACGACGGTCTTAAATCAGTGTGTGCTGTTGGTCTGACACATCTGCGGCTGCAGGGCGGTTCCCAGCAGGGCGAAATTGAAGCTGAATCACAAAAGCTGTTTTCCGCGCTTTCCGAGTCTGACCACAAATATCTGTTAGCGTCTGTGGTCTGAATCAGCTCTCTACACCAGCATGCTCTGTACTCAGGTAGGACGGTGTCTGGGATCATGAAACTCTGGAAGGCAGAGCTGTCTGTCACAAACCATTTGGTTGGTTTTGTCAGACTTCAAATGGTCAGTTGAGCTAACATCAATCATAACAGAGGCGGGGCCTTGAATCTCGTCTGTTTTAGTCTAAATGATATTGGAATGCATAATCCGGCAATAGATGTAATTAATCTTATGTGTCTGAAAAATCAATGGGTGGCCAAAAGCCCAGCTCCTCTTAAAATGTTAACTTTAATATAATGAAGGGAAATTGATAAAGTGAACTTAGTCCAAAGGACATATAGCCTGTTTAAAAAACTCAGCCTGTCTTTCCTATTTGTGTAATTCTATGCGCTTCTTTTAACCAAAAACATACACAAAACTGAAAATCCTTGTGCTCATGTTAAATTAACACCAAACCACCAGATTTAAAGTCAAGTTTCAACCCCCATTGTCATCAGTTTATCAGCCAGATTGAGATATCATCGAACCCCATGAATGTGCGGTACATATGTTGGACAGATAATCACTTGCATAATCCAGTGGATTCTGCAGATGGGCACATTGACCGGAGTTTGCTCCGATGACGATAACAACATTCTGAAAATGGCAATTGGTAGGACAAAAGTAAAGTTTGCTCAGGGGTCAACCCAACTGCCAATCAAAAAAAGAAAAGAAAAAGAAATAGAAAAAAACCATCCGCAAAAATGCACACATTTGAGCTGTAGTTTGGGCGTAAAATCAGAGTTTTGTTGATTTTTTTTTTTTAAACATAAAGAGTCAATTGAAAATCCCTCCCTTTTAAAACCAGGCCCTAGTGGTCTTTTGAGGAACTGCAAAATTTGGTCCTTCATGGTTTGGGTTAAATTTGGTGCCAGTTAGCGAGGATTTCTCGAACCCCAATCTTTGCAAAAACGGGCAGGACGAACCCACTTGTCGGATATTGGAACACTACCAGTGAGACTACTCTGGATTTGACAATTCATCATCTCATTTGATCAGACTGGGGGAGAAAAAATAAACATAGGCCACTGTTTTTTTGGCTGCGCTGTTTGAAATTGTGTGATTGGTTTATTTTCAGCCAGATGAAGGAGCATTTATCATTTGGGGGACCCTCCAAAAAAGAAGCAACTAACAGGACCAACAGACACAGGGTTTTTGTCAGATAAACTAAAGATTTCCCCTGCCTCCAGTCACATCTCACCTGCAGCTGCGTTAAAGCTTTGTCTGATGTCTTTACCAATACTTTATTTTCCTCAATACAGTAACTTCTTGGGTGATTTTTGCAAAAGCAAAAAACTAAGCAAAGTTATTTTTTTTTGCAACAACTTCAAGTTTTCGTGCAAAAGCATTGAATAAAAGGGCAGTTCCTTTCCTAGAATCTCTACGGAAGGTCCATTTTTAATCAGAGGAAAGTCCACGTTCCTCATTTGTGGTTGCACAAGGAACCATGACCAGATTAGACTTTAGTTTTTGGGGTTTGAATTGTGGTGAGTCATATCCGACATTCATACCGAAATACATTCCTGCAGAATTTGACTGATGAAGATGGAAAAACTGTCTGGTTTCTTTCTGAAGATGCAGCCCCATTGTCTGTGTTCTTGGACTAATGCAACGCGTGACAACAAACAGCTTGTAGAAATGACAACTGAGAAACTCCACGCAAAGACAAATATTCAGACATATTTCCTCTTTTGGTTTGAGTCCACCAGTTTAGCACTAAAGTTCAAAAAAACTGGGCCAGACTCAGAGCCAGCAAACAGTCAACCACAAACATTCCTCCAGCAGTTCCACGGGTGAGGAGGGGGGCAACAAAGCACACAGAGGAAGTGAACCTGGGGAAGGAAGCAGGTTTCTGCTGCGCCAACCAGTTTTCCTTCTATTCGGGAACACAAATCGATGCACTTCAGAGAGGAGACCAGCAGCCAAACAGCTGAGTCAAGGCACACACACACACCCAACCCAGGTGAACAAACACACACATTTGCATGAGCACGCACACCACCTCTCTCACACATACATGAAGTAACTCACAAATACACAGCTGCAAAACATCTCTTTGAGAGCCCCCCCAATCTGGCCTGAACCTGTGCTTCATTGCCCTACAGACTGCCATCGGCTGCAAACTGGAGACATTTGAAGCAGTGATGGAGAGAAGGTCACTGAACAAGATCTTATCCATCATGGACCACCCAGACCATCCTCTCCACCCTGTTCTGGACAAACAGCAGAGCTCCTTCTCTAGGAGGCTCAGACAGCTCCGCTCCAAAACTGCCAGATACCGGAAATCCTTCCAAACCAACACAATTACGCTGAACAATAATTCACAGTGCAACAGATGACTTTTGCACACTTTAGCACATCTATATCTGTACAGTCTGTAAATAGCTTTTTAAATTATACCACCTTAATTGTTTACATTTATGTTAAATTTTTTGTTTTTATATTATTCTTATTCTATTTTCTCTTATGCTTAAAATGCTGTCATTTGCCACGGTAACGATCACATTTTGCATGTGTGGGATCAATAAGGTGATTCTTATTCGGATTAAAGTTCATTGACAGAACCTGAAGTCCAAATCCTCCTTGGACTGGAACGGTTGAAAGCCCATTGCTTTAAGACCAATCAAATTTCACAGGAAATGAGGCTATGAAGCCTTATGCTATGGTCACCTCAGGCATGCGATGCACATTCAAGAACGTGCTGAACGCGCTTTCAGCATAGGGTCTTCACATTGGACTGTCTCTACCTGATACTAGCACATGTACTCCAAGTTGGAGAAGGCTTGATGTGATACATCGAAGGGGAACAAAATCTTGCAAATCTTGCTCCAGGTCTTTTATTTTTATTTCTTACATAGCTATATTCTGAAATATGAAAGATGTAATTCCAGCAGGGGGCAAACCGCAATTATTCATTTATCCTACATGATCAATTTACAAACGGTTGGCACTTCTGTGTTTTGAAAAGGACACTACCCATCAGTCACTACTAATTGATCAGAGTTAAACTGGTTCAACTTTTGTTCAAGGCCCGTAGATCCTGAAAACAGACCTAAAATCTTGCATAGCGACACGTAAATCCGAGGGTTTTGATGTTGTAAACTCGAAACACGCAGTTTTGCGCTCTCATGCGCGCTTACGAGCCTGCGATGATTGTGGCATCGGTGGGTCAGAATTTATCAAGCATACCCAAATTATGAGCTGGTCTCAATACAGCACGACTCACGAGATTTGCACCGCTGCTACATTTTGCACCAAAACTCTTCCAACTGTACAAACACTAGTATCGGGTAGCGACAGTCCAATGGGAACACCATGCTGAAAGCACAAGCTTTTCAAGAACGTGTGTTTGCCCAGTGTGAACATAGTATAACAAATGCTCAAAAACATACAGGTAATGATATCCTATCTGATGACACAAATATTAAAATACACTAAAAGAAGCCAATAAATGTAAATAGGTGAAAAATTATGGAAGAATCTGATCAAACTGGGTAGATGAGAGTTCTGAGATCCTGTCCTGAAGATTCCCTTATAAAAACCTGTTAAAAACCCATCAATGGTGTGAAACCTCCATTAAAAAAGACCTTCATTGCAAGTTTTCAACAATTTGAAGAAACATTTAAAGTGAAGTACAAGTGAAAAGCTGAATATTTGCTGAATTTTCAAAACTCTGAATGATCTTTGCAGATTCCAAATGTCAAACACAAAGTTCAGAAAAGATGTGGCTCTTTCTCCATTCATTTCAATGAGTTTTAAAACGTGTCACCAAAACGATTCCCAAAAGCAAACATTTTCCTCTCGGAGTAGACATAAAAAAAAAACTTAAATTGTCTTTTTAGGAGTTCACCTTAGGGGTTGTCACACTTAATTTCTCTCCATCTAATCCTGGCATCTACATCCTCCTCATTCACACAAACCACCCTCATGTCCTCTTTCGCTGCATCTATATACCTAGCTTTCCCGTTTCCTTATAGCATTTATTTCCAATACATCCAACATGATCCATTCCTCTGATGGATCTAAACCAGTTAAAATACTAAGCCCAAACAGAGTTAAGACCCCCTTCGACAACCTTCACGGTTGCCTTAGAAACCCTCTCAATGAATTAAACCTGACAGATTACCAATTAAAGATCATATATCGCAGTTAGTTAGGTAAGGGGTAGTACCCGATGAAGATATCCATTATCAGAAATTAATAGACGATGCAAACGCCAGAACCGGTTGCTTCCATGAATTGTGTTAATTTCTGCGATAATGCACACTTTGAGGCCATTATCCCGCTTGTACCATGTTCACTTCCAAAAGAAATAATACTCACAATCAGTTTTTAGTACTTTATTCTTGTTATTTATTGGGTTTAGATAGCTTACTTCACAAAAAGTGGACCATTTGTTACGTGGTGCGGCGCGTTGTCACGGTAATATGACAACGCGCCGAGCCGGCCAAGGAAAGCGTTATCTATGCTAATTGTCACGATAGGTTAAATAAGGCATCAGTTTAGAGAGAAAGTTCACTTCTTACTGCTTGTTTTTGTCCAGATGATGAAGCTAAAGTTTGTTTTAAAGGTATCAGCGCAGTGATATAGAACTTTAAAACTATGTGACGGGAACTTCTTTTTTAGGCGTGCATTATCACTGTGCATTACACTTTTTAATCCACACCTAGCTGCCAATCAGAATAGAGAATTCACCCGGCCCTTAGTATAACAGGGGTATTGTGAGAGTTTTCAAAGCAGTTGAGTTAGACAGCCACACCCCCCACACCCCTATATCCCCCCGCTACTGCACACAGATCTCCATCAGTAGAGACCACACGTGGTCACGAGTGTTTCATCACTGTCACTTCCTCAGAGTTTGTGTGCTTTTGAGGAGAGAAAGAACCTCACATCTGCTGGAAAGAAAAATAAATCCTGCAGGCAGCTGTTATGTAAGATAGACCTGCTGGGATTCGGAAGACCTCTCCCCACTCTGATCATCACAGAATGTGTTCACCGCCAAGTCTGTTGACGACCAAGTCTGCTCATGACCAAGTCTGTTGACGACCAAGTCTGTTGACGACCAAGTCTGTTGACGACCAAGTCTGTTGACGAACAAGTCTGTTGACGACCAAGTCTGTTGACGACCAAGTCTGCTCATGACCAAGTCTGTTAACGACCAAGTCTGTTGACGACCAAGTCTGCTCATGACCAAGTCTGTTGACAACCAAGTCTATTGACGACCAAGTCTGCTCATGACCAAGTCTGTTGACAACCAAGTCTGTTAATGACCAAGTCTGCTCATGACCAAGTCTGTTGACGAACAAGTCTGTTGACGAACAAGTCCGCTCACCACCAAGTCTGCTCACCACCAAGTCTGCTCACCACCAGGTCCGCTCACCACCAAGTCTGCTCACCACCAAGTCTGCTCACCACCAGGTCTTTATACCTGCAAGTCTGTTCACCAACAAATTTATTCACGACCAAGTCTTTCTACCGCCACGTCCGTTTCCCCACTCACAAGACTGTCCATCATTGATGTCTGTTCATCATTGAGACTGTTTCCCACAGTCTTTGCACGAGTTGATCACCACCAACTGGATAAAACATTGAGTTTGTTCACCACAGAATCGATTCTATTCAATGAAGGACAGCGGCAGTGGGTGGAAATGAAGCAGGACCTAGGTGCTGGGGTGGGATGGGGGGGTCCAAAAGCAAGAATGTTCTCTGACAGCATTCCCAGTCTTTTCTGTTAGTCGATGGTGTGTTCAAAGTCATTTGGGAAAAACATTCTCTTTATTTTCGTCCATGAATCACGACTGGCGTGTCCTTTTGGGAAAAAAAAACAAATTTTTACTAAAGTAAAAATAACAATGATTGCTGGCCGAACCGAGCTGAGCCGACCAGAGACGCTTTGTTTGGACAGATTCAGCTGGGAGGAACACTCTCCCGGCAATGTAACGGAATTCACGGGAATCGGGCCGGATCCATGAATGGTGGTGGTGGAGGGTGTCTCGAAATGTCAGATGAATGAAGCCCCCCCCCCCCCTCCCCATAGAGGATCGTGTCTGAAAGTAGCGCCGCGTGCGTGTTTGAAGACTCACCTCAGGAATCAGCGGCAGAGATGGGGGAACGTTTCGTCAGATCCTTTTTTCGGCAGAAAGATGCGCAATTCTATGCGCAATAAAGTCCAGTTCGGGTTCGGTTTGATTCTGCTGCTTCGCTTCCGCGATTCAAAGTGGTCCGGTGATGAAGCTCAGGCTGAGCTTCGGTGGGGGAAACTCAGTTCCGACCAGCTGTCACTCAGTCAGCATCGAATGGGGTGACAGATCGGTGCTGGTTCGGTTCGGTCCTCCAGTCGGTGTGTGTTCTGTGCTGCTCTCCACTGTGTGACCGGCTGCTGGAACGTGGAAACGCCTTTTCTCCCTGTGCTCCCCCTCCTCCCCCCGGTCACGGTTAAACACGCTGTCTGATTTGTTCAAAGATCGTCTATTTTTAAACTATGAACCACTCTGACTGAAAAATTACAACCATTTACATTTAATCGGTGGGTCTCTTAAATTGACCATTGTTATTATTCAATAAAGATTATTTTATTTTTGATTCAGCTTAGTTTGATGTTTGTCGCGTTTCGGGACATCCTCGATTTAGGGCGAAAATAAACGGAAAGGACTTAAATTAAATTAAACAGAGGAAGATGATGTGTATCACATGTTGTCACTTTTCTTATTCTACTGGTCGATTTAGGCATGAGGATCGTTGTGGGCAACCGCTCGGGGCAGCATGGAAAGTCACGCAAAAAAAAAAAAAAATCTACATTTTTGGTCACAAGGGTTTTATTTCTTCATAGTCACCTTTAACAATGGCCTACTCTGCTTCAGACAAAGTGACCACAAATTGATAGAAGTAAAAGTCAAGACTTTTTTAAGACGATTTAAAATCTGATTTATTGGGAGACCCGATGAGACAAGCATGGGGATCAATGAGTATCTAGAGTCGCTATTCCAGCTTGGGAATGCAAAGTTAGATACCACATTGGATAGGGCCAGATGCTATGGAAGCATTTGTATTGCATAAATAAAAATAAAAGTGAATACCAGTAATGCCTTTTCATTTTCAAAATAAAGCTGCATTTTTGACTCAAAATTAAAATGAAAAAGCAATCAGCCAAAATGCTTTTTCGTTTTCTTCTTCAACACTGCTTATTCTGTCACTTAAGTAACCCTTGTGCTATCCTAGGCACTTAAACATCGGGAGTTGGGTCATCTAGACCCACTAGACAGTGCTCTGAACCTTTTTTTCTTCAATGGTTTGTGATCTTCACTGGTGTCCATGGATTACATGAAGTCTTTCCACCTTTATCCACCTTTGTCATGGTAGGAAAAACACGTCAAAGTAAGTGTGGGGTCATCTAAGATAGCACAAGGGTTAAAATGATAATGAAAATGGTATTTGACATTTAATTTTCAAAATGTTCTCTGGTAAATGTGTAGCAAAATTCATTTAGAAATGTCTAATTTTACAATTAAAATGGATTAACAGAAATGCTTTTTCATTTTCAAAATGAAGCTGCATTTGTTTACTCAAAATTAAAATGAAAAAACAATCCTTCAAAATGCTTTTTCCTTTTCTACTTCAACACCGCTTATTCTGTCAATTAATTAAAATGATAATGAAAATGATATTTGACATTTCATGTTCAAAAAGTTCTCTGGTTAATGTGTTGAAAAATTCATTTAGAAATGTCTATGAAGAAAATTAAAATGATTAACAGAAATGCTTTTTCATATTCAAAATATAACTACATCAAATGACTCAAAATTAAAATGAAAAATCAATGTGCAAAATGCTTTTTCATTTTCAAACGGTCAGTGCTTTTTTCTTGGCTGCAAGGACCCGAAAGAAGGGTTAGCATTAGGCTAATATGTGCTAAAAACATTAGCCGTGGAGAGGCTTAAAACTCCATGCGAGCAATGCCGCAATGAGCATCTTGGATGTAAATGTGTGGGAATTACATCAGCCTTTATTTAGTTTTGGACACCACTGGAAACACAAATTCAGATGATGGTTTAGAGTTTCTCAGGTCGGCGTAGCAGCATTTCCTCCTTCGAAGTTTCCCGGGACTAGCTTTGTCTCCAAGGGAGAAGCTTTGAACCGTGGGCCCAGGCTCCATCCGAAGCCTAAGCGGGTGCATCCGGCTGCGGACCGCGGGGCTTCAGAAGGAACCGCATAAGGCAGAAATGCTGCTACGTAGTCCTGAGAAGCTGTGTACAATCATCAGGAGTGCACAACCTTCACAAAGTCCTCTCCCCTGCCACTAACACAAGGCTACAAGGCTGGCTGCACTGCTCCTAGTCTGTGTCTCTTAGAAGCCGGACAGAAGTAAAATAAAGCACTGACGTCATCGCCCCGCCTCCCCTTTGGAAATGCTAAGTCAAATTGATATGTGCGACCGCTTTCGCAGGGTGGATGTGAAAATGAAATTTAAGGCAATCCCCTCTTTACATTTTCATTTTAATTTCGACACAGAATAAACGTTTTTTAAGTAGAAAAGGAAAAAGCATTTCTGTTAATCCATTGTAATTGTCAAATTAGACATTTTTAAATGATTCTTTCTATACATTTACCAGAGAACTTTTTGAAAATGAAATGTCAAATACCATTTTCATCATCATCTTAATTAAGTGACAGAAGTCCTCTTGAGTCAAAATTGCTGTGCTGCAATTGCTGGAAAAACAAGGATGTGAATTTTCACAAGTAAGTTACCGTACTACTGTCAGCTAATAAAGGAGAACCTATAGAATACATTTAGGGAGATCTGAATGAGTTTATTTTCAGAACAGTGAACGTTTAGGCTGATCTTGTAGCCTATTCAAAGTCAATGGTACTTCAGATACTTGGACTTTGCACTATTTTCACATTTTCTGGCAGGACCACCTATCTTTTGTTATTTTTATTTTTTTGAGGGTTTAGCATATTACTAAGCTACGGAGCCTGTGTCCTGACAATAAGATATAAAAATATATCTTGTTCCCACAGATTAATATCTTGTTCCCACAGATTAATATCTTGTTCCCACAGATTATTATCTCGTTCGCACGAAATACTATTCCGTTCCCACAAGATACTATTGCGTTCCCACAAGATACTATTGCGTTCCCTCAAAATACTATTCCGTTCCCTCGAAATGATTAACTCGTGCGAACGCAATAATTATGTCGTTTGAACGCAATAATTAATCCGTTCGAACGCAATAATTATTCACGTCATAAGTCATTCACACGGATATGCTCTCTGTACGCCACGCCGGCAAAAGCCGCTTTCAGCGGTAACTTCCGTGTCTCTGTGACCCATATTCGTTCAAAAAAGGAACATGAAGAACAAAAATGATCACTTTATTACTGTCTTAATGTATATAAGAAAAATATCAAAAGATTTATGATAACAAGGCTGCTTTGTCATACGATAGCTCCTGCTAGGCTACTACTAGCTCCGCCGCAGAGCTCTCTGATGTATGCCGGCATTTGGGCAACTGGCTGGTCTGTTGTCAGACAGCTGATATTGTAGTTTAGGGTCGAATAGGAATAATAATATTCAGGACTTGTCTTTTATTAACTTTAGCAGTCAGTTGCTTTACATTCGAAGGCTATTAGGCTACATGCTAACTGACTAGCCGATCATTTATCCTGTTATTAATTTACGTCAGATTTCATAGATTTACAGCAGATACCTTCACATTTCTGTCTGTGTGTGTCTCATTACATTGCATTGAAGACACGGAGGATGTTTAGAGAACAGATTTATTTATTTTAAAAAGCACAGAAGCATCCATCGTATTCACGTTCATTCACATGATGATCTGGTACGCCCTCCGGTCATCTTGCTGCAAAAGCCGCTTCCTGCCGCTACTTCCGTGTCTCTGTGAGCATTCAATAGGGGTAAAAATAAAAGCAAGAATGGTCGATCTGTTATTGTCTCGATGAAAATCTGAAAAATATCATATTAAGCTGGCTGCCTCGGCTAATGCACTTACCTTTAGCTCGTAGCATAACAACAATAGCAGTACGTCACGTTTCCCAGAATGCTTAGCGGCCAATCATTGGCCAATCACCGTGTCCCTATGACCAAGGTTTAACAACAAGACCAATGATTGGGCGGGCGCTAAGCATTCTGGGAAACGGTAAGCATTCGAGGGAACGGAATAGTATTTTGAGGGAACGCAATAGTATCTTGTGGGAACGCAATAGTATCTTGTGGGAACGGAATAGTATTTCGTGTGAACAAGATAATAATCTGTGGGAACAAGATATTAATCTGTGTCTTGAGTGTCTTGAGTTGTACTTCCTTTGGTCCCCATCTGCCCTGATCGAGTTCACCTGTGTCTTGTCTGCCCTGCCTGTACATAAGTCTTGTCTCTGCCTTCATCTTGTGCTGGTCCATTAGCTTTTGTCATGGTGTTTATGTCATCTTGTCTTAGTGTCCTTGTTCCATGTTCCTCGCCTCGCCACAGTAAGTTTTTGTTTTAGTTTTGTCATCCTGCTCTGCAGCGCTTTTTGTTATTAAAACCCTTTAGTCCTGAACCCGTTGGCCTCCCGTCTCTGCATTTGGGTCCTACCGGCTCTCGAGCCTCCCCCCGCATGACAGGGCTAAGACCATCGACACTCTTAAAAACTATTAAAAGAATCTCAATCAACCCTGAAGCTGGCAGGGACCAGTGCAGAGGTTTTAGGATTGGTGTAATGTGCTCCCTCTTCCCAGTTCTCGTTAAAAGGCGTGCAGCAGAGTTCTGGACTAGCTGCAGGTGATTAAGATTTCTTTACACCAGATAGGAGGGCATTACAATAATCTATTCTGAAACAGAACATCAATGGGGGACCTTTCTGTGTGGAGTTTGCATGTTCTCCCCGTGCATGTGGGTTCTCTCCGGGATCTCCGGCTTCCTCTCACTGTCCAAAAACATGCTTCATAGGTCAATCAGGAACTCTAAATTGTCCCTTGTGAGTGTGAACGGGTGTGTAATTGCTGACCAGCGACAGTCAGGCGTACTGTCCAGGATGTACCGTACCCTGCCTTCGCCCACAAGAAGCCAGGATAGGCTCCGGCAGCCCTGTGACTCCAAAAGGGATAAAACGGCAGAAGATGAATATTCTGGATGTAATAAAAGCATGGATTAAGATTTCAGCACTGGATCTAGAGAGAAAGGGTCTCACTCGGGCAATATTCCTTAGATGGTAAAATGCAGATTTCATTACTTGATTAACATGTTGGTCAGAGCTCAGATCTGCATCTAGAATCACAATGAGGTTGCTACACGTAGTCATAGAATTGGTTGACTGACAAAATTGGACGCTATCCCTCTCAGCTTCAGAACAGATTACCAAGACTTCAGTTTTGTCTTCGTTGAGCTGCAAAAGGTTCTCTCCTATTCACATTTTAATGTCTAAAATACATACAAAGATTAAAAAGTGTGGGACCCAGGATGGAGCCTTGGGGCACCCCACATGTCAGTCTGTACCTTCCAGATAAAGTCATTTAAATTAAGAAGAAAATCTTTATTTGTGAGGTAAGATTTAAACCAATTAAAAGATGTCCCAGCTGTCCCAACCATGATGTCTGTTTAAAAGGATAGAGTGGTTAACTGTGTCAAAGGCTTCACTCCGGTCCATTTTACTGCCCTTTGGTAATGGTAACAGGCTAGCGTAGCATCTCTCGCCCATGTAACTCATTGGATGAAACAATCCAGCGGCGATATACAGTGATGCATCACATGGCCTTAGGTATTACATTTGTTATTCCTGAATTCAATATCATTGTTCAAAAGAAACTCAGTAAGGAAATTTCAGTTTATGCAGCAGAAATGATTGCCATATTGTTCCCTCAACTATGGATCGAAGAGTTCAGACCACTTAAAAGCCTTGTTTGCTCATATTTTAGTTCATCCTTAGAAAGTATAAAATTAGTTTTTTGGACAGCAGACCTGATATTTTAATGGAGATAGAAAAGACAATATACAAATAAGAATCAGCAGGACTTTCTGTTTCATTTGTGTGGATACTGGCACACATAATACAGGGAGTGAGTCAGCGGATGAAAACGTGAAACTAACAGCTATGAAGCCTAGTATACACATATTAACGTTAGCAAAAAAGAGGTGAAAAGTGTTGGGAAAGGAAAGAATAAATATTTGATAGATGGTAAAGAAAGCAGGAGGAGGACAATAAAGGGAGGTGATATTAGAAGATCCAAAGGCTATGTCCGAATTCCCTCCCTACTCCCTGACAAGTATAAAACTATAATGTGGGCCCGATCTAGTGCCCTGGATTTCAAAATTAATTCAGACACCTTGTTCACCTTTCAGTGGTTGTCACAACAAATCTGCTGACATGTATTTGCAGAGATTTTTACACTGGATGCCCCTCTTGACACAACCCTGTATTTTACCTGAGCTGCAAACCAGGACAAGGGGTCCCAGACTTAGAGCAACTTTCCCAAGGACCCAAGATTAATGAGCATGGAACCCTCAAGGACACCATGCTCACTATATTTGAAGAAATGAAAACCTAATCTAAACGAGCATTTTACAACGACTATTTATAGAAGAGTAAAGTCATGAGTGTTGGACTAAGAGTGGAGACTTTGAATGTTGGAACTAGGACAGGAAAAAGTAGAGAGTTAGTTAACATGATGCCAAGGAGGAAAACATGCGGCGTGCCCAGGAGACCAGGTGGAAAGGTATAGGCTAGAAGCTTAGGAACAGGGTTCAAGTTGTTCTATCATGGTGGAGATGGAAAGAGAAGTAGGAGTAGGAGTTTGTTAGGAGTGTTGTGGAGGTAAGATAAAGTGATGAGTTTGAAAACACAAATCGAAGGTAAGATGTTTAATGTTGTTAGTGGATATGCCCCACAGGTAGGATGTAAGCAGGAGGAGGAGAAGAAATTCTGGCATCATACAGTGAAGTCAGACAGCAATTGGAGCTTTTGAATTATATTACTGTTCCAAGCGTCAATGATTTCAAAGAAGCTGGAGTTCCAACCGCACTTTTACGCCACCTGATGTACAAAAAGACTACAACAGGACAATAGGAGCTTTTTTGGGCCTGTATACGGGAGCCGCGAGGGCTAGGCACACATATATAAATAAATATATATGTGTGTTGCTCGTGTATTGCTCCATGTGCTTATTTATCTTGCAAAGGAGGAAAGTAGAAATAAATTTCTTTGCATCCTGAAGCATTTACATTATTTTTTGGCACGCTTTCAGGACGGTGTTCACACTGGACTGTCGCTATCCGAGTACTAGTGTCAAAGGAGAAAAAGCTGGGACATCACATTCTCCAAACTGCATTCTTTTTATATGGATAATTTTAGACATCGTTTAAACATCATTATTACATTTTGTCAATGTGTTGATGGTAAATTAATAAAAATACATATGTCTGCTTTTTGAAGATACTTTTTTATGCTTTTTCTGCAAATTGTGGAAATTTTTGTGAATTAATTGTAGGTTTTTTTATTGATTTAAAATGGTTATTTTTGGAAAGGATAATGACTTCTTCATTTTCATGTGTTAACTTTTTTCACATGCAGTGCGCTTTGACTGCTGAGGAAATGTTGGTTTGAGCTTTTTTTTCTGACCACTGTCACAACACAAAAACACCTAAATAAGGGTAAGAGAGAAATCCTGAAATAACAACTAAACCCATCACTGCATTGCTTTATATCAGAATGCTTTACACAGAATCTATAAATAATGCATTTTATTTAATTAATGTCCTTCCCGACAATAAAAATCTTTCTATTCAAAAACAAGTGTCCAAAAAAGCAGAATAAAGAAGTAAAAATTAAATGTAACAAAATAAATAAAACTTAAATATACTCACACCTAAAACATGATGTTAATTATACAAAATTAAAAGTAATAGCAAATAAACGTGTTTAGCAGGTTTCAAAACATTTCTGAAACGGAACATCAATTACCTTTAATAAAATAAAACGAGTCATCTATAATGATGGAGTCATTTGAGGGGCAGCATAACATTTTGTCAATGTAAATTATTCTTTTTTTCCCCGCAGTTCACCCAACAAAACAAATATTTATTGTTTTTATTCTTTATCATTATTCAGCTACAAGCGTCTGTGCTGTACAGAAAGCATTCAGAAAAAGGTTTGAGCTTTTTTTTCTTTTAGCTTTGAAATAAGGCTCAGAGTGAGAGCTCTGTCCCTTCCTTTCTTTGGTCATTAAATGGGTACTGTACACATTTTAGGCAGCTGATGTCACCACCCATTTAGGCTGTGGACTCCTCTTTCAGACTCCACCCCTCTGACAGTCTGATCTTTGCAAGGTGAAACTTCGCAAAGGTGTTCCACTGATGGAGGATGCCTGTTCTGAAGAGATTTTCTGTGTGAAACCTTTAACCAATCTCAAGTGAAAGTACTGACAATTCTCATCTACTATCAATTTTTTAGAATTTTAGAATATTTTTTTTTATTGTTGTTAGAATTGCAAGGAAATAAAATAGATTAAAACTTCAACATGATAAACTTAATGGTCAACTTTAAAGCTGCTGAAAATATTTGACGCATAAAAAGTTAAAATAAATATTTATGAATCAGTTTAATAATTTTTTTAAGGTAAAACTATATGACACCTTAGGACAAATGGCCCTTTTTCTTTTTTTTCTTTTTTTATTTTTTTACTTGTCCTGTCCAACAGCTGGGCAGACAGATGAGAGCTGAGAGCTGTTGGACATATTTTACTTTAACAAGAGGGGTTATTAATCTTCAGACAAACCAAAGGTATGTCTGAATAAACCCCTTTTGTAATTGAGGCCAAACTTTATTAATTTCAATCATGTTTGAAAATCTTTGGTGTTGGACCGGACGGAAAAGGAAAGGAGGGAAGAAAAGGGAGGGATGTTAGAGAGAGAGGGGGGGTAGGAGGGTGATAATAGGAGGAGAAGGGGGATAAGACCATGAAGCAGCTTAAAGCAACACGTTTACTGGTTGTTAATCATTATGGTAAGGTTCAAATGTAGTACAAAAAGGGCTGGGCCTGTCCACACACACACTCAAATGTTATAAACGCACCTGCTAGCTGCAAAAATGTCCACCTGTCGACATGCACACAAAACAGGTTGTGTTCACACGCAAACTTATGCCTTAAAACCAACTAGTGTGAAATATTTCAGTCATTCAATCATGCAAACTGTTAATGCAAAGGTGAGCTAACACCTGTGCTCAGGTGAGTGTTTATGTTCTACTAAAATGGATTGTGGAACGTGAAAAGAAGGAGGGAGAGTGCCCAGCCATCCCCACCCCAAGACCCCCACCGCAGCAGCAGCGGCAGCCGGAATCCCCCCAACGCCACACGGGAACCGGCAGGGGACAACCTCCGCCCGGGCGACCAAGCCCGCCACCCAGGCCAGGGCCAGCAGGACCGCCGCAAGGCCCCCAGAGCCAGAGAGCAGGGAAGCACGGAGGGAAAGAGAGCGCCGCCCCAGCCCAACAAGGAGAGCAGCCCCCCCGCCGCGCCGGGAGAGCCCAACGCAGGGCCCCACCGGAGAAGGACGCCCACAGCCCCAGACGAGCACCCCACCACCACCCAGGAGTTCCGGGCCTTTTTCAACTAAAAACTTTTAGAAATAAAAGAACTTCAAGAAGATTTTCAGCTACAGAAACAATTAAACTTTTAAGCTGTTCAGCAGACATTTGGCAGTTTTCAGTTATAAATGAGTATCAGAAGCTGCATTCACTCCAGATGCATCAAATTTACGCCCCAGACGCCTGTGGCAGGAGCTATGACCAAATGTTTTCGCTACATTGAGCGGTGTCTGTGTATATCTCATGGAAGATACAGAGAATGTTTTGTGATTGGATTGATTTATTTTAAAAAGCTCTGGAGAGGCATTGGTAATCAAGTCTCCATGTCTGGGTTCATGAGATCATTCAGAGTCTCTCCCGGTACGGTGAGCTTCACTCCAAGGCTGGGTCTGAATGACGGCTGCTTTCTTCTGGGTTTCTGTGACCCAGTTTGATGACTCTCTGTCCCACATTAGATAGAGAGGGGGAAAAAAACAAGAATCAACCTAGAGCACATTTGTCAAAGTCAAGGCCTGCGGGCTTAATGTGGCCCGCCATGTCATTTTATGTGGCCGGCAAGAGCATAAAAGTTTTTAATTTCTTAAAATAAAAAATAAAAATTGGTGTGTATTTATTCATATCTAGGGGGAATCAGACTTGATATATCGGATTGGGCAACTATACATTAGGACTTAAACACTGTCAATATAACCTAAGCTGACAGAATCAAATTTAAAAGGATTTATGCTAGAGTAACAAGAAAACATGTGTTTTTTATGCAACTGTAAATGTCACTTTAAAAAGTTATAATAAATAAATAACTGAGTTATTGAACATTAAGGAGTAGTTACGTTTATTTTTCATTACATTTAGTTACATGTATAAGTTATATCTGGCCCTTTGAGGACAACCACTATGCTGCTGTGGCCCTCGGTGAAAATGAGTTTAACACCCCTGACCTAGAGGATAATTTAACAGCGTGTGCGATTGCTCCAGCCCCATGGGCCCTGCGACAGGCTGGCGGCCTGTACAGGGTGTATCCCCCTTCGCCCAACAGTAGCTGCGGCAACCCTGTGATCCCAGCAGGTTATGAAAATGGATGGAAGTTTAGGACGAGGACC
The DNA here is from genome assembly GCA_037389245.1 of Oryzias sinensis. Taxonomy (NCBI): domain Eukaryota; kingdom Metazoa; phylum Chordata; class Actinopteri; order Beloniformes; family Adrianichthyidae; genus Oryzias; species Oryzias sinensis. The sequence continues at coordinate 24,913,743 of CM074505.1, read as the reverse complement.
CTTGCATCCATGCGCCATGTTGGATTTGTATTCTACTCGCTGATTGAGACACTGAAGACTTCACGTGTCTAAAAGTGGGTCCCTGATTGATGCGTCAACCTCGCCGCAGTTTAGAGTTCTGGGATGTTGATGCGCTGCATCTGATGCCTAAATCACGCTGCCACGCTTAAATCGTACTGCTGGACAAACACACCTAGCCCGACACTTGAATCTCGCCGCCGGACCTCAGATCGCGCCTGTACATTGACTTAACATAAAAACTGGACGCCCCTGACCTGCGAATCGCGTCTGGTGTGAATGCAGCATAGGTGGAGGAGAGTGGAGCGGAGTGAAAAGAGAGTGAGAAGAACAGAGAGATTTAGTGTATCCATTTAGTCTAGTCTCAGGCATTTTTCCAGTCACAGAAAAGGTTTTTACATGGCGATGAAGGCATGTGTCCTGGCTTTCAGACAATCTAACTTTTAAAACTCTGAGGTATGTACTTTTTGTACTGTGGCTCTAAATATCAGCAAAGGTGATGAGTTTTCTCATTGACTCCAATGCATTTTTGTCAGAGAAAATTCTTGAAAGCTGTTCGTTTTTAATTTTGCAATTACTGTTGTATACCTGGATAAAAAGGCATGAAAACCGCATTAGTTGTAGTCCATCAACTCTGGATTCACAATGTGTTTTTACTTTTACTCTGAAGGAAAATGGTTTTAAAGATACAGGCTTTTGTTCAAGCCAAAAGCTCGTCTATATTCTTAAGGGGAAAGATGGACACAGCCACGCGTCGCCCTCTGCCTGCTTGTTTCCATGACGACCACCGAACACTATTTCACATACGCACACACAAACGCACACACACATCTGCTGGCTCCAAAGGCTTTTGAATTGGTGAAAGAGCATGTATGGTTTTTTTTTCCACAGTGTGCTGTAAATCCATTACAAATCTACTTAATTACACACATCTGACCAAATTTAGTATGTATGAGTTGATTTAAATAAATTAGCAATAAACTTTTGTATTAGGCTCATTCTAGCTTTTGGGGGTCAACGTACTTCTTTAACAGTTTGTTTAGTTTATTTAACATTTAACTATTATGTTTGCATGATGTCAGCTCACTTGGGTCATTTGGAATCTACTAAGGTTTTTTTATGCTAATTAGGCATTTAGCTAATATTTTAGAGACGGATGGAGGGAACGGTATTTGAGTCCATATCCACTTAGCAAGATGGAGAAACACAGAGCCACATTATGTTTTGTGCATAACAGGCACGTTTATTCGTTTTCGTTACGGAAAATCCAGAACATGCTTGTCGGATCAGGGAGTCGCAGTACACGTTTAAAATGTATGGAATGAAAAAAAAACAAAATGAAATGTTAAAAACAAAACATAACTAGAAAAGTTGCATTACCTTAGATAAAAGCGTAGCTAATAGTTCACAAAACTAAATCAGGGTCTGGAGTCGATAACAGGCATGAGATCTTCAGAGGAGAGACAGAGAAGTCAAAATCCAGGCGAGAGTTGACCGGCAAACAGAGTCAGAAGGCAGAACATCAGGTCGAAATTGTCATTATTTCTACGATAGGCGGACCCAGATGCTGGAACCCAGAATGAGGACAGGTACGTTGCAGGTAAGAAGCATTTATTATTTCTCCAAGGGTGGCACTGATAGTTGGCGAGAGATGATCCAGAACAGTGAAAGGCTGAGGCACGGCTGGAGGTACGAACGCGGCCAGTCTTCCGGTTCTTCCAGACAGCAAGGAGAGGGATCCACACTGACGTCACACGTGGGTAAAATTCCTGGGACAGGGAAACAGAATTACAGCCAGAGCTCAATACAAGACTAGATTTACTTGAGCTAGACGAGACCAGGTTAGTCACCATAATGAGCAACGAACTGGCGTTGATTTGAGTTGGATCTCCTTTTAAGCAGCAGAGGGTGATGAGTGGAGTGACGACAGCTGGTGATAATCAGGAGCAGATTGGAGCAAAGCTGGAGGGGGAGGAGTCTGACAGAGGCACCATGACAGTACCCCCCCCCCCCCTCAAAGACCGCCTCCAGGCGGTCTGGGACGCCGATCCGGTGGGCATGGTAGAAGTCAGAAATGAGGGCACGGTCCAGGATGAGGGAACGGGAGACCCAGGAGCGTTCCTCTGGACCGTGATGTCGAAAAACGTTGTGGACCAGAACGTCGGCGGTTTCTGTGGCCGTGGGCAATTGTGGGAGGGGAATGAAACGAACTTAGAAAAACGGTCAATGACTGTGAGAATTACAGAGTTACCCCGAGATACGGGAAGGCCGGTGACAAAATCGACCGCTATGTGGGACCAGGGGCGGTTGGGAGTGGATAGTGGGTGGAGTAAGCAGGATGGTGGACTGTTGGAGCTCTTGGACCGGGCACACGTGGGACAGGCGGCCACATATTCTTTGACGTCCTTGGCCATGGAGGGCCAAAAGAAGTGTCGATGGAGGAGATGTAGAGTTCTGGCCACTCCACCATGATTATGCAGGTGGAGGGGATGATGTTGGAGGTGGTGTTGTCCGAGTCTTCAGAGGAACAGTATTTACGGGAAAGAGCGTCTGGTTTAACGTTGCGGCTGCCTGGCTTTAAGTGATGGAGAAATTGAATCAATCAAAAAACAGACACCATCGCGCTTGACGAGAGTTCAGTCTTTTAGCGAAACAGAGATATGAAAGGTTCTTGTGATCGGTCCAGACTATGAATCGTTGAGCCACGGTTTTTCTGGTTGCGTACATAGATGGTCCTTGATGTTATCATTCAGGGATTGGTAGAACACTCCCCGTAACGCGGGATCAGTCCACCCTGCTTCCACCGCCAGGATCCTGAAATCTATGACATGATCACTGACTGACCGGTTACGTTGTTTAAGGGTTAACAGTTTACGAATGGCTTCCTCTTCCTTCTTAGGCTGATTGAACACCAGCTGAAACTCTCTTATGAAGTGTTCGAAGGTCAGAAGAGATGTAGGGTTGACTGCTAAGAACGCCTGAGCCCACTACAGAGCTTTGTCGCGAAGAGAATTAATAATCAAGGTGATTTTGCTAAGGTCGGACTGGTAATACCTCGGAGCTTGTTGGAATAGCAGATGACACTGAAGTAGGAAGCCACCACATGTCCCAATGTCGCTGAAGAATGGCTCGGGTTGGAGACAGAAGTTTTCCGGACTTGGAGCGGAAGCGGAAGTGATGACGTTGCTAGGGGCCGGAAGCGTAGCTGTAGCAGCTGCGCTAGTTATTTGACCAGATAAGTCCATCAAAGTTTGTGTTAAACCATCCAGGCGCCGAAAAAGTTCCTGCTGGGCGGACGCTATTTGAGACAGCGCGTCAGCTTGAAATTTTCCAAATTTCAGTGAATGTCACATGATCCCCACTTTCTGAAGATCCTTTCTTCATCCTCAGAGGAAGAGTGGTGACCCTGTTACTGGTTGGTAACTCATGATGAAGCTTTTGTTGGAGCGTTTTGCCCCAGAGGCGATGCAGGGCCTTTTCTGTTCCCAAAGAGATGTTCACATGTCTGAAAACAACACATGAGATCCTGAGGCAGAGCCACAATTGCTGTGAGGCTGTAACCCAATAAACAAAAGTGAATGTGCCAAAAAAAAAGTATAAAAAATAACCATAACCAGACAACCATTTCATTAGATGACTGCCAGACACTATCAGGTTGCAACGTCATGCATCTATTCACAACTCTTAGCAATAAGAAGAGTATTGAATCGTGCTACAGGTATACTTCGTCTATGTTAAAGCTGAGGCAGTAGTCTTGAAGTTCACTTTTTATATATTATTTATATATTGTAATCTTAAAATGTTCTAAATTAGTCTGAAGAAGTATTCAGTCAGTATACTTCAGATGCGTCCATGGTGCAGTAGTAGGGTGGTTGACCTCTGATTTGAAGATTGAAGTTTTGGTTCCCATTTTGCCATGTGTCGAATTGTCTTTGAGCAAGACACTGAGCCCCACATTGCTCCTGGTGGTTAGAGGTTGGTACCATTGTTCGGCAATGAAGTCACCATCATTGTGTAAATGTGTGAACATGGGTAACTGGAACTGTGACAATAAAGCGCGTCGGGCCTTTAAGGAAGGTATACAAGTATACTTCCTACACTGCCCGTACACTGTCTATAGTATATTCGCTACACTTACACTCAGGAATACAAAAAAAACCCCAAACTTTTCTGTGTACTGTTTTGCTACCATTGTGAAATGTATTTCTATTTACATAACTAAGGGGGGTATTCAGACTGGAAAAGTCCATTGGTCCGGACGATTCTGCTTAATTTAGTCTGGATTGAGTCCTGAACTTGCGTTTGTTTGTATTCAGACTGCTGTCAAGCAGAAATTCTCGTTTCAAACCAAAGCTAGTAAACGATTCCACATGACCAAAGATCTCTTCAGTCATTCACCAGGAATTGGAAGGGCAAAGCAATGGGAGGCAGAAGTCATGGAAGTCCTGTGCTTTGCAGTCCTTGTCATGATAGTTCACTTATCACTTATTCAAACTTTATAGTTCGCTGACTAATTTTGAATGCCTCTATAAGCATTAGGTACAGCACTTTTTATTTGCTGCTTTGGTTGGGCTGAGGCAGGCTTCCAGGCAGTTACTGGCAAGAACACGGCTAAGGAGGTACACTGATCTATGTGTTTGTGACACATAGATTTTCGGGAAAACGGTGAGAAACAATTTGTAACATGTTAAAAGTTGTTGTAATAATAATAATAATGGATTAAATTTATCTGACCTTTTCCAGATGCTCAAAGCGCTTACAATGTGTCCATTATTCATTCACTCCTCATTCATACTTGGTAACGGTAAGCTACTGATGTAGCCACAGCTGCCCTGGCATGGCTGCCAGTACGCGCCTACAGCCCCTCTGACCATCACCGGGACATTCATGCACATTCACACACTTGTGGAGTCATGCTGGAGGCAAGGAGGGTGAAGTGTCTTGCCCAAGAACACAATGACAGCAGGCTGGGGGGTGCGGGGATCAAACCGCTGACCCTTTGATCATTGGACGACCTGCTCAACTGCCTGAGCCTGCATTCATCCAAGCACATTTCAATGAGTTGCTGTGTCTCATCATTGTAGTGTTCTGACATTGGTGCTAACCCAACGACAAAAAACTCACAACAATGACAACTTGTAAGCACTAACCATTTTTGGTGAAAAATGACCATCTTTGCTGGGAAAAACAAAAAAAAGCCACACAAGTTACTGAACTGTAACTTAAAAGGCAAAACATCTGAAAAAAAAAGGACACAGACTAACTGGGATGTTCAGTCCACTGTTCTGCTGAAACAATTACGTTTTTACACAAACTATCAATAAAACTTTGTTCTTGACTAGCAGAATAAACCCAAAACATCACAAAAACTTGATGATATGATGAGGTTTTCTGTGGGAGGCAGTTTTTTTTAAATCAACAAGTGGGGGAGAACAGGCTGTGCCTCAGATGTAAGGTCTGTAGCTCTCAGTGAGGGACAGATGAAGCAGATGATGATCTGTGGTAGCCACAGAGACCTTCTGTCTAGAATCAGTAAGTTTCCACCTAAAACTTTTCTACAAACACTTTGAGAACAGCATTTGAATATCGGTTGCATTCAATGTTTTTCTTTGTATTCTGTGTAAAGGGCAATTGTTGTCTAAAACAAAAAATCTTTTTGTTTCACAGTGATCCTCTTTTTATAATCATAAATAATAGTCTTTAACTTATTTCTGGTTCTCTGATCTGAACTACAGATGAACTACTACAAGTTCGACATACTCTTGACATGTTGCGTATTTAGCTAAAGTCAAAACCATAGACAATTGTAATTGGCCATTTGTCTGTGACATTATCCATTGGATTCCACAAAATGAACTTGACGAGGGAAGGGGTGGTTGACCAGAGTTTACGCAGCAATAAAGTTCTGAAAACACAATTTGGGCAAGACAATACTTTGAAGCTCTGTTAGGCTCACCCACATGCCAAATGAAAAGTCAAAGTCCTGGGTGTTGTGGATGTGGGGTTCCGTGTTTTCTTTCAACTTATACTCCTCTGTCATTTTGATTGATCAAGTCAGTTCTGTTCCTGATGGTGGGGTCACTCTGTGTTGTCTTTGTGTAAGAGACTGACAGCCTTTTTGTGGTATATCAATGTCTTCAGCTTGCTCTTCTTTCCTCTGAGACATAGCTTACCATTTTTTTGCTACACCCCTGAAGTAATCAACACATAAATAACGTAAATTCCCTGTCATCAGTTGACGTTGGGGGACCTTCCTTGATGAGGACAGAAATGTGGAGGAGCCCTGATGAACAGAATCTTGTGAATCTCCGTTCACCCAACCCACTCAAGACAGAAAATCTGTAGTTTCAGACAAAAATGAGTGGTCAAACTAGTACAACAGGAGGCATTATAAGAATACAGAAATAAATAAATGAAGATAATATATCTTTTAATATCTGATCTTGCTTATCTGTGATAAAAGTCCAACCTCAGCTTTTAAGCTTCATGCAAAATAACCTTGTCCTGCATAAAAACTTTCTCTCATTAAACCACTTAATGATGTCAGTTTGAGGTTCCACTCCGATCATGTTTAGAACCTTTCTTAAAGTGTTCCCAGTGGTCATTTAATTAAGATGTTTTAACCAAAAAATAGATAAACAACCTGTGTCGTTTTACTAGGACATAGTATCTGCAAAACAGTGGTTCATCAGAAATTCACCTCTGAGTTGCTAAATTGTGAGCGGGGCAGTTGGTGCAGAGCAACCCTCTCCCATTACCCATAACTGAGAGCTCTCTGTTTACACACTCTCCCACTAACTTGCAGCCCTTCACACCCTCAACCTAACATTACCAGTCTGACAAAAATGGCGAACAACATCAGGGGGGTATTCCAAAAAGGAGGTTATGCTAGCTCCCACGGTAAGTTTGAGGCTAAAGAAGTGTACAACCATCGCTTTTGGTTCCAAAAACAGAGGTATGTTTCAGGGTATGCTTAGTTCCCCTGGCAAATCATGCTCTGAACATTACCTGGTCTGGAGCAGGCTTAGGTGAAGGTTAGTTTGTTTTCAGAGAGGTGAAGGAGCATGACGTTTAGTGGATGATTTGGTGGATGAAGAAGCTCAGATAATATTTTTTCCACCGTGAGAGGGTGATAAGACCACGTATGGATGTTGGAAAGATAAACTTTTTTTACTTTGATCAAACTTAATTATTTGTTTTAGTTAAGATAAATCAATTCTTTTTAGTTAAGTCAGCTTAAAAATAACACATAGGTATCAGACATTTATTTTACTTTCATTTAAATTAATTCAATTAAGTAGGTGTAACTTTGGTGCTGCTGTTAGATCGGCACCGCAAGGAATTGTGGGATGCCATTCCCTTTGCCTGTCTGGACAGATTTGGGTTTAAGTGTGGCTTTTTGACCAAATGTGTTTAGTTGTTTAACTGTTTTACTGTGTTTTGCCCAGTTATTTGTCCTGTTATGTTTAATTCTTTCTGCACCATAAGTGAGAGGGAGGGAGAGGATGATGAGTTTATATAGCAACCCTACTGCAGGGAGGTATAATGATGAATTCAGAGATATAGTATATGGTTAATAACTTAAAAACTGTTTTGTTTCATTCATTTTATTGTTATAAAAATGAGTATATCTGCAAGCTTAAATTTAGACATATAAGAGTTCAAGAATTACAATCAATTAAGATGGAAAAACTTTAATTGAATTGGAGTAATATTACATTTAGTTAGATAAATATGTAAATTTGAGTTGTAAAAAAAATATTGAGTTAAATAGACGTGAGAAATTAGGTTGAATAAATTTAACTAAGTTACTTGTTACCAATTGAATTAATTTAAGTTGGACAATGGACAATGAAATGGACAATGAAAATAAGATCAGAAACTCTTGCGTTTACTTTGTCCGTTTATTTTTCTCCAAGCAGAAACTCTTTCTTTTGCTGATGATGCAGCGATATTACTTTATTGATGGGGGTATAATCGTCATTTGCCGTCATTAAAATCTCAGACTCCGTCTCACTGAAGTATAGCACTCTCTTTATTTCTCCACGCGTTTCCATGGTGACTCCGGAAATCGGCGATCTATTCAGAATGTCTTAATGTAATTGCCGTGCATATGCATTAACTCAGTGTTACCAAATCGAGCGTAATTAAGTGAACTCATATCCCGTCTTTTGGAACCGATATACCCAGAGTAAGAAAGTTCAGGTGGATTTTAGCCAGAGTTCAGGGTTAAAGTCAGGGGATCTTAAACATGCTTTCTGGAATACTCCCCTGAGCTATCTGACCGTACAGTTTAGAGCCAGATGCCAGCTCAGACAAGGAAAACAAAGACGTACATGGATGTAGTCGTCTACAAATGCATCAGAATGGAGTGGAGCAGGTAGCATGTGGCTGGCCCAGTGTACTTTATACATTACAACTACTTGCTTTTTCAAACTGCCTTTTTTTCATCTGCTCTTGATTTGAGTTTGAATTTAATTTAATATGAAAAAGAAATACTCAGAAATGGAATTTTAAACTTAATTTTCTTTGTATATCTTCTCCATCTTTAAAAAAATGCCACAGGAAGATGTTTTAAAACACCAAAAACGTGATTTTCATCCGAGGGGGTCTTTAAAACACAATCCTAAACAGATCCAGACTTTTTTCATTTGGGTTTACAAGGCTGTTTAACATTTTACAATCAAGAGTTGAATTTACTGGAGCAGCAGATTTAAACTTTCACTCAGATGCATCATATCTGACTAATCTAAACCCTCAAACACTCTTTCAAAACACCTCCCACTAGGACCGCTCTGCCCGGCTCCTCGCAACCTGTTTGTCCGACACCCACGGTCCGTATGCTGCTCTGATTGTTGCTAAGCATCCTGGTCCACTCCAAGATGCCAGCCTGTCCTGCTCTGACGTATACTCACAAGTCCACACAAACAAAACTGACAGCCTGCTTATGTTGATATTTAACCAAAATCTGCATAAAGCAGCACTTGAAACACACAAAAACAATCTAATTCATCAAGAAGCGGCCAGAAGCAACCAATGACAGCAGAACACAGATTAGAAGCTAAAAATGCACACACACATATAAAAAGAGCACAACAACAAACACAGATGAGAGAGGAGGATCATTCACAAACACATGCATATGAGAAAAACAACGGCACACTGATTAAGGAGCTAAACATCACACAAATACAAAAGCAAAATAACACACAAGCACTTGTAGGGTAACACAATTATGCAGATAAGAAAGCACAACAACACACAAACAAATATGGGACAACGATACACACAATAACACAAGCACATGAACGATAGCATAATAACTGAGAATAAATGATGTACATTATTTTTGTATTGCAAAACAACGAAAACCTAAAATTTCTGAAAAATATTTTTTATTATTTGCTAATAAGTATATGGCAATAAATAAAAACCTTCCAGTTGGCTCATACTGAGCCTGGTGCAATGGAGTAAAAACAATACTGAATATATTAAAATTAGCATAACACATGTTTGACACCTGTAATGTAAACATATGCAAACGTGTGCAGTTTGGATGCCACGTTTCACTTTCCCCGCGTTCTGTTCAACCGTGTTACATTAAGTCTGATTTTAAACTTTACTTAGCTTAGCTTAGTAAACAAAAACAAGCAGATACAGAAAAAAGACAAGCTGTGAAATGTGGGAAAAACACAAAGGCCAATGAAAACACAAAAAAACTACAGATGTTGTGTTAAAAGACCTATTTCATGCTTTTCCCATCCAACTACCGGCCAATAACCTGTCTCTCCACAACCTGGTAGCTCATGTCTGGCATCATTGCAACCAAGATAAATAGGCACATGGATCAGTTCATGAGCAACACGCAGAAGGGCATTGGTAGAGACTCCAGAGGAGCCAAACAACAACTCCTGGTCGACAGAACAGTCGCTCAATACTGCAAGCCACGACACACCAACCTGTGCACAGCCTGGATTGATTACAAGAAGGCCTATGACTCAATGCCACACACATGGATCACTGAATGCTTGGAGCTGTACAACATCAAC